>CM053590.1:191516583-191534309 GCA_028646515.1 Pseudochirops corinnae | reverse complement strand
TTAACCCATTTTGAGTTGCTTTCCTTTAGAAAAGCAGATCTAAGAACCTGTGCTAGTAGCTGCCCTAGGTGTGCTAGGGTGCTTGCTGTTACACTGGGTTGGACAGTGGCAGCAGGAGGGGCACTCACACCCTTTTCCTCCTTCTTTCTCCCAGTCTGGCCTTGTCTCCCCTCAGCACTAGCCCCTCATGGGTCTTCCACAGCTGCAGCCCCAGAGTGTTAAAGTCCCCTGGCAGTAGCTCGCACACACACACACACACACACACACACACACACACACACACACACACATACATATGGGTGGGGCGGGCCCAGGTTGGGGGGGAACAGGTCACCCCTCCCCTCAGTGCAACGGCTATCCCCCAAACCCTATGGACTGTGTTCAATGCGCCCCAAGCCTGTGCCGCTATTACTCTGGCTGTCCAAAGTTCCCCTGGGTCAGTGGTGATGTCGACCCACCCGCCGGAACCATCTTGAAACACAGAAATAATATAGAGCTAATTTGAGAGGTCTAAAAATAATTATCTTACCACGGTGAAAGCCTAGTTGAAATTATGTAACATAAATTTGTAGTGAACCCAGTTAGTACAGTTTCATGATTTTCTTCAGCTTTGTTCAGTGGCCTGTAGTAGGAGCAAAGGCAGTATAGTTGGAAGTAATTCAAGAGTGAGGCTTGGCATATGATAAGTGGACAAGGGAATTGATAGACAAGAACTTGACCTGGTTCACCAAACGGTCAAGATGAGGAAGGGAAGACAGTGTATGTTGCTAGTGCTGCAAGCATGGTGCCCTGAGAAAGAAATCAAAGGTCAGTCGTATGCTTAGGAGGAAGAATTGGATTTGGGCTTGCACAGCAGAGAGAGGAGAGGTGGAATGACTATAGGTCGTGGTCAGATAAGGGAATCTCAGAGTTTATAAACATGGAATTGATGCATTTGGGCATGATGGCAAGGTTAAGGGTATGACCATCTTTGTGTTTAGCTGCAGTGGGGTGGAGGAATAGGACTTGTGAAATGAATAAGCTGAGGAACTGTGAGTAAGGTTAGTGTGTTTGAAGGAGTTTCAATAGGCAGATTGAAGTTCCCTAGTATGAAGTCAGGATGAGGAGGAGGGAACCACTGTGAGTCTGGGCCCTGTACTCACAGAGGAAAAAGGAAAGCAGGGGAAAATCCTCGAGGTGGTCAGATAATAGCTTCCAGGATTTTGTTGGGTGGTAGATATGAATTGAGGGAACTTCAAAGGAAGTGAGCTTACTGAGTGTGGTGAAAGATGCAGATCCTGCAAGTGGCAATGGTAAGCAAGGCGCATTCTAAATCTCTCCTTCCCTCCCCCCCATCTTGACCAGTGAGTTGGGGGAATGATTTCAGTTTAGATTCAATTGACACACATGTCTTAATTTGGTTAAATGGAATGGATTAGATGTTTTTACAGGCAACCTTATAACTTTGATTCCCTAGATAAACTGTGGTGCTGGAATTAGGATGATAATACGTAGATGAATCATTGAACCAAATTCTATGCAACACAGCATTGATTACGATAAAAATTTATAATGGAATAATCTGCAAATAAAATAAGGTTATTGGGCATAATATCAAGTGACAACTAAATATAGAACCATAAATAATCTGTGGGTAATGAAAAAGTTCAGCATCTGGGGACGTGAGGAAGCGCTCAGCCAGTGACAATTACCCAGAAAATTGGAGTGTGCATACTCTCTTCAAGATGCAGACTCTCAGTTTTCACAGCTATTTCAACAGATTCCCAAGTTATTTCTTCCTAGTTCAACTTTAATCCACTTCTCTTAGGCAATGAGTTTACTTTGGGTCCCTGAAGTGGCTTTTGCAGCTGGGCTGCAATAAGGTATATGTGTCAATCTAGAAATTGTGATTTATTGGAGTCTTCAGTTATTTATTTTTAAATCATACATGAGGGCTTGTGCTATCTAATTAATGTGAGAATTCTCCTTTCAGGTATTGCAGAAAGAATAAATTCTTTGCTATTTCTTAGCTTTCTTTATTCCTTTCTGCTCTTCCTTGGGGGAATCTGTTGCAAGGTAATGAATCATCATACAAGAGTAGTAACTAGGAATTCAGGTGCATGGGGCAAAATCAGTTGAGTCAGAAAGTGGAGGTGGGGTACGTTGTGGGAAGAGGCAATCCACCACCTTCCGTCACCTGTTGTCATGCCAGGAATTCCTTAAGAGGACCTGATTCTTATGGTGAAGGTTGGGAGGATGAGGCCTACTGAAGGGTAAACTGCACCTTCTGAGGCCCAAACCTCACAACAGCTTTATCATTACTCCCAGCTCTAAATGTTCATTATCTTCTCTTATAACAGCTAATTGAGAATTAATTATACTTTATTTTTTGGATAAATTAGGATAATGTTTTCTAAGTAATTGTAGTGGATAGAATGTTGAGTTGCATTGAGAAGATCTGGATTCAAATTCTACCCCTGGTACTTACTAAATGTTTGACTTAAAGCATATCAATTCACCTCTATGACCCTTAGTTTTTTCCTAGTAGGAGGTGGACTATATGACCTATAAACCTAGAGCAGTGGTTCTCAACCTTCCTAATGCCATGACTCTTTAATACTCTATGTGGGCATATCTGCATGTGGGCGGACTCACCTGGAGACGGATAGAGGAGAGGTGTCTCGGTTCCTAAGACCATTGGAAATATGTGTTTTCCGATGGTCTTAGGTGACCCCTGTGACCTCTGTGAAAGGGTCATTTGACCCCCAAAGGGGTCACGACTGACAGCTTGAGAACCGCTGACCTTGAGCCTTTTGGCTCTAAATCTTTGATCTTCTGATTGCTTGAAACAATGATGTATAAGGCTCTTTCGATGCTCTAAATCTTACAAACATATGTTGAGGCATTTGAAGAGTTTTTGGAAACAATACGAAAGGATACCTTCACTAGAGATTTTGGTTCTATTTCATGATAACTATTGATTTTTCTCTTTTAAAACTTCTTTTGCACCAACATCCCTATCAAACAGTTAACATCATTATGTCCGCCACCCTCTTCTCTGATCATCTTTGCTACACCATTAGTATTTAGGCATTTTTGTATGTGATTCATGTTCTGCCTCATTCAAGAGGCCTCTCATGATTCCTCCAGCTCTCAGTGCTCCTGCCCAACTCTGTATATTTATTTGGGTTCGCATCCTGTCTAACTTCTGAATATTATGTTCCCCCTGAATAACAGACCATTTGGTCCTTCAGTTAAGGATGCTAACACTTTTGCATTAGAAACCCTAACACTAGCACAGTGCCTGCTATGTAAAAGGGACTGAATAAATGCTTATTGATTAATTGAAATCATAACTGAGATTCTTTTCTAATCTATAAAGTCAGGGGACTAGGACAGATGAATTCTAAGGTCTCTTTCCCTCAGAATCTATGATCTCCAGAAATGAAAATTCACAGATTCATATAATCAGCACAAACCAGCTTGACTCCACACCAGACACAAGAAAAGGCCCAGAAGCAATCTCTCAATTTTGTGAAGGCTTCAGTGTGGGATTTATTGGGATTAGAGGGAGATGTTTAAATACTTTAAATACAAAAACAGTGATTTTTTTTTTAATGAAGAAGCCAAATGAGGCATTTATAGAATGCACGGAAATATGCTTTGGGTAAAGTGACTACTTGGCAGCTTATGTGAAAAACATAATCAACTTTTTTGAGGAAAAGAAAACTCCCTATTCAGCTAATCTTTTTTATAAAATTAAAAGAAGTAGAGAGAGAGAGGAAGCTCAACAAAACAGTGTTTTGTATGTTACCATAGTCACTATCACAAAGTTACAAGGGAACAAAAAGTGCTTGAACCAACTGAACCTTGGCACCAAGTGAAATGCCAGAAACCTCAGAATACTGAATTCAAAAATTCACCTTTGCCATAAAATAACTGGTGCATTGCTATAAATTTCAAATAATCTGAATGTTTTATTGTATAAAGTTCATTGACTATTAGCACAGTAATTAAATGAAAGAGTATCAGAATACATGTATATATGTACACACATATATATTTACATGCACACACACACACACACGTATATATAATTTAAAAATCATTTTGCAGAGAGGGAGGGGGGAAGAGAGATAAGGAGAAAGAAGAGAAGAAAAGAAAGGAGGAGAAGGAAAAGGAGGAAAAGAGAAGGAGGAAGAGGGAAGAAAAGGAAAGAAAGGAGGAAGAGAAGAAAGAGGAGGAGGAGGAATATGTAAAGTTTACATTGTTTTATAGCAATTAACAGACTAGAGAAACATATTTCTAGAGAAATTACCAGTTGGTGGAGCTGATGTATCAGGGCATAATTATTAATTCCTTGAGAAATTCAATGATTGTTTATTATTTAAAACAAAACATGTGCCTTCCAGGGATCTACCTCAGCTATATTTCCTCAATCTCCTTTTATGCCATTTTAGTATCTCAACTAATATCATGGGGAGAGCTCTGAATCTGCTAAGTTATTTCCTTCATTTTCCTGGATTATCCTTTAATGCAAAAGTGTAGGTAAATAGCTGAGAGGAGTCCCTAAACATATATTTTTCAAACATATGTCACTGAGGGTGTTTCTTCAATGTCTTTGTACTAGTTAATTTTACCCCAACACCAATATATCCTTTTTGAGGATTAAAAGGAAAAAATGGATAGTTATTTTCACCTCCTACCTAAATATTCAAATCTCCTGACTTTTCTTAGGGGTGTGGAGATTTCTGAGAATGAAGTCATTACTGAATTGTACAGCTGATTGTGCAGCAAAATTGACAATCTTGGCAAGACCATTAAAGGATGGAAAGTATAGAATGCAAGTTTCGTGAAGGCAAGGATTGTTTTAGTTGTGTTATATCATTAAGGCCTAGTTTGGTACCTGGAATATAATATAGGTAGGTACTTAATAAATGCTTCTTGATTGATTGACACCTAACAAATAATGATCCATTTGTTGAGAAGTTACTCATATCATAGAGAATATATTCTCAAGATTTTTTCTTCCAATCTTCAAGATTTATTGCTTGAGATCAAATGCACCAATTGTTCTTTAGATCATATAATACTTGGCAAAGCTACTTAATAAGTTATGATAGAAATTGCTCCATTAAACTCCTCCCTTGGTGCTTCACTGAGGACAAGCAGTGGTTCCATCTTCTCAGAGACAACAGCAAAAGACAAGAAGATTTGACAGATAATGGGTTCACAAAAAGGATCACAGATTTTGATCTGGAAAGTAGTCTTAAGTCAGTTAGGTCAATCCTCTCATAGATGATGAAACCAAGGCCAAGAGAGGGGACAGGATTTGTCTCAAGTCATGTAGGTAGTAAATCTGGCAGGATCAGGATTTGAACCAAGGAACCTTGAATCCAAATCTACCTACCAAGTTGGAAAGGCTTTGAGTGTGGGGCTAATAATCGTATGACACTCTGTTGCTTGAGGTCCAGCCTACTCAAGCTAAGAGAACATCAGAAGAACCCTGACCACTGTGGGGTGATTTTGTCCAACACATAATGAATAACAAGGGCCACCCATTGAAGTGGAGATGGATTTCAATGGACTTCAAAGAAACAAGGACCCACATCAAGAAAATCATTAGTTACTGAAAGACTTAAATTGCTAGTATGTAGATTAAAAAGGTATGGCATTTAGTGGAGGGTGTCAAACAAGCATCCATTTGTGCTGTGTGGCCAGAACCAGATTAAAATGTAGTTGGGAAATATTGAATTAAATAAATAAAAATACAATAAAACATAGATAATATTAATAATTTAAATCTTAGTCACCTCCAAGGATGCTTGCATGTGGATTAATGACTCTTATTTATTTGAGTTTGACAATGCTGCTCTACACCTATGATTCCTTAATAACAGCATTGTGCTTATTTGGTCATAAGGCATTCTTTACAACAAATAGTCCGCTACAACACATTTTCTCTAGCCAGCATTTAAGAAACAATGTGCTATCTGTACTTCCCAGTACTTCAGTTGAGGTCTCTTTGCACCTCCTCAATCACTTTTTAATTTCTGCCACTTTCCCTTGCCTTGCACAACCTACCCACCCTTTCCAGCAAATTCACCCTCCCTTTCCAACTATCCAGTAAAACAACTCAGTACAACAAACCAAAACAATATAAAAGCTTGTAGGAGGAGAGGACGGCAGTTGAATTTGGGTGCCAATACTTCATCCTTTGCTCTACTTTGTTGACTATAATTCTCTTCATTTATTAATTCATGATCCAAAGGGTAGGGCTTCATTGTTTTTTTAGTGGTATCTTTTCTGGACCAAGAATGCACCTTTAACTTCGTTCTAATCACAACAAAATTGCACTTAAGGAAAAGAATTTAGATGTTCCATGAAAGGATTATAATAGAATTTTACTTCAATATATAAATGCATTCATGGCCCTAAATGCTTCATATACCTGAATATGGGAAAATCCTAATGGAAAAATAATACATTTGAATATATTTCATTAAAAACAGAAAGGAGGAGAAAAAAGGTTGAGAGGAGGAAAAGGAAGGCCAGAAGGAAGTGGCAGGAGGAAGAGAAGGAAGAAAAAAAAGGAAGAGGATGATGATGGAGGTATTTATACGACATCAGTACTAAGCTGCAAACTGAATATTTGGACTCCTTTATTTCAACCAAGCCCCTTTATGTGACTTAGTAACTAATTAATACCTAAACATTTAAACTGTCCCAAATTAGCTAATGCTTGAGTATCTCGGCATCAGGTTTTCACCAATACAATAGTACATCTCAGCTTACTTTTACAAATAGCTTCTAATGCAACTCATTTTCTCTCTAAATACTTCTCTGTAATTTCCCTCCCTGAAATAGAAATGAGTCTAGGAGAGGTGAAGACGACCTTTAAAGTTAAAACTATGAACACAAGAAAGTTTAGACAAGGGAATTTATAATAAATCCTGGGTTTGATGGGAAGCTGGAGGTTTAAAAGAAAGGCAGTTTAGATAGTGATTTAAGCTTTTCAAGAACACCAGTGTAACACGCCTTCTGGCATACTCTCCATACTTGAACACACCTTGAGGGTTGGGCCCCAGTGAGTGACTCCCAGGTTCTAGGTCTAACCCTGTGGGACTACATTCCTACTACTGTTGTTCACAAGCCCAAAAGAGAGTGCTTTGCATTAGTAGTTGGTAAATGTAATTAGTTCTTAGCAAAGAAAGCTCTTCCCTTTCCCCTCCTTCCACCATAAACATGTAACCCACTCTAGTACTAATGCCAACAATGGCCATTGGAAGAATGATTGCGAATAGCATACAATGGTAGTGGGGCACACGTATGGTAAACACATATGGCGGAGGCAACACAGTGCAATAGGGAGGGCCCTAATGTCCTTTTTCTCTTCATAGTCTGCTTTTTTCTACCGCACAACTTGAGTACTAGGGCTAGCTCTCTTGAGTCCACAGTCAACTCTCTTTTGAGCTGCCAATGGTTCTGCTTCTTAAAACTGTTTATGACCTAAAATGTCTTTCTGCATCCACGTCTTTTTGAAATATGTGTCTCTGCTCCATCAACTGTGCCTTAAACTCTCTTAAAGACTGTTTAAAAAAAAAGCCAACTCCTGCAAACTGAAATATGGGCTGTCTTTCTCTGAGTAAGTTGGGAAGTAGAGAGAGATCCCCTCCTTCTAGCCCTGCAGGACTCTGTTTCCTAAAGAGCTCCTAAGGCTGCGATACAAATAAATGCACAAGCGAAGTCTCATACAGGTCACCCAGAGACATGTGCATCCTTAATGGCCAACAGCATTGCCTTTTTTGATCCACTCAGAGAAGGGTATTCACATGTCATTGAAGGATCAGGAGTGGACGTCCATTTGGATTTAATACCTTGTGAATATATTCTGAGATTTCTGAGCTGTGAGGGAAGGCTTCTCAAAAATGAACTCCCCTTCCCCAAAATAACAGAAAGACATTTTGTGGTGTGAATTATTCAATAGTTAATCAATTTCCAGGCATTCTCATGCCCGCATCACTCTCTTAAACAAATTAAATCACATCTGGTGGGCTTTCCTTTAGAAATGTTTAAGTTCCTTCCAAAACTATGGTGGAAGATAATTATAGGGTATAAGAATGAACATGGAGTGGAGGAAATAAAGCACTGTATTGTGATGGAAAAAGCCTGGCTTCCAGTGTCAGTAGATTAGCCCAGCCTTTGAAAACTGGGATCTGGGTGATCTCTCAGAACTTTGCTTTCTTCGTATGTAATATGAAGGGGTTTGACAAGATTTTCCAGGAAGAAAATAAAAGGAGGATGGTGGAAAAAGATAACAGGGAACAAGAAGAGGAGGAATAAAAAAGGAAGCATGGGTACGTCTTGTATTATATAACCCATATATGCTTTTAAAGAAACATGGAGCCTATGAAAGTTTGATCAATTCTTAGAAAGAGCATTACATTTTAAGTATATTAAGATTTTTGAGTAGGGGTGTGACAGGGTCAGAGTTGGATCTTAGCACCACTTTCTTGACCACTATGTGAAGAATGCAAGTAAAGAAGGGAGATCTGGGAATCCAGGAAAGAGGCTAAAAGGGTATGTTTTCTTTGAATATAATTGTAGATTTATGGCAGGGAATATTTCACCAGTAAAACACAGTTTATAATTCTGAAAAACAACTTCAGTCTTTTTAGTTTGATTGTCAAAGCCAGTTTGGGGTGAAATGATATGAATTGCTATTTACAAATAAACTTGTTTCTTGTCCCCATGAGCTGATCTTTGTTGGGTCCTGAATTGGAAATCCTTTATAAAAATGGCTTGAGTTTCTTCTTGTCCCTTATCTGAAATTACTGCACTCTTGTCTTTATGTTTATTGTACTAATTCCTTTATTTAAGGGCTCAGTTTCCCATAGGGCCTTTTAGTTTGGAACCTCCAGAGTCACACTGTGAAAAACATATTGTTTTGAATTGTTAAATGGCCCATGTGATAATTATTTTATTTGTAATCAGTGACTAGGTAGTCCCTTCCCACACAGCTGGAACACCGCCCAGAGGAAAACAGCATACACTGTCAAACCAGACAGATCAATGAATTTATGAGAGGAGAACTGCCCCCACACACAACAAAAAGCACTTTTCTCACTTCCCCCCTCTGATGCCTGTAGATTTGAGGTCTAAAATGTTTGCTTTGCCATTAATTTAATGATTTTTATGACAAAAAAGTAAACAATCATAAATAATAAAATAATACTAAGTTTCTATTTTGGCTTTTTGTTCATTTGTTTTAAATCCTGCAGAGTCTGAGTGCTGTAGGGTCCAGTAAATTCTTGATTCCTTTTCTCAACCCCTAAAAGACATTAGGATTGAACAATAAACATTTAAGGCCCTACTTCAGGCAAAGCTATGTGATGATGTATAGGGAGAGATACAAAGGTAAATGAAATATGGCTCCTGCCTTCGTGGAGAGTACAATCTACTTTATCTGTATGCACTGATATTGTCAAGCAGCTCAAAACAGAAGCATAATAAGACAGGGGAAGATGCTACATTATACCTCTCTATTCTTGTCCGAGTAGCTAAATCCTTTTCTACGTCACACTTATGATCCAAGGAGAGAAAGGGCATCTCAGCCTACAATGTCTGCCAAGTGAGATTTCTCCAAAGAAAGAGCTAACTGGTCTTCTTGGTCTTCATGGAACTTGATTACAGGCTACTTAAGGCCAAGGATATGTTTGTTTTCATCTTTCTAGCCCCCTCTGTCTAGCAGGATATCTCTTGCTCAGAAGACAGTGTGATTAAATGTTTGTTGAATTCAAGAAAACTGTGGCCACAGGAGAAGGAACTTGGATCACCCACTGTAGCATCAAGGTATTTTTGTTTCTGGGGTATGCCTTGAACTCTCATACACAGTGCACTGTCCAGCACTCAGCATAGGATCTGGCACATGAACACTCAATATGTGGTTGCTGACTAAGACTTACTTAGCTCAAGAAAGCTAAGAGCCCAAGAGGAGAATTATGACTATGACGACAAAGGGAAGCTTATTATTTTTAAGACACTGACATTCTTTTCCATATAATTGATTACAGGTCAATAAATGTGATGATTTTTCTCATTAATTTTTTACAGGAATTGTACATTGTTTGCACTAGGGGAGGGAGGCCATTCCTACAGGCTAATTATATCTGGGGGGTCGCCCCAGAAACACAGTTAGCGGTGAAGGAACTTGTCCCTAAAGTGAATTTTCCCACTTCAAATGTTTTGAAATGTTATGTGCCCTGGGATGATAGAAGGAAGGGCAGATTGGGAGCAGGGGTAGTCAGAAGCAAACACTTTTGAAAAGGGACAGGGTCAAAGGAGAAAATAGAGTAAATGGGGGACAAGATAGGATGGATGAAAATGTAGTTAGTCTTTCACAATATGACTACTATGGAAATGTTTTGCATAACTATATATATATAATCTATATTGAACTGTTTGTCTTCTCAGTGGGGGTGGGGGAAGAGGGAAGAAGGGAGAGAATCTGGAACTCAAAGTTTTAAAAACAAATGTTAAAAAATTGTTGCAATCGGAAAATAAGATATGCAGGCAATGGGGTAAAGAAATCCATCTCGCCCTACAAGAAAGTAAGGGGGCAGGGGGAACGTGGAGGGATAGCAGGAGGTATGTAAGAAAAAGCAGACTTGGGTAAGGGGTAATCAGTATGCTTGCCATCTTGGGGTGGGGGTCGGGGAGAGATGGGGAGAAAATTTGTAACTCAAAATCCCGTGGAAATGAATATTGAAAACTAAAAAGATAAATTCTTCCGGGGGGGGGGGGCAGAAATATTATATGCCCTAAGACAAAAGATTGACAGAACAGGATTTGGGGGTTAAATTTTGGAGGTGAGGGCAAAATGCTTTGGGATGGGGGTTTAAGTCTACCAGGGCCACTATAGGCTCAAGACCATTCCTACACATTTTGCCCAGAGACTACCTGGAACAAGAGAATCTTTTCAGTTATGTCTGACTCTTTGTGACGCCATTTGGGATTCTCTTGGCAAAGATACTGGTTTGTTTCTTCCTCCAATCATTTTACAGATGAGCAAACAGGGTTAAGTGACTTGCCCAGGTCACACAGCTAGTAGGGATCTGGTGACACATTTGAACTCATGAAGAAGAATCTTCCTGGCTCCAGACCCAGCACTCTATCCACACTGCACCATTTAGTTGCCGTAATAGAATCAATCTTAAAATCTTTTAGTGCTGGTGCACGAAGGGCCATAAAAACAAGTCTAACTCTCACCTCTTGGCAGTGGAGGAAATAGGATCAGAAAGGGCTTATCCATGATCAGATAAGTAGTAAGAGACAGGGCTGGGAGTACAATCTGGGGGTCTTCTGACACAAAAGTGAATACTTTTCATTGCTATAAACTAAGAGGGAAATAATTTCCTGTAACACCCCCTTCCACACCCCTCAATTATTACTACATTCTGAAATAAGCGGTGGCTTTGTCAACAATTGTAAGCATTCAGGGCCTCTTTGTGCACTGCTCTGATAGCACTGATGACTTGCAGCTGCCCTTTGGGAGGAACGAGCCCTCCATTCTACTGGTAGAAGTGATTATGTTTAGGTTTGGTTTTTTTGGTATGTTTTTACTTGCATGTGTAAACTAATTTTTAATGTTTTTAAAATGGCATGATAAGTACCTAAAAATAATTTCCCTTTGAGGTCAATATTACTATTTCTATTCAGTGATAGGAGTTGGATAAAAAATGCCATATCTTAGGTGGTTGCTGGCATTTTGGCACCTGGCCTCTCAGAATTGGAAGGTATGTTAGATATCAATGCATATCTGAGGAAGAATCTCCAACATATTGTAAGTTAAAGGGGATGTTTAACCTAAAGCAGAAAAGGTAGTGGGGGAAGGGTATGATAACTATATAGAGTATCTGAAAGGTTATCATATGGAAGAACGCTTGCTTTGCTTGGCATCAAAGGTGTACAACAAGGAGCAGTGATTAGGAGATAAGAAATGAAGATTTTGACTCACTATGAGGGAAAAAAAAATCTTCCTAATAATGACAAACAACCAAAAGTAGAAGGTAGTGACTTCCCTATCCTTGGAGCTTTTCCTATACAGGTAATGGGTTGATATCTAAGGTTTTCTCCAATTCTGGATCCTATAATGTAGGCTAAGTCTGCCAGTTATATCACCATAAGAAAGTTAGGACAAATACATCCTTATAAGGCCAGGTGCTGAAATGGCAATAACTGGTTTTTTTTTTCTCACATCATTAGAACTGAAAAGAAAAATATATATCCATCAGAATGCTGAGAAATAACACACTTCACTTTGCCAGTGCAGTGATGGCTGTGATATTTAGCTGAATGAAAAAAGGATGAATCTCATCCTTGTAATCAAAATAGCATAGACACAGATGGCTAGAGCTAGGAGTGACCTTTGAGACCATTCAGCTCAATTCAAGAGATTTTAAGAAGCAGCATTACATAGTGGGGCCAAAAAAAAAAAAAAAGCAACTGATTTGGAGTTTGGGGACCTGGTTTCAGATCCTGGCTCTCCGAATTATTAAATATACAACCTCTAACCTCCATACTTGTAAGATAAGCAAGGTTGAAGATGACCTCCAAGGTCCCCCATCCTTTTAAATCCATGATCTTATGATCTGTCACTTCAGAGACAAAGCAACTGAGACCCAGAGAAGTTGACTTGCTCAAGGTCTACTACCAAGATTCAAGTATTTTTAAAAAATAAGGGTTTGTAAGAACTTATAAGTGTTTATAAGGAAGCCCTCAGAAAGGTAAACCACACCTATGGGAAACTTTGTGAGGGTCCCCACAAAGGAAAATAAAATACTTCTGGCAAAAAGAATTCAAGGAGCTGTGTTAGCCTTTCCATCACATGTGATCTAAGCTTGGAGTCATGAACCTTAGTCTCTATATGTACTCTTGGGAGAGTATGCTCCTGATCTGGGCAGTGTCTTGTACCATCTGTCTACTAAACCAGCTTAGTAAATATCTGTTTCAAAAAGCCAACACACACACGCACACACACACACACACACAGTAGGGGGTGAGTAAAATTGGAAAGAGTATGGTTGCAAAGGACACAAATTCTTACTCATTCATGCTGGAACCCTCTGCTTGAAACTGAAAGTTTTATTAAGATGCCTGCTCTGTTCCCACAAGCAGAAGATAACAATTATTCTTCACTCATTGAAAAGAAGGAAAATTTCATAAGAGAGTTAATGTTACAGGCATATAAAGTCTGAAGTTGGGGTTACATGTGGAATCCAAGGCCTTCAGGGATATCATGTGAGGTGAAGAGGATTCTCACTTAAACACGTTCTACTGGGAGTTTTTAAAGTACTTGCATCTCAATCCTCAACCTCATCCTCATCTGTTGTCACTTAGACTTCCACCCTTGGCTGGGGCTGTAACTTGTGCTAAATGGCGGACCTGTGTGAAATTCTCAGAAAAGCAGATAAAGAGGCTGTTCCTCTTCAAGTTATAGGGCGTCTTTTCCCTCTGTTGGGTTTGCTGTGGAATCGTTTTGGTCGTGTCAGACTCTTTGTGACCCCATTCGGGAGTTTTCTTGGCCAAGATACTGGAGTGTTTTGCCATTTTCTTCTCTAGCTCATTATACAGATGAGGAAACTGAGGCTAACAAGGTTAAGTGACTTACCCAAGGTCACGCAACTAGCAAGTATCTGAGGCCAGATTTGAACTTAGAAGAGGAATCTTCCTGCCTCAACGTCCAACACTCTAACCACTATTCCACCTAGCTGCTCTATTGGAATTAGATCTCTAAATTGGCCTCGAACCTGGAAATTCAGTGGGCTACTCCAGTATATAGACACTGATGCCAATAACTTTTTAAGTTCATCTTGAAGCATGTTCCAAATGTCAAGAAAAAGAAAAGGAAACGAGAATCAAATTGTTTTCCAAAAATGCATTACTGTTCCATATACTGATCGGCTCAATTGTAATCTCATCTGTGTAAATGAGTCATTTAAGAGTGAACCTAAGGAATGCTGCATGTGAGATTCAGTAGTGATAGAATTGTCATTGGGATGGCATTATAGTAACTTGTCAAAGAATGTGTTCCTCAGACTCAAGAAAACTTGATTATGATGGCACAAGTGTCACTGTGCTTATGATTGTAGCATTTTTTCACTTACAGGTTTTGGTTTTTTTTCCCTCACACATATATAATATATCAGTAAACAAACCCATTGAGGACTTTATTACTCTTCCTGTCTATCTAATTCCACCAATCCCTTCTCCCCTTCCAATCTTGTTCATATTTAAAAAATGTAATTGGATTTTTTTTTTCTATATTGGTTAATAGTTAAACTAGTTAAACTTAGCAAATTGAAAATGGCTAGGAGTTATTATGTTTTGCAAGACTTATTTGCATGTCATTAATATGCAGACATTTTAATGAGGTTTTTAAAGGCGGAATAATAAATATTTGGCCTAATGAAAAAGTCATGTGGTCTGAATTTTACATGGTAGGCTTCAGTTGTTCTCTTTTACCATGTTCTTACTTTTAAAGTTCAGAAGTTTCATGCTCAAATGCTGCTCTTTGATCGTTATAGAGTAATGTAGCATTTGAGTCGATTAGAACCTGGTTAAGTCGTGTTCGACTCTTCGTGATGCTCCGGACCGTAGCAATCCAATGCTGTCCATGCTGACTTCTTGGCAAAGATACTAGAGTGGTTTGCCATTTCCTTCTCCAGCAGATTAAGGTAAACAGAGGTTAAGTGACCTGACCAGCGTCACACTGCCAGTAAGTGTCTGAGATCACATTTGAACTCAGGTCTTCCTGATCTAGATGCCTCAGAATGGAATCTTATTCTAATCTGCTTGCTTTACAAATGGAGAAACTGAGTATAATCATAGAATCTTAGAGTTAGAATGTTAACAATTATCTTCAAGGGTTTTTAATCTGAGGCCCATGAACTTATTCTTTAAAAAAATTGATAACTGCATGTCAATATAAAAAATTTCCTTTGTAATCCTAGTTTTCATTTTATGCACTTAAAAACATTATTCTGAGAAGGGCTCCCCAAGTTTTGTCAGATAGCCAAAGGGTCTGTGACATAAAAAAAATGATAGAAATCACTGATCAATTATAGTCCAAATTTATGGACTCATTTTACCGATAAGGCCCAGGAAAGTAATTATATTACTACAAACTCCTTAAGGGCAAGAAGAGTGACTTTTTTTCCTTTCTTTTTTCTTCTAAATCTCTAGGGTCTTTTATTTCATAGGTACTTAATAAAGGTTTCCTGAATTGTGCAAGGCCTTTAGCTTGACGTTATATAAAATATGAACTTCTTTTGATCCTCGACTATAGAGATTTCCTCTCAAAATTTAATTGCAAGTTTTATAGTTGCCGCTTGATTATTATTTGTAGACAAAATCAGGGATATCCCTTCATGCAAAGAACTATATATCCTAGTTTCAGATTTCTCCTAAGGACAAGGGTTTGAGATAGGGTATGATACTAAATATTGAATGTATCACAATATCTAGGTATATCTTATTGAAATTTCATTTTTTCCCCCAGTTGAAGCCTTAGATTATATAAATCTATGTTCCACAGTAAGGTGTACATGTTCTCCTAAAATAAAGGACAGTAGTTAAATCACTCTGTGTGTGTTTGTGTGTATGTGTATGTGTGTGTACACATTTATGTGTTGGTAAGGGGCAGCAGTGGGGGCTTGTGTTGGCACAGAGTATGAATTTGAATTTACTATTTCAGCAGCTCAGACTCATCATTACCCTCAAATTTCTTTCCACTTATCTGTCTTTTCTCTCCTCTTGGGAGGCTGCTAAATGAGCCTTCCTTTTCTTCCCCAGTGGGATTGTCATGATTCTTTGGGAAAATGATTGTTTATTGTTCAAGGCCAGTCATAATGTCCTTGACCTTCAGTATATCACTGAAGGAAATTATAATAGCAAGTCTGATAAATTATTCTGTTCACATATTTAACTGTTGATAAGAGAATGAGTTACCTTGTTATAGGTCAAATCTTGCTAGAGTTAACCCCAAGAGTCTGTCCAAAGTGCTTATCTTATACCTTTGTTTTACTGAATACAATTTGAAATAAGTAGGCTACCAGCTTAGTCTAAGAAATCTCTTATCTAGAGATTATTTTTGCATATGATGACATCATCACAACAGAAAATACAAATGATTTGAGATATCTACTCACAAACAGAGCAGCCTAGGTGATAAACAAGAAGTTAAACTGGACCTCACAGGTTTTAGTATGCCACTCATGACTGGAGTGCCACAGAGGATGGTTTATGCCTTATTCAAAGGGAATAAATTAGATTTTTAAAAATTTATTTTTATTTTTTTATTTTTTGGGGGGGGGGAGATAATCTTTTTTTTTGCCTTTTTTTGGAGGGGGGGGGAAGGCTGGGCAATTGAGGTTAAGTGACTTGCCCAAGGTCACATGGCTACTAAGTGTTAAGTGTCTGTAGTCATATTTGAATTCAGGTCCTGCTGACTCCAGGGCCAGTGCTCTATTCACTGCCACCTAGCTGGCCCAGAACAAATTAGATTAAAAGAAAATGGGAAGATTAGTAAAATATCCTCTAGTTCAGACATCTAAGCAGTGGAGGGGAGTTTAGAAGTTTAGAATAAATGAAGAAGAAGTAGAACAATATTATTAGGCAGGGAATATACTAAAGGCTGCTTAGTCAGAAGAGATTGATAATTTCTAGAAGCAGATAACAAGGCTGATGAGGTGGGATGGTACTGGAGTGACAGAGATTTTCAGCCATCCAGACATCTGCTCAAGATCTCTTATTCTGCTATGAGTAGAATAACTAATGAATAATGGATAACTTGCTTATACATTGCATTCTTTAAAAGGTAGAAGAAATGAGAAGGCAAACTACCATTTTGGACACGAATATGGAACAATAATTTACAGAGGAAGTAGAAATGAACTTGTTAAGAAGAGACCACTCACTGCATCTTAGACTTCTTCTTTCATGGATAAAAAGGAGAATGGTAAACATCATCTGATTCTGGGAGACTACTTTCCAAGGATTCAGAAAAAAGGATAGGAAGGATGCCATCCGATAAGATTCTGTAAGGACAGTGGTCTCAGTCAGGATGGGATCCTCTCCGGAATAAAATTCTGACAAAGAAAAACCAGAAATGATTCCAATGAGGAAGAAAACAGAAAACTAGTAGCTAAAGAAAACCAAGGGGATACATCAGGAGCAATTCATATTTTTAAAAAGACATATATAAGAAGAATAACCCAAGGGCAGGCCACTTGAGGCAGGAACAAAGAATGTGAAGAATACCAGAGCCTAGAACAAGTTAAGTCTTGTGTTTAAGCCTAAGACTAAACAACAACAAAAAGTCATTTTTAGCTCTGGTAGGGACAAGAAGGTCAATGAAGAGACAAGATGATTGATCGAGGTAGATAGGGCAATGATCATTAGAAATAGACAGATGTAATCTGACTGTCTTTTTCTCCCTCTATCATGAATGGTCGTCAGGCTCTGATATATAGAATAAAACTGGATAACAGGGAATTGAGATCTAAGATAGTGAGGTGATAAGAGAAAAACTAGCTGCCCTTAATAAGTTCAAGTTACCAGATC
This sequence comes from Pseudochirops corinnae, assembly GCA_028646515.1. Classification (NCBI taxonomy): domain Eukaryota; kingdom Metazoa; phylum Chordata; class Mammalia; order Diprotodontia; family Pseudocheiridae; genus Pseudochirops; species Pseudochirops corinnae. Next base: position 191,516,708 of record CM053590.1, on the reverse strand, counting down.
CAGACAAACTATTTCCTATGGTAGGAAAAAAAATTGTGAATATAATTGCTAAGCCACTGTCAGTGGTCTTTGAAAAATCCTGAAGAAAAATTAATTAAAAAAATTTAAATCGTAAATAAAGGATG
>CM053590.1:191491998-191516083 GCA_028646515.1 Pseudochirops corinnae | reverse complement strand
ACAGGCTCCACGAGACCACATTCAGCCTATTAGGGAACAGAGTATACTTTCAAATATCCGAAGGTCCTCAGAGTCACGTAGCCACTTTAGCAAAGGGCCTAGGGGCAGGGAAGATCTTCAGATTCCCTTAACACCCAGCACCCGCACCCCTCTGGTCCCCGCCACCCCGAGCCACCTGCCAGCTTTCACAGCTGTTTGGGAGCCAACGCACGTGGAACTGCACCAGGAGAGGCCTCTGACAGCACCTCACCCCCGGACCACATGATGGAGGGACCTGGAAGAACGAGGGGCAGGAAAGATCCCCCCGAGAAACCACCAGTTTGTCGGGCCAGGAGCTGTCGGGTTGAATCCTCAGGGCAGACTGCACGGACCCCACTTGCCCACTTACCTCTCTGCGCTTTCAAGCCCTCTCGAAATCTCTCTTCAAAGTTCTTGTCAACTTTCCCTTAAGGTACTTGTTGACTGTCAAGTATTTAACCTTACATGGAATTTACCTATGGACTTCTGGCTGCATTCCCAAGCAACCTCGACTCAGAGGACCCCGGTGCCACTAACACCTTTGGCCACTACCACGTCCAAGAGCATTTTTTTTTAATTCAAAGATGATAATGATGTCGCTGTAAGTTGCACCTGTTGAGGATGCCATGCCTGTGATCACACCCAGTGCGTACAGAGGAGGTGCAGAGGAAACCACTTTGGCCACTTTTTCTGGCACAACCCCCACGTATGATCTTGCAGATTCTGTCGACTGTTCTGGAAACTAAATCTGCTTCCTGCTTGACAGGTGTAAATTTTGTATCAGTTTTTTGCAATGGATCCCAGTAGCCTCATACATTACACATTGTTTCTTCCCAACAACTTTGGTTAATTTTGTGAGCATATATTTAAGCTCTGAAACTGAACCACACAGAGTATTGAAACCAGCCTCTTAAGTTGTCAAGAGGGCTCCAAACTCTGTCATGGAACCAGGAACGACATATCCAACAATGGCAGTAAGCTCGTTCATAGAGTACTCCTCCATCCTAGTTGGTGGGAGATCCTTCTTGAATGTTTACGGGCTCACCTCTGCTCCTGTCATCACTGGGGCCTTCACTCTCCCACTCAGGTCCAAGCAGCATTGTCTTGGAGTCTTCACTTGCTGAAGATGAACCCCTGCTTCCTCTCTTTGTCCTTCTCCTGCATTCTTTTTGCCAGCCTCCTAGCTGGCTGGGTTGGTGGTCTTCCATCGATGGGAGCTCTCAGGTTGCCCTCTTTGACTGGTAGGCTATGGCAAAGTTCACCTAGAGCAAGAACAGCATCTAGTTTTCTGGCCTTTTATGGTTTGTTTTCTTCTCAGTGATTGTGATTGAAGAACCCCCTGTAAACTGGCTGGGTTGGTGGCCTCATCTCGCCTTGGCTCATGGGATCTCTTGTGTTGTCATTGATTCAGTCCTTATCATAGCATGTTATTGGAAAGATTTTAACCTCCTGGAGAATTTTAACCTCCTGAGCTCCTGAATAGATAAGCCCTTTGAGAATTAATAGTGAGGAGGCTGCCATAAGGGCTAACATTATTAAGATAGACCCAGGAGTCTTCTCAGGACCTATGAATACGGAGAAGGATGGGGTACTTTTCTTGATCCACGAGATCGCTATCCTGGCAAGACTGGGAAATTCCTTGGGAGCAAGACTGTAGCTTTGCTGTGTCTTAGCACACCAGCATATTCAAACCACTGGCAGTTTGTTTTTCAGATCCTGTTCAGTTTGAAGAAATCTTTTAATCTCTATGGCCAGTGGTCTTATTTCATTTAGTGAAATCAGTTCTCCTAGATTCATTTGTCATCCCTATGCTGATGATTCTCCCATCTATTTATCTGTCCCTAACCTCTCTGCTGAACTCTAGGGTCACATCTCCAACTGCCTATTGGACATCCTAAACTCAACATGGCCAAAACTGAATTCATTATCTTTTCTCCCAAACTTATTCCTCATCTTGAATTTCCAATTTCTGTTCTCCCATGCTAACAATCCAGGTGTTGTCCTTGATTCCTCACTCTCATCCCCCATATCCAAACAAAGATGTTAAGTAAACTTTGTTTTAATCTTGCAACATCTTTGACCTCTTTATCTCCTCTGACATGGACCACCCTGGTACAGGCCTCATCACCTCATATCTAGACAACTGAAACAGCCAGTTGATTGAAGTCCCTCAAGTCTTCCCCCATTCCTTTCATTCCCCTGTCAACTTAATCTTCCTAAAGCATAGATCTGACAAAGTCACTTCCCATTTTGATATATTATAGTGCCTTCCAGTCTTCTTATACCTCATTCACCTCATGTACAATCTAGTGACACTGATCTTCTTATAGTTCCTTGCACAAGACATTTCATCTCTAAACTCTATGCATTTTCCTTGATTCTCCCCTGTGCCTAGAATTCTCTCCTTCCTCATTTCCTTCAAATCCAACTAGAACCCACCTTCTATGGGGAGTCTTTCCTGATCCTCCTTAGTGTTAGTCTCTTCCTTCTGTTGATTTTCTCCGTTATACTGTATATATATCGTTTGCACACGATCATTTACAGATTGTCTCCCCCATTAGACAGTGAGCCTTCCTTGAGAGCTGGAAACGCCCTTTGCCTAGCTTTTTAATCCTCACAGTTTAGCACAGCACCTGGCATGTAGTAGGAATAATGCTTGTTGACCGACTGTTCTTGTTTGTCCTTCATTCTTGAAGAGAACCATGGTATCAAGAAGGTGATGCCATGGCTTGCAAGTAAATTGGATTTAAGTGAGGGAGAACTGTAAAAAGTCACAAATCTTACTTTCCGCTCCTGAGTCATCTGAATCCAGTAGCAAGATATAAATCAGGAGGACCAGACATGACCCCAGATGCAGTGGGAAACCTTGGCCTTTTTAAGCTAAGGTCTTTCCCAGGTCTCAGTTTGCTTGAGGCAATGCCCATTTGATAATTTAAGCTAGGTAAGAAATGAGGCAAAGAATGGTCTCTCTTAGCCAGTTAAAAAAAAAAATCATTCTGGGAGGGGAAGACCATAAGGGTTTCTGGCCAAAACAGAAACAATTTATACTCACTCTGAACCATCTGGGCCCAAACAGTGACCTATTGTTGGCCAAAACATGAGAGCCAGAATGATTTGGATATAAGGCATAGTCCTTAAGAAAGAAATCTAGCCCCAAACCTTTGATCACTGAAAACCTTGTTGACTGACTGACTAAATGAATGCATGCATGAACAATGCTCTACCTTATTCTAGGTAGTCAGACATTGACAAAAGTGTTTTTCCTTTAATAGATAGCAGATTAAGTTAATTTCCTAATTATTCTTTCCTATGTATAATCTCTCTCCTTTCCAAACCATCTTTTATACAAATGTTAAATTAATATTTAACAGAGGTCTGATTATCACTTCCCTTCCCCATAATGTTTAGTGGCTCCCTATTGCTTCTAAGATAAAGTACAAGCTCATTAGAGAGGTCCACTGCAATAGGGCTCCCACCTATCGGTCCAGATTTGTTTGATTTTGTTGTTGTTCAGTTGTTTTCAGTATCATCTCACTCTCTGTGACCCCATTTGAGTTTTCTTGGCAAAGAAACTAAAGTAGTTTGCCATTTCCTTCTCCAGTTCATTTTACAGATGAGGAAACTGAGGCAAATGGGATTAAGTGACTTGCCCAGGCTCACCCAGTTAGTAAGTGTCTGAGGCCAGATTTGAACTCAGGAAAATGAGACTTCCTGCCTCCAAGCATAGGACACTATCTAATGTACCACCTAGCTGCATGAGGAAGTTCAAAAATTTGTTCTAAGACCAAGTCTAAATGATTTGTGGACTATAAATATTATTGCTCCTCTGTTAGTATCAATAGTAGAGATGATGCTGTACGTGTTGGAAGCAATACAATTCTATACAGTGTGAATACTGATATTGCTATGGTATCTTTTAAAAAATAAAGTGCCTTTAAATAATAAAAGAGGTACAAAGCAGCTTTTTGAAACATTTGGGTTTGTCCTTGCTCGATATGATGTGCATTTATTACACACACACATACCCACATATGTTTCTTGTCTCCCTCATCCTAATATAAGTTCACTCTGAGTAGGTATTGTTTAGTTCTCTGTACTTATATCCTCAGCTCCTCCTACCACAGTGTCTGGCAAATATTAGACACTAAATAAATATTTGCTGATTGATCTACCTAGTAATATGATCACATGCTTGGTATTTCCATATGTTTCTGAATAACAAGATCATTGGCTCATCTCAGTGAATTTTGGGGGCACCGGGTCAACCATTTATGACCTGTGACATCCATGATATTTTTACCTATTATCTACGTTGTATACATTTTTTAAAAGTCCTCTCTAAGAGTAAACTAGCTAGATAACCACCAGGTTGGGTGATTTCTATTTAAAAACAGATTATAAATGTACTTTGTATATGAAAGCAGTCATTGTTTCAATGGGCTAATTTTTTAAAGCAGACTCATAGTTTATAAATCAGTAGGTTTCTGAATCCATGGTAATGGCGCTGCAGACTTTAGTGAATTATATAGATAATAATAGAGACTTAATCTGTCTATACACATCATTGTTGTTGTTGTTTAACAATATTTCCCCTCCTCTCCCTTCTTTCAACATAAAGCCTAGAAATTGATGCTTATTCTTAATTCTTGAATGGAAATATAAAATTTTCAGACTCTTTGAGGTTAACCTTTTTTTTTTAATTTTTGGCTTTGGTGAGATTTTTGGTCAAAGTGACTTAGATTTATTAGATCAGGAAACTAAAGCAGAGAGAGGTTAAATGACTTCTTCCAAATCATACAGTGACTGAATTTCTGAGGCAGGATCTGAACTTAAGTTTTCCTGACTCTTAAGTCTAATATTCTATTCATTATATTGTCTATATGCTCTTCTAGTCCACAGATTTTATTACAAAACAGTAGCTATCAAAACTTCTTGGCACTAGTTAAAATATAGAAAAATGTAATGGTAAGGTAATTTGAAGATCTTCCCTGCCCTTTAATAGGCCCAGGGAATTTGGAGATCTTCCCTGCCCTCTAATGGACCTCACTTGGAACCCAAAAAGAGAAGCTTGCTTAGGGAAGGCTTGTTTTTCAGGAAGGCCCACACCTTTTGTTATTTCATAATTAGGCAGTAGATCATGAAGGTTGTGATAATTCTCTGACCGTGAAGAGGGCTAAGGTAAGGTTTTGCTTTGGGGCTCACTTATGGGAAGAGTTGTGTGATTTGACCAGATGAGACTCTGGGTAACTATTGGGCCTCCTGGCTTTGAAAACCCAGATGTTGGTACTTCTCTCTCTCTGGTAACTAACTGTGTAGGTATGTAATGGTCAGACAGCTAGAAGCCCTCTCTGTTGGTCTGTTGAACTATGTTATTTTCTTTTTCTGTATTTTTTGTCTGCTTGTAATTTCTGTTTATATTTTCTCTGAAGTTCAGAATGCTGACTTTTCCCTCTGAGCTAAGTAAATAATATATATGTTTGATTAAAATAAGATTATTAACCCTTTTTTGAGTTGTTTTACTTTAGAAGAGCAGATCAAAGAACCTGTGCTAGCAGCCATCCTGGGTATGCTAGGGTGCTTGCTGATACAAAAAGTAGATCACTGAAATAATCTCTGCCCTTGAGCTTCTTTTTATCTATTAAGGGGAATACGCAGATATTTGAATGTACGTAAAAAAGAAATACAAGAATGGAGGAGGGGGTTAAGCACTAGAAGCTTGAGATCAGAACAGGCTTTATGTAAAAGGTAGCATCAGAACTATGCTAGGAAAGAGACTGGGGATTCTAGCAGGTGGGCATGAGGGGAGTAAATTCCAGGTATAGGGGACAGCCAGTGTACCTGCACAGAAATGGAAGGTGTATTGTGATGTATGAGGAACAGTAAGAAAGCCAATTTGGTTGGTTCCTTGGTTTGTGAGTAATACTATGTAATAAGCCTGAAAGTAGAGTATGGGGCCAATTTATTAAGTCTTTAAATACAAAATAGAAAAGCTGATATATTTATATCTGATTCTAGAGGTAATGGGGAGTCCACAAATCATTACTGAGTAGAGTAATATTGTCAGATCTATGTTTTAGGAAAATCACTTTGGCAGCCGTGTAGAAGGGATGATGGATTGGGGTAAGACATGAGGCAAGAAGAACAATTAGAAGATTGTTGCAGTTGTCCAGTCAAGAGGTTATGGGCCACATGAATGGAGAGAACTAGAGAACTAAGGCAGTCATAGGAGATGTTGCAAAGGTAGAAAGAATGAGGTTTGGTAACTGATTGAACATGTAGTCAGAAGAAGGCTGAGATTGGGAAGCTGGATGAATGGAAAAATAATGGTGCCCTTAACAGAAATAGCAAATTTGAGGAGCAAAATGATGAATTCTGTTTTGTACATGTTGAGTCTGAGATGCTTATAGGACATCTATTTCAAAATGTCTAGTAAGAAACTAGGACTGTTTAGTGAGCACCATTACATAAAGATAACAATTGAAGTATCTGAGCTGTAATCTAAGGAAATTACTAAGATGGATAGTGGAAAGAAGAGGACTCCAATCAAAGACTTCAGATACACGCAGTTCGGGGCTGTGAATGTAGGTGATGATCCTGCAAGGGAGAATGAGAAGCAACCGTCAGATTAATAGAAGAGAATCAAGAAAGCAGTGTTGTAAAAACCCAGAGGTGAGAGAATATCCAGAGGGAGAGGGTATTCGACAGTTTCAAATGCTGCAGAGAGCTATAGCTAACAGCATGAAGACTAAGAAATAACCTAGAGCTTTGGCAATCAAGAAATCATTAGTTACTTTCAAGAGAGAAGTTTTGTTTGAGTGATGAGGTTAGAGGTTAGATTTGGTACCGCTTTCAACAACTGTGTAGGCAGCAATTTGGATGTCAACTGTGTATGCTGGTTATTAAAACTGGATAATCTATTATTTTATAGAGCATTTTAGTGTCCCATTGAACAAAAATATCCCAAGAACGGGGATATATGAATGTGAAGGATTTGTGATCCAGCATGAGAACTTCCTCCACTAACTCAGATTGTAACCCATCTAGAACTCATTAACTGAGTACAATTGAGATGCCTCTGGCACACAGAGATTAAAATTTCCCCATAGTCATATAGCTAGAGATGAAATTTGAGCTCAGGTCTTCTTGACTCCAAGCTCAGAATTCTCTTCATTACAACTTACTGGGGAAAAAAAAATGTAATTTTGTTGGACTTGATAGAAGAATTTAATGAAAGAGAAAATTGAGGGGCATCCCATGAAATATAACCTTGTTGGAGTTAAGAAGAGAAGTGAGTTTGGAAGAAAAAATAATGAATTCAGTTTTGGACATGCTGAATGAGATATCCAATTGGTACTTGGAAATGTGGGTCTGAAGCTTGGGGGAGAGGCTGGAGCTGAGTATACAAATTTGTTATTCATCTGCACAGAGATAATAATTAAACCCATGGGAACTGAGAGGGTCACAAAAAAGGAAATTACACAGGAAAAAGGGAAATGGGCACAGTATAACGGCTTAGGGGTTTATCCCTAACCAGTCCCTGATATAAATGATGAACCAGCAAAGGATTCAGAGAAGAAGTAAGATAGGTAGAAGAACTAGTGGGAAGTATTGTCATGAAAACAGAGAGCAGAAAATATCCAGGAGGAGGGATGTTCAACAGTATCATATACAGTAGAGAGGTCAAGAGCGATGATGACAGGGAGAAGACTGCCACATTTGGCAGCTAAGACGTTATTGGCAACTGGAGAAGGCAGTTTCAATGGGGTGATGAAATTAGAAGGCAGATTACAAAGAATGAGTGAGAGAAGAATTTGGAGAGGCCACAAGAGTAGATAGCTTTTTTGAAGAGTTCAGCTGGAAAAAGAAAGAGATAGAGGCAAGTAGCTTGAGAGATTGGTCGGATCTAGTGAAGGTTTTTTAAGGATAGGGTAGACTCAGTATGTTTGAAGGTCGTAGAGAAGGAACGAGAAAGAGAGAAATGAAAGATTAGAGAGAAGGGGATGATTAAAAGGATAAACTGCTAGAGGAAGGAGAAGGGATCAAGAACGTTCTCTGCTTAGTCTCAGAACTCTCGCTGACACTTCCTGATTCCCATCTGTCATATGAAATTTGTCAACAGTGTAATAGATGATAAACCAATGACTAAGGCTTGAACACCCATTTTGTTATTTTTTAAGACCAGGTTTGGCAGAGAAATAAAAGTAAAAATAACAATAGTACTTAATAATTCAAATAACAGCTGGGGCTCATTCTGTCTAAGAAATAAATCACTCAACAAACATTTATTAAGCGCCTACTTTGCTCTAGGCACTGGGGGCGAAGCAAATGCAGAGCCAGTCCCCAATAAGCCTACAAGAGTTGATTAAGTACCTGCTATGTACTTGCAAGGTATTATGCTAGGTGCTAGGATACAAAGTAAGGGGAGGAAAACCGTCCCTGCTCTCCAGGAACTCACAGTCCAATGCGGGAGATGGCATGTAAAGAGCTGTGCACAAACAAGCAATGTCCAGGATAAATGGCCGGTAATTTCAGAGAGAAGGCACTAAGGTTAAGGTAGACGTGGAAACCCTTATTAGAAAAGTCAAGACTTGCTGAGATCTGAAGGAAAACAAGAAAATCAGAAGGTAGACGTAAGGAAGGAGAAAATTCCAGGCAGAGGGGACAGCCAGTGAAAATGCCCAGAATTGGGCATTGTGTTTATATTCTATTGAGGAAAGAGCAGGCACATAAGAAAGTATATACAAAAACATTTACAAAATAGATACAAGGTGAATTTGTGGAGCAGGGAAAGGTACAAGCAGCTGGAAAGGAAAGTGCCACATAGACACTAAGACTTGTTTCCAATAGATTTTGATAGCTCGTGTTCATTATTATTCAGTGAGGTGAAGGATGAGCCCAGAGAAATAGCTCACTTGTTGTCATGCTTTTCATCTTGTCAAGGATTTACAAACTTTCAAATAGCAGCTGAGGGCCAGAAATGGATTCCTTGGGCTGATTGAAAGAATCAGAAACTCTGGAACCACATTTCACAGAATATCCACAAGTAGTTTCACAGAATATCCACAAGAAAATAGTTTTAAAAAGAAGGTTAGGAATCAGGATAGTGCTGAGTATAAATAATATAACCCAATTTAAAAATGATAGCGTTGTGTGTGTGTGTGTGTGTGTGAGAGAGAGAGACAGAGAGACAGAGAGACAGAGAGAAAGAGAGAGAGAGATGGACAGACAGACACAGAGAGAGAAAGAGAGAGAGAGAGACAGTTGTATCTGTCTGAATGTCAAACTATCTGGACAAGGACTTACGCAACAAGAATTCTGGGAGAAGTAATGTTTGATTAGAGTTTGACCAAGAAGTGTAATTTATCTTTGTAGCTTTCAGAAAAATGTATTCATGACCTTTCAGGTTGTTATGACAAAAATATCCAAATATAAGCGAGGATTTCCAAAGAAAAAAACCACATGACCCTGACACCTTCAGATTACGTGACACCATTTAGTCTCTGTGCATCTTAGGGTATTATATTTTCCTTAAGTGTGTCTAAAGAGCAAGTTTCCTCTCTGCCTTGTTCATTCAGGGCTGGAGGCTCTGAGAGTGAATCCGACAAGTCTGAAACAGCATCTATATCTCCAGGTGGGACCAAACCAACTTCATATCTCCATGTCCCTTTCCTTTTTCTCAGCCTGGCTTTTGTATGAAATGGATCACAAGTAATTGCTTCTGCTCAATACCAAGCCAAGTCCCATTTCCAGATCTGAAGTACATGGCAGTGTATTTTTTTGTGTCTAGAACCTAATCTCAGGTCTCCAACTTTTGTAATAAAATTTTTAAACACACACACAGACACACACACACATATACACTCGCACACACATACACACACACTCGTGCACACACACACAAATACACACACACACACACCCCTTTATCAGAGCTCAGTTGATGGTGGTAATGAGGAATGACATTCTATTGATCTTTCCTAATTACCTTCTCCATCTACTGACAGATGAGCTCCCTCTTCCCTTCTTGTATGCTCTTTCCTTTTTCTCGTATTTCTACTTATTTGCCTGGAGTTGCTCCAACTCCAGTAATTTCTGCAAATTTCAGTAAACTTTCATTTTGTTTTTACCTCTTTTTTCGGTTGTTGTTTGTTTCTGACTCAACATGAATCCTTTCATATGATTACTGATTTTATGGCACCAGTACAATGACACTAATTTCACGGCAACTTGCTCCCATTTTTTTTGGTTCATTCTCAAGAAACATAAAAGGTGACTGATGTAGACTCCAATTGCTGTCAGAGAACCAGGAAGCTAGATATTTAGCTCATTATTAACTGCTTAAAACCTTTTTTTAATCTAGTTTTCTTTCCTGTTGATTGTTGTGGTGTACTTCTGTATTATAACTGGTATGGATAAATCCTGATCATTTTGTTAGACTGGAAGATTCTTTTATTCATTAGTTACCCAATTTAGGAAATTTTTCATTGTTTGGAATTGTTGCTTCTGCTTTTCTCAATGCTTGCTTTACTTTTCTTTAAGGGTTGGGGGAACATCTTCCTCTGTTATCAGTTAAGAACAAGTGTTTATTAAATATCTCCTGTATGTTTAATACACAGTGTACACGGTACCTACTGTGTGCTTAATACATGCTGAATATATATATATATGGAGAGAGAGAGAGAGAGAGAGAGAGAGAGAGAGAGAGAGAATGGGGAATAGTGAATAGAGTAGAGTGAATAGGCATGGAATTAAGAAGAAGAGAAACACCTGGGTTCAAGTCCCGTCTCTAACACTTAGAGGCTGTGCAACTCTGGGCACAGCACTTAACTTTTTAATTCTCTCCATGTTAATCAGGTGCTTTGGAATTAATGTGAGAACTGTCCAAATTTGGGGGAAAAAAATTTCTGCTTGCTTTTTTAAGCAGAACTGTTTGTTCAACTTTCTTTTCCCAAAAAATGTGCAAATACATCATGACATAGTGAGATGTTACAGTCAGGGAGTTGTGGGATCAAGTCTTGCCTGTAACACATATTAGCTATATGCCATGACTAAGTCTTAGGGCCCCCAAGTAACTCTCTAAGCCTTTAGGTTCCAGAGGAGTTCTAGATTTGCATTGGTGAAGGGAGCTTCTATACCTGAAGTTCTTAAAAAAAAAAGCCTAGTTTAGTTCTGAATAACAAAAGACCTGAAATGTCCTTCCCCCACACTTATACCCTATCCCCCCCTCCCCCCAAAAAAGTGAAAAATAAGATTAAAAGATCTGGAGAAAGGGAACTAACACATTGGGTGGACCCCCTGTGGAAGATTTATTGAAGGACATGAATAAGAGTAGCACAGAATATGAAAGCATGAATAGGCATGATTCTGCACCTGGGGGATGTAGTCAGATAAGTGAGATCAAAAATCCATCTCAATAGGGAAGGCTAAGATGCGTGAGCCTCCTAGGGTTTGAAAGCAAAGATTTACTACTAACTTTGGATTCTTAACTCTACAAGATTAGGTTGAACAACTCTCAAGGAGAGATAACTTCTTTTTCATAAAACTCCTAGCAATTTCATTGATAGATGCAGAAAGAAATCCTATGCAAAATGCCTCTCTTGGGATATTCCTTAGTTCCTTCAGACCTGGTACTGAGAGAATTAAGGTCCATGAATTGCTCAGAACAAAAGTGCTGCATAAATATGAGAAAGAGATAGTGCCATTAATTGTCCTATTTTTGCAGCTGGAAATTGGAAGTGTTTGGGGGTACAGTTCAATTAAGATTCCATGAGGAGAGGGTAATGACCTAAGCCAGGTAGTAAATCAATTGAAAATTGTAAGGATACCATGGGAAATTACACACTTACGGCAATGGACTGTACTATGATTTTCCTGATGTTACTCTTTTAACCTTATAATATGCTCAAATCTAGGCTTTTAGCACCTAAAAAAAAAAAAGATCACAAGAGGTAATTTGCCCATAAATTCTGTGGAAAATTGTGTAAGAGTGAATGACAAGTCCAAATATATCAGGCTAAGTGTGTGAAATAAGGGAAGAATACACAATATGTTATATGTGATTTACTGGGTCAGTTGCCCAGCAGCAACCTAGTGAGTTTACCATGTGGTTGGTTTTGTCTCTCCTACCTGGATCATCTAAATAAAGCATGGTGGCCTCAGCCCTGGCTCTGGAGTAAGAAGACCTGAATTCTGATGTCACTACTCCTTAGAATGTGAGGTCCTTGAAGGCAGGGACCATACCTGCATACCCTTACCTGCTTAACTTCTACAGACCTCAGTTTTGTCTATTAAAAAAAAAAAAAAGAGGACGGGGATGGTTTCTGAGGGCCCTTCTAGTCTTTGTTCTAGATCAGTGGTTCTCAACCTTCCTAATGACGTGACCCTTTAATACCTGTATGTGGGTGTATCTGCATGTGGGAGGACTTACCTGGAGACAGAGAAGCGGTGTCTCGGTTCCTAAGACCATGGGAAATATGTGCTTTCCCATGGCCTTAGTCAACCCCTGTGACCCCTGTGAAAGGGTTGTTTGACCCCCAGGTTGAGAACCTCTCTTCTAGATCCATGATCCTCTGAACCTAAATAAAGCAATGAGGGGGAAGTAAGGGGTAATAGGGAAAAGTAATGGATTTATCATGGAATGACTTGGGTGTTCGCTGCTATAGTAGTGACCTGTAGTGGTGGTGGAGGTGGCAGCAGCAGTAGTACCTCTAGGTGATGCAATGGAGCACCCAATAGAGAGCCCTAGCCCGGAATCAGGAAATTCTAAGTTCAAATCCAGTCTCAGACACTTATTGCTGGGCAAGGCACTTAGCCTCTGTTTGTCTCAGTTTGCTCATCTATTAAATGGGAATAAGAATAGCACCTACTTCCCAGGGTTCTTGTGAGGATGAAGCGAGATAATAAATGCAAAGTGCTCAGCACAGTGCCTGGAACACAGAGCTATATCAATGTTGACTATTACTGTAAGGAGTAATAACAGCAACTAGCGTTTATATTCAAGATTTACAAAGCAATCTACACATTAACTCGTTGGTTCCTCACAACAGCCCTGTGAGGTGGGTGCTATAATTACCCCCATTTTACAGATAAGGAAACTGAGAGAAAGGTTAAATGACTTGGTCAGATTCACAAAACTAGTGTCTAAGGCTGTATTTGATCTCAAGTCTAATGGCCTCCAGGTCCCAAAATTTATCTACTGTGCCACTCGATTGTCTCTCATTTTTCCTCTTGGGGCCTCAGTTTCTTCATCTGAAAAACTAAAATTGGACTAAAAGACCCTTAAGTTCATTTCAGCTCTAAAGCTATGATCCCTAAACACTCAGAATTCCCAACTTTGCAACTGATTAACTATATTTGGAGCCTATTGAGTCACCATTAAATTATGATTCCTTGACATCAAGAACTGTCTTTTTGGGCAGCTAGGTGGTGCAGTGAATACAGCAAGAGTCCTGGAGTTAGGAGGACCTGAGTTCAAATTTGGCCTCAGACACTTAACACTTACTAACCATGTGACCTTGGGCAAGTCACTTAACCCCAATTGCCTTGCCTTCCCCCCTCCAAAAAGCAAAAAAAAAACAACTGTCTTTTGTCTCTCTTTGTATTCCCAGCACCTTAGCCCTGTGCTTGGCACAGAATAGGTGTTTAATCAATATTGATTCATTGATTTTTTCATCAGTGTCTGCCCAGATTCTGTAGACAACTGTAAAAGTTTGTGTGGTAGTCTAGATTTTAAGCTTAAATGTGCTGGGCGAAGGCATACTAACCATATTTTATGTGGTATGGAAAAATGATTGGCACAGGAGTTGCAAGGCATTATTCAATACTCTCACCTGTCTAGTGTTTTCATCCTTCCTGATAGCCTTTGATTTCTCCATGCTGCCACCTGTTGGTAGTGAGACTGAGACAGACTGAGGCTGGTACCTTATATTCGGATCTTCTCCAGAGGCAGCTTGTCAGGGGGGACTGGGCTTCAAAATGCTTTCCATTTCCACAGCCTGCCTATGGCAGCCTCCATGTAATGTGTCTCCATTTCCCCCTTTTCATTCTTTTTCACATTAAAAAAAAAAATCAGACCAGTGATTTCATCAATGTAGTGAATGTTCCATAAGGAACTCCCTTCGTCAGTGCAAATAGGCACTTTCTCTAAAATTTATAGACTTGGCGACTTGCTCATGGCCACACAGCCAATATGTATGTACAAGAGGGATGTAAACACAAGTCTTTCTGCTTCAGAAACTCTCTCACTATTCACTATTTCTCTCTCTCTCTCTTCTCATATATTAGACTATTTCCTAATCTTTTTTTTTATAATTTAACTTTAAATTCAGATATTTTTAAAAATTTTGAATTTGAGCAGCACCCCAAAAAGGAAGATTATTTCCATATATGAAATAAAATAGAAAAAATGGATGTGAAACCATAAATCTCTACTATACATAGCTTATTTTTTAAATGAATAAACAAAACATGTTCTTTTCAAATCTGTCCTGCTGCTTTGCATTTTCCTATCAATTCTTTCTTTTGATTAGCAAGAAAGTTTTCACCAGCTCTATTTTCAGCTTTGGTCAGTTCAGTCAGTTGACAAGGATATATTAAGCACCTACTGTATACCAGTACTTATTCAGCTAAGCACTAGACTCACCCCTCCATAGGTAGACTGGTGGCCCCTTCACTCCCAGGACCTTTCCAAATTGAATTTAGTGAAGATACCCAATCAGCTTAACCATTCTACAATTTAGAATCCCTGAGCTTATGGGATCCACCAGCCTCAGCCTCTTGGATAGCATGCATTAAAAGTATGGGCCACCACACTCAGCTTCTTAGGTGGTTTTTTTAAGGTGCTTCAAATACTCCCTTCAATTTCTTTTTCCTCCTTGGGCAACTAAACATTATTGCTAGCCCTCCTCTTTTTCCAAATTCTTTCTCAAAAGGAAAAAAACCCCACAATTCTCGTAACAAATAAGTAAAATTAAGGAAAACAAATTCATCCATTGGTTATGCCTGAAAACATGCCTCATTCTGCACCTTGGATCTTCTGACCCTCTGTCAGGAGGTAGGTAGCATGCTTCATGATCAGTCTCCCAGAAGGCGTGGGTAGTCACTGCTTTGATCCTTAGCTTTTTGAGATGTGCAGTAATTTCTACTTGTGTATCATCTGAGGTCCCTGAGTACCTTGGGGGCAAATATAGGGAGAAAGTCAACTGATAAATACTTTGATGTCCTTGGGACCTTAGGAATTCTATAAATGTACATCAGATAAATATATGGACAAGTATCTCCTCAGGACATTAATTACACACGTACTTAAGAAATATAATGAAAAGACAGTTTGCTGATCTCTGAGCTAATGGGTTGACTTCAGACAAGGTAGAAACTTTGATCCCAAACTTGTTTATTTCCCTCATTGTCTCTTTTTCTTTAGATAGTGCACAATTTAGGCAAGTTCGAGGCTCTGGAGTTTATGATGGTAGTTTAATCCCTTCTGAATTTCTTCTGTTTTCCTTCCACAGTTTCAATTTCCTAAAGCTCATTTCTCCTTTCTGATTGCATGCACTCTAAGAAAAACTAGTTCATGCAACTTGGCGTGAAAGGAAGTACCTCATTTATCCAAGCTAAGTTGAATACGGGAGATTTCCCATACCTAACTATAGCTGTTTAAAGTATGAGAGATATTATCCTTTATTTGGTGTTTGGGTACAATCAACTATCTTTAGGTTGAATGTAATTATGCAAGAATTAGTAGGAGCATAGATCAAAAGCTGCAGGGGAACTCAGAGGCCATCTAATCCAATCTCTTCATTGTCCAGATTAGGAAACTGAGGCCCAAAGAAAAGGAAGTGACTTTCCTAGAGTCACATGTGTAGTAAGTGTCAGAGGTGGGATTTAAAGACCCCTTTTTATTTCCTCTTTTTTTTCCTTTAGGCAACAAAACACTATTGCCAACTCCCCTCTTTTTCCAATGACTCCAAAACCACGGTTCTTTCCACCGTACCATGCTTTGTAACATAGGGAGCCTGAATTTTTTCTTAAGGAATAAATCCCTGATAAGTGAATCTTGATATGTGCAGTTTAATATATGGCAGACATGGTAGAAAACACCAGAAAAATTTAAACAACCTGTAAATGAAATGAACCAAATCAGCATGGTATAGAGGCTAGAATGCTGAGCCTGAAGTCAGTAAGACTTAGTATATGACCCTGATCATGTTACTTAACCCAGATGTGTCTTACATAGTTCCCTAGGTCTTATCCACCATTACTTTTAGGGAGGGAGATTCCCAAACTGATATCCCTTAGATTAAATCCGGGAGTGCTTTTTTAAAGTTATTTTCTTTGAACCAATCCTAACTGGGAAAAGTACATTAAAATATTGTACTATTCTTGGCTTAAGGGGATTGTGTTATAAGTCAAAGGCTGAAATGTACTTATTTTATAATAACACTTCACTACATCATTTTTTTTAAATGGGTGAAGGGAGGCACTTTTACAAATCTGTATATGAAGTAGAGGAATTGAAAGAGGTTATATCTCAGAGGGGACTGGATCACGAGGTGACGGAATCAATGATCATAATAGTCTCTTGACTTTTTTTCCAGTTTTAATGGCATTAATGTACTGAGTCTATTAAACTCATTCTGAATTAATCATTAAAGGTCCCAAACAAGCTATTCATTTTCCAGGGCAAAACTCCTTCTGCCTGGCTAGCCCTTCAGTGGTCCTGTCATGTCCAGGCTCATCCCAGTACCATCTCTAGAGCAAACTTGAAGAGACCGTAGAAGTCATTGAAACCCTTCATTTTACGGATGAAGACACTGAATCACAGAGAGGTTAAGTGACTTGCTTAGGGTCATAATCTACTAAGTGCCTGAGGTGGGATTTGAACCCACACCTTCCTAACTCTTGTTCTCTATCCACTTACAAGTTACCTTTCTGACTCCTAGGAAAATTAGAAAGAGTATTCCCTATTTTTTTATTCTAAAAGAGATTAATGACAAAGCTGGGACAGAATGAAATACTAAAACCTCTCTCCTAACTCCTGTACTCTGTCCACTTATAAGTTGCCTTCCTTTCTCCTAAGAATATTAGAGTATTTCTTGTTTGTGATTCCAAAAGACTTAATGGCAAAGCAGGGACAGAGGAAAATTCTAAGCACTCCCTCTTTTTGGATTTTTCTCCTTATTTTCCAAATTTGTGTATTTATTTGGCTCCTGTGATTATCATAAATTTATTAGTCTTGAAATTCATGGGCAACCTTATACTATTTTGTAGCCTCCTCTTTCAAATCTCTTTTGAGAAGGAAGGTTATTGAACATTTTTCTTTAATGACAAAGGAGAATAGAAGGAAGGTCAGAACAATTCGTGGACAAGCACAACAGCTTTGAAAGTTACATGTTAAATCTATTGTGTATATGTATGTATATATATATATATTTATATTTATATATGTAATATATAAAATTAATATATTATATATAATATATTTATAGATATAATATTTTTTAAGTGAGCTGTACATAATAGAGATTTGCAGTTTCATATGATTCTCTCTTTCTGTTCTACTATTTGTAGTTAAACACTCTCTTTATTTGGTGCCTATTAAGTTCAAAGTTTTTTTTTAAATTTTTTAAAAGATATCTCCTTAGAAATGGAAGTTCTACTGAAGGATTTTTTTCCCCCATAGAAGATTAAAAAGAGAAAAGATGTAAGTTCTCCTCAAGGATATTTTCTTGGTTCCCTTTTCTATGGGTTAACCAAAGGCAGCATACCAGACAGAGAACGAATGGGTAAAATAAAATTCTGTTACTATTTAGGAGAGAAAGTACTGGGAACCTATGGTTACCTATGGCTCTGGTGTCAGTGAACCTGGGTTCAAATTCTGTCTCTGCCACTTATTACCTGTGTAGACTTGGACAAGTCACTTCATGTCCTTAAAGCCTCCCCTTCCTCATCTGAAAAATGAAGGATTAGACCAGCTGACCTCTGAGGTCCTTTCTAGATCTTTGTACTACATATTTGGGAAGGATCCTAGGGAAATCTGATTTAGTAGATAAATACTAGGGGAGTTGCCTGAAACAGAGAGAAATCTCATGACTTTACTAAGTAAGTAAACTACCTTGATAGTAAGTATAGAGGGTATGATTCAAACCCAGATCTTCTTGAATCCAAGACCAACACCCAATCTACTCTATGATCTTGCAGAGATATTACTATATCTCTGTGCATTTAACCTTTATGGTTATAATCACTACAGTCAAATACAATCCGTATATCAAGTACATGAAAATCATAAGTGGAATGCTAAAGATTTTTCTGTTAGTATTCAAGGAAACAATGTCAGATAAAGATTACAAAAAATACTTAGAGTTTTTTAGTACCTAGAGATATATTCCCTTATTTAGGTGCACAAGCTTTCCCTTAAGATGTCTTAGACAAGTAGATCTCTTCTCTAAACTCCCAGTCCATTCTTCTGCAATCGAGTCTAATTCTTCTCTGATCAAACATTGGGAGAGTGGGCGCTATACATGACTCTCCTCTGTCTCTGTCTCTCTCTGTCTCTCTCCTCTCTCTCTGTCTCTCTCTGACTCTCTGTCTCTCTGTCACTCTCCCTCCTCTCTCTCTGTCTCTCTCTCTGACTCTCTGTCTCTCTGTCTCTCTCTCTCTGTCTCTGTCTCTGTCTCTCTCTCTCTGACTCTCTGTCTCTCTGTCTCTCTGTTGCTCTCTCTGTCTCTCTGTCTCTCTCTTTGTCACTCTCTCTCTCTGTCTCTCTGTCTCTGTCTCTCTCTCTGTCTCTGTCTCTCCCTTTCTGTCTCTCTCTCTCTCCCTCGCCTCAGTCAGTCTCCTTAGTTTAATAACAGAACAAGTCACCAGAATGATGTAGTGACTAGAATGCTGGACTTGGAGTCAGAAAGTCCCAGATTTAGATCTTACCTGAAATGCTTAGCCATGATATCTTCTCTATGCCTTAATTTCTTCTTCTGCAAAATGAGGTCATTGAACCTAATTAACTCTAAAGCCCCTTCTAGCTCTAAATCTGTGACCCTATGATCTCTAAGGAGAAAGAAAGGAGTCATAAAAAGGTCAGGATGATTGAGGTTTGGCCAATATTGATATCTGGTGTGGGTTGGGAGCACTTCTTCCCAAGGTGCTCTTCCAGCGTTCTAAGACAAATGGAGATTGCCTCCATGCCACGTGGTGCATTTCTCAGGATCAAGTTGTCTCTTTTACCATGCTTTCCCCTGTCAACTGTCACTTCTACACCCCTTCTTCCCCCAGGCTGTAGGGAGGAGGGAAGGAAGAAAGCTTACTTGTTAGCCATGCCAAGAGGGATGGTGCCAGACTCTCTGGGAGATAGGCCTTTCCCTCTTCCAGTGCAATTGTGCCTTCTGAGAAAAGGCTATCTCTGTATTATGACCCCATACCACCACCCACTCCCCAAATGAATTTACCGCAGATGTCAAAATTACTTGTAAAAGCTCTGTAGAACACCATGAATTCAGTGAAAAATAAATGATTAAGCATTCAGAATTTCTGTTTCATCCTTCCGATGTGTCTGTAAACACAGCCCAATTTTTTTCACTTCTTGAAAAGCTACATTAAATATATCCTTAGAAACAAGCCCCAATCATGGCACTGTGCACTGCTTTTCCCTTGATACCTATAATTAGTGGGGTTACTTGATGGTTGTAATTCTCCATCAGAAATAATTTCCTTTCCACTAGTTTCCTTGTCTGTTATATATTAGGTCTGTATGCTATGGCGAGTGGGTATAAAAATGTAATAAGAAAAATAAGACATCTCACTGTAAATAAAATAAGCCTTCCCAAAAATGTAGGCCTGTGCCTTGAAGCCCAGAGTTTGATACCAAACTTTTCTGTTCTTGAATATTGATCTGCCAAGAAGGATCAACTGGACCTTTCCCATTATTTTCCACTTTCTGCCTATAGATAAACAAATAATGCAAAGCTCTCGCAGGCCGTATAAATCTATTTGCCTGGTTACCCAATCAACAAGTGCAGGTTTGGGCAATTAATGATTACAAAAAGACAATCTATTGTTAGCCTCTATAGGAATGCCTTGAAGAAAACTTGTAATTTGCCACTGATTAGTCCAGACCCTTGTGCCTATGTGAAAGATGCATCATTCAGGATCTATTTTGTTAAATTTGGATACACTTAATGAGGCATTTTCTTTTAATTTTTTTAAGGTCTATCAAACCATATATAGTGGCTTCTTAAATCCAGGAGCCATTTTTTTGCTCACTCACAAGCTAATATCATTCTCCATATTGAGTGAGAATGGATAGAGAATTTAGCAGAATGTTCATCCTAAACAGAAAGCCCCAATCCATTGTTTTCAGTCCTCCCGCCATTTTGATTTTGCTTTTTGAATTGCTTGTGACTCTCTGCTTCCCCCATCTTTTTTTTTTTTTGGTACAATGATTCTTGCCTTGTCTTTTCCCAGTCCGTTTCTGACCTGGAGAGATGTGCAGCATGTTATTGTAAGGACTTCCCGTGCAGGACATTTGAGCGCTAATGACTGGAAAACCAATGCTGCTGGTTTTAAGGGTGAGAATTTCTTTCATATTCACTGTCACAGGCAAAATATATTTTTAAAATTTTTTCCAATTTTAAAGGGGGAGCAGGAAACAGAACCCCTCAAAAGACACTTTTAATTTAGTGTTGTCACATAGAGCTCTTGATCTTTCAGTAAGCTTGAGACAAATTCCCTTTAATTCCTTCTTGCAGGTCAACTTTTGGAATAATCAGAAAAAACATTAAGTAATTGCTGGCCTGTGAGAATTCCATCTGAGCTGGTGTTCTTTGCCATTATTTGAATAATTTTTGGAAGAATATTTGGAGCATGTTTATAAACCTGCTTTCTCTGATGAATATTTTCAGTTAACATGCTCTGAATAAGTTGCCTTTATCAATTAACCCTACTTCACTATAGTTCTCTTTAGACTATGCTGACTGTTTTTCAAAAGATTTTGTTTTTAAATGGCATCAAACTTCCCTTAAGAAAGAAGAAAAAAGCCATTCACAAAAAAGTTACCTTGCACAGTAATGGAAGAGTAGATCAGGATCTTCATAAAATCCCTTTGAAGTTTAAAACTTTTTAATCTTTGATAATTTCAGTTATAAGTATAATTTTAGAAACCCCATAAGGCAATCTTGTAACCAGTTTTACTTCCTTTAGCTGATATGGACTCTGAGCTGGCATGCCAGCCATTAGACAGTTGTCGATCTAATCAACCATTGCTCTATTTATGTTTGTCCTGAAATCTCAACTAATTCTGGGTGCATTTTTCTAATGTAGTTGGCTGATTATTTAGTATCTTTGATTTTAAATATTCTATAATTTCTTAAATTATATCTATAACCTCATTTATTAAAGTTTTAAAGTACATAAGAATGATTAGAAAATTCTACGTGTGTCTAGGGGTTGTAATGTGGTCCTATACATAGACATTATGGTAGAAGAAATAGCACTAGGTCAGGAATTAGGAGACTTAGATTTCAGTACTGGCTCTGCTACGGACTAGTTGTATGACCTTTGACAAGTAAGTTCACCTCTCTGGGTCTCAGTTTCCTCGATGAGATGGATAGACTCCACGATTTCTAAGATTACTTCTAGGTCTAAAATTCTATGATTCTTTATCCCTTTTTTTGTGCATATACACACACATCCTTATGTTTCGAGGACCCTATTTTGTGAAGTATATTTGAATTTTATAAGTATACATACAGAAAACGAACATGAAAATATGGATTATGGATAGATTAAGAATACAACTAGGCCAGTGCAAATAATGACTCCCCTGAAATAGTTACATTATTTAAATTTTCGTGGCCTATTTCCATTAGACTGAAACCAATGACCATGTTCCCCATAATTATACCTTCAAATAGTACTAATTTGAATACATGTGACCACTGTATGGGATTCATTGTTCACACTAATCAGTATGTGACTATAAATCAAAATTTTAGAAACATACAGGCATTAATGGAATTTTAAAAAACAGTTTTTTTTAAAAATTGATTCTGCATTTGTAAAATATTCCAATTTAGTGATTTTTAAAGCTTTCCTAAGAAAGGCACAATGGTCTTTGTCTTTGATCCTTAGACAGTGCCGCTCCCCACTTTACTAGACTGACTACGCTATGCTGTAGGGCAGACCACGATGAATATTTTAAAAATAATATTTGTATGATTCCATAGGCTACCAACTTCTATGTAAATCTCAGAGTTCTATGAAGATTAGGATGAATAGAAGGTGTCCCTGAACATAACCTTACCTGTGAAAGCAAACTTGATGGGGGAAGGAAGCTAAACTAAACACATCAACCTCTGTGGAGCTTAAGAATCAACTTTATCCCAAATAAAAGCCCCAATTTTAGTTATTTTTTGGCAGCTTAGGCAGAGAAAATGTTTCCAATAAAAAGTGAAGCTCTCTTTAAACCTCTGTTGGTTTTGGATAGGGGAAAAGCACAAGATTTAGATTAAATCACAACATCCAAACCTGAGCATAAAGAGGGTGGGGGCCGGGAGGGTTGTGTATCATTTCTGGCCAGAATGAAACTGCATTTTACTATTGCACGTGGCCATATTTAGCATAATATTTCACTCTCCTCCTTGACTGCTGCCAAGAGTAACAATTAAAGTGCACATTTTCATAGATGAATTACTCTGAACAGGCTTAGTTCTCAGTGGAATTGTATTGTAATTTTGTTGATGACAAGGACCATATTTCATCTAAACCATGCTCATAATATAAAAAGTGGGGGAGGGAAGAGGGAGCTCTCTTTTTGTCCATTCCAAAACTCAAAATCATTTCCCCAATTCACCCGCACCTTTAAGCAAAAGAAACTAAGGCATGGGAAACTATGAGCCTCTCTTCCAGGAATATAAAGGAATGGATGGAGAGGAGGGAAGGAAGGTTGACTGGGAGTGGGGTAGGGACTGACTTCTTTTGAAAGATTAACCAGGAAGGGTGAAAACCAGCAAACACTTGGAAGGACTCCTCATTCAACAAAGATTCAGCAGAAACTGGTACTTAAAAGGGAGTTGGTAGACTTTCTCTGGGTTCATGAACCAGAGTGTCGCTGGCCCTTGTGATTCTTTTATGACTTTTTAACATGTAGAAAACATTTTCTCACAAATGGGGACTTTTGGACACATGTTTCTACTCCTGTCCCCGCAACTGGCCATCCCCAATCTACTACACCTCTCTCCTCCATCACCCTCCCTGAACACCCTGCACTAATAGCACTGAATACATGACATGCAATCAAAACAACTTGAGATACTCTGTTTTTTCATCATTTTATAATGCTGAGGTCCTGCTTGTTTAAGACTGCTATTCATGACTTTATAATCATATCAGCAGTGCTCATTAAGTCCTTGGCAGTTGGATGAACAATTTATAGTGTCTGTGTCATTATTTTCTTATCCAGCAGCTCAAAAATAGTTCCCAAAATTGTGGGGGAAAAATATTTTTCTCCAACCATTTAGACCAGAAGTTGTGATTTTTTGTTTTGGGGAAGAAAGTGGTAGACTTAGCATCATTTGGTGCCACTAATAATTGCAAAAACCCTAAAGAAAATTCAGTCTAGCCAAGTTCTGTCCATTATATTTCAAACAACTTCCTTTCATTTGCACTTCCATGTCACAGAATCACAACATAACTTTAGAGCTAGAAGAGAAAGATAGATAGATAGATAGATAGATAGATAGATAGATAGATAGATAAATAGATGATAGATATATAGATAGATAGATAGACAGACAGACAGACAGACAGATAGAATCCTATTATATACTATGGGCAACTAAGTGGTACAGTGGATAGAGCACTGGACCTGCAGTCAAAAATTCATATCTGGTCCCAGACACTTAACTATAAGACATAGAGAGTCGAACACAACTGAAATGACTGAGTGATGATAATGATAAATAGATAGATAGATGATAGATAAATGATAGATAGATGATTGATAGATAATAGAGTGGTAGATAGATAGATAGATAGATAGATAGATGATAGAGTGGTAGATAGATGATAGATA
>CM053590.1:191472417-191491498 GCA_028646515.1 Pseudochirops corinnae | reverse complement strand
GTCCCCCTGCTGTCTGCAGGCCGCAGGCGGGAAGCTACAATGCAGAGGCGGGTGCAAAACCTCTGCCTTTCGCTTTTCCACTCTGGAGATCTTTCAGCCGGACTGCTTCTCTCCCCCTTTCTCAATCCCCACGTGCAGCTGTCGCTAATCCGCTCACCTGAGAGCTTTCTCTGCTTCTCCCGCCCAGCCGCCCCTGGGGCACAGCCGCAGCTTCAGGCCAGGCTGGCTTCGGTTCGCAGTGCTGATATGGTTCCTCGTAGCTGAGCTGACTTCAGTGGGAAGTATCCTTGTGGGCAATTTGGAGTTCTAGGTTTGGTTTAGAGTCCTATTTTATGGGTATTTTGGGGTGGCTATGTGAGAGCTGTGATATGTTGCTGCTGCTACCCCGCCATCTTGACTCCACGCCCCCCTTTCCGAATTCTTGCTAGATTTAAATCTATGATCCCATAAATACCAAGATTCCAATGCCTGCACTAAGTAGGCGCTCTATGTGTGCTTACGTCTTTCCCTTCCCTTTCCTAATTCTTCCCAGATTTAAATCTATGATCCCATAAATACCAAGATTCCAGTGCCTACACTAAGTAGGCACTATATATGTGCTTACACCTTTCCCTTCCCTTTCCGAATTCTTCCTAGATTTAAATCTATGATCCCATAAATACCAAAATTCCAGTGCCTGCACTAAGTAGGCGTTCTATATGTGCTTACCCCTTTCCCTTCCCTTTCCGAATTCTTCCTAGATTTAAATCTATGATCCCATAAATACCAAGATTCCAGTGCCTGCACTAAGTAGGCACTCTATATGTGCTTATGCCTTTCCCTTCCCTTTCCCAGTTCTTCCCAGGTTTAAATCTATGATCCCTTAAATACCAAAATTCCAGTGCCTGCACTAAGTAGGTGCTCTATATGTGCTTAAGCCTTTCCCTTCCCTTTCCCAGTTCCTCCCAGATTAAAATCTATGATCCCATAAATACCAAGATTCCAGTGCCTACACTAAGTAGGCGCTCTACATGTGCTTACACCTTTCCCTTCCCTTTCCAAATTCTTCCCAGTTTTAAATCTATGATCCCATAAATACCCAGATTCCAGTGCCTGCACTAAATAGGCGCTCTATATGTGCTTACGCCTTTCCCTTCCCTTTGCAAATTCTTCCCAGATTTAAATCTATGATCCCATAAATACCAAATCCCATAAATACCCAGGTTCCATTTGGGAGCTTGTTCATTAGATGAAGTGAAAAGGAAACAGGCAATTATTAAGTTCCTCCTACACACCAGGTACCATGCTTTACAAATATCTCATTTGATACATACAACAACCCTTGGAGGTCGATACTGTTATTATTTCCTTTTTACAGTATAGGAAATTGAGACAGATAGAGGGTAAGTTACCTGCCCAGGGTCACACAGCAAGTAAGTGTCTGAGGCTGAATTTGAATTCAGATCTTCCTGACTTCAGACCCTATGGTGCTCTAGCCACAGACCCAGCTAGCTATATACCATTCTAAGTTCCTCTGTCTACCTTATTCTCAAGAAATCATTTACTCAGTGGAATAATCTGACCATATTGTAAGAACCAGAGATCCCTCTCTGTGTTAGAGTTGTTCCCATGTTTCACCAGTAGCTGGCATGTCTGGTCACTGTGAGGTGATTGTGCCCCATTCATGAACTTTGACGAGATAAGCCACTATCATTCATGAACCAGCTCCTCCGTTATTAGTAATGAGCACTTTTATAAATAATACTTGGTCAAAGTTTTCACAAATTAACCATCCAACATTCATTTAACAAGAATTCCTTTCATGCCTGCTTTATACAAGGAGATCTGCTTGATGGTGTGGATACAAAGACAAAGATGGCGCCAGTCCCCACTCTCAAGAAGTTTCTATTTTACTAGGAGACACAGCATGTATGCAGATGAAACAAATCCAAGGCAATCTGAGAAAGGTGATTTCCCCCCTAATAACTAGGGACATCATGAAAGACGGTTTTTTAAGAAATAATATCTGACACAGAAGTGAGCAGGGGATGCATTCCTTCCAAGGACGGGGAGCTCTGTGCAAGGGCAGAGAGACGGCAGGGCTAGTGATTCAGAATAATACTCTTTTTTTTTTTAATGTAAAAATTTGTAACTTAAACAGAAGCCATGTCTAGACACTTCCCATATGCTAAGATATGCTGGATGGACTCTCAGAGAAGCTAAGACTGTCAATAGAAGGTTGTGTTGAGCTGATCTTTAGAGAATTCCTTTCATCAGTGTCTGTCTTTGCCTCTGTTTGTGCCCCTAAGTGTCCCATCTGGGACTGAACCTTAGGTAAATTAGAGCTGCTTTACTGAAAAGCTAGTTGGACCCTACAAAGAGATAGTGGTTTCAAGGTCTGTTCTCAGCACTTCTATTTTCCTCTCTAACTCAACTAAAACTAATGAAAGCATGTCTGTTTTTCCTTGTCTTCTTATCTACCTGACAATTTAGTCCAATCAGGAGAGACTATGTGCTAAAATGGTAGATCCTTCTGACTTTGAAAATATTTTCTGCTAAGCCCGTCTGGTCATATCTGGGCCAGGCTGGGACAAGTTTCAGTGACATGCACCATGAGTGCTTCAGAAGATTCCGAATGGATCATCCATTAATCTGTTTGCTAGAAGCTGACAGACCCACACGGTGGTGAAATTCAGTTTATTTTTGTGACATAACATATGTGCAGCCTCTTGTCAATAGAGTAAAAACCCATGCAAATGAAATTGAATAGATATATTTTAATGTCCCACACATTTTTATCGAAATGGAGTTCTTCTGGGCACTTTATCTCATAAACTAATGGAAAGAACATTGGATTTTGAGTCAGCAAGATCTGTGCTCAAATCCCTCTATTTTACTAGAAGACTGTATGACCCTGGGCAAGTTACTTAAACTCTCTGATCTTCAATTTCCCCATATGTAAAATAATGGTTTGAAACTTATTGGCCTCTAAGGTTTCTTCCTCCTATAAATCTAGAATTCTGTGAACTCTCCAAGACTCAGTTTCCTAATCTGTAAAATAGGACCAATAGCATCTCTAAGGGTAACAACTTCACACTCTTATTGTTAGGCTCAAAATAAAGAACACATATGGAATGATATTATGTATATACTTATATATACACACACATTATATATATATATTGCTACCTTTTGTTTTTTATGCCAGTTTTATCTCCTTAACACCCCCCTCAAGCCTTCTTCCTTTACACAAAGTCATCTGACACAACACTTGCATCTAACAGTGTAGACTACATTCCACACCCATAGTTCTTCTCTCCATCTCCTCCCTCCCCCCACCCTCTGCACAGGAGAGCAAAGCCCATATAGCAATTCTGGTACCTGGGGCAAATTCATCTGATTTAGGACAAGAGAGTAGAGCACAGGGTCAATTCCACTTTATGATGAGACATTAAAGCAGGACTTTATAATAGCAGCTTAGCTAAGTTCAAAGAAATTCATTATCTTGTTGGCCCCTGGGGAATTTTCTGGTTAAAGTCATCTTCAAAGACCATCTCCTTCCTAAGTCGTAGGGAGGTTGCTAATAGAGTTAGTAAACTTCATCTGTGAATTCACAGGTTCTCAGATGCAATAAACGAATGAAAAAAACACATTTATTAAGGGCCTACTATGTGCTAAGCACTATGCAAGGTCCTAGGGATAACAAATTTAAAAGTGAGACAGTCCCTGCCCTCGTGGACCTTACATTCTAATAGAGGAAGACGACGCGTATAGGGAAATGGGGAGCCAAAGAATAGAGTTTTGGTCGGAAAAGTTGTGGTTTGAGTTCTCCCATAGGACACTTGATTGTCATTCCCTTTCTGATAGCAATGTTAACACTGGATTGATGACTATTCCCAGGTCAAAACATGGAAGGGGTTGAAGAGTGTGCCCAAGTTAGCTGTGGAAGTGGGTAGGCCCTGCTTTGCTGGGAGATGGTTCAATGGGATGGTTTGGGGTTAGAAAGACACAACGAAGTGAGTTTACACTCATATCCACATAAATTAGGACAGCTCAGGTAAAATAAAGAATTCCAAAGTTCAGTGGATTAATTTTTTCATGCAAGAGGAGCTTAGTTGGAAGGAGGGGAGAGGTCAGGAATAAAGGATAGAGAGAAGGAAAGATATTGAAAATAGCAAGACAGATATTGAAATAATGAACAAGAAACAGATGGAAAGAAACTGATCAACTTTAAACCTGAAGGATGAGGTATTTAAGTCCAAGCCCCCTCCCCCTTAACACACACACACACACACACACACACACACACACACAGAGTCTCTCTCTCTCTCTCTCTCTCTCTCTCTCTCTCTCTCTCTCTCTGTCTCTCTTTCTCTCTCTCTCTCTCTCTCTCTCTCTCTCTCTCTCTCTCTGTCTCTTTCTTTTTCTCTCTCTCTTCTAGCCCATCAAAACCTGGCCCTCTCCTACCGTTCTGGCCTCCTTAAATTTTAATTATCACTACACCTGCTCATTAATCCAGTGACACTAGTCTCCTTCCTGTTCCTTGAATAATATTATCCTCACTCCATGTATTTTCCCTGGCTACCTCCTTGCCCGGACCTCTCCCCTTCCTCATCTCTGTCTCTTGGGCTTGTCTGACTTCCACTAAACCTCAGCTAAAGTCCCATCTTCTACAGGAAGCTCATTCTATACCTTTGAATGCTACTGTCTTGTCCCTGAGATTATCTCCAATTTATTTTATGTGTATATATACATGTTATTTGTACATCATTGTTAGCATTAGACTGTGAGTTTCTTGCAAGTAGGGGCTAGTTCTGTCTTTTTTTTTACAGTGCTTAACCCAGTGCCTGGCAAGTTGTGGGCACTTAATGTTGATTTGATTTCTAGGCTCTCTCCCAGTGGGTGAATCAGATAAATCGTTCACCTGTCATCTTTAATTCCTCTCCTGGTATGAGTAGGACGAGATCATTTATTTCAAACACTGTGAAAAGTATCTTTTTTTTTGCCCACATCATCTTTTGCCATTCATCCATTTTTTACTCATCAAGCAACTATTTATAAGCACGTATTATGTCCAAGGCCCTAATCCTGCCTACAATTCGGTTCAGGAGTTTACAGGCACAAAAAAAACCCAAAGGAATGGATAGTTTGTGAGAGGACGTTGGTTTTCCTCCTCTCTCAGATGAATGAGTCCCACCCAATGACCTCTAGGGCCTGTCTGTGCACGGCAGGGACATTCACTGATACATGAAATGGACAGCCCTTTTCTAGCAGCCCACATAATGTATATCTTTGCTACCCCAGAACTGCAGGAGGACCTTGGATGCCCACTGATGCTCATTGATGAAGCTCACGATTAAATAGCGCATGACAAAACTTTTGTTCCCACCCACTTTCTGATGTCCATGGTGCAACTATAATATTTTACATAGGAAGAAAAGTTTACTGTGGATGTGGGGCAGGGAAAGGTAAGAAGAGGGCAAAGGAAGCAGCCAGAAGAGATTGTTGTTGATCTGTATATACTTTCTGCCCCATCCCTACCCTCAATAATGCCTTTCCATACCCAGATCCCTCATTGACTCACAGGACCCAACTGTTGCCCAAGCTCCCAGCCAAGGTGGTACAACCAGACCAGAAATTAATGAACAAGTATTTCTAAGGTGCCTCCTATGTCCAGGGTACTGTTCTAGGAATAACACTACAGCATGAAGGCTGAAGAACCTTGGAGGAAGGGAGGTCGTGAAAGCCATGGATACTGGGGCATAGAAATATGGTCTGTGCAAAGGAGTGGAAACCTCTCATGCAGGGACAGACCCTCTATGAGAGAAACCAAATACATCCCCTGATCCCCCCTTCTTTGTACCTAACTCCCATTGCTCTGACTATAAAAGGGAGGTATGTTTCATCACATGTTCTCCCAGACTAGGACTGTTTGTTGCAATTCTTCAGAATTTGCCTTTCTCGGGCTACTTTTTGTCATTGTGGACACTGTTCTCTTTTGGTTATATTTCACTCAGTATCATTTTATACAAAAGTTTTCCATATTTCTCTGAACTCACATTTGTCACTCCTTATGAAACAATTAATATCATAGTAATATAGCATAGTAATATGCTATAGTATACTATATCATAGTAATATACTATAATTCACAGGATCTCAGAATTTTGGAGTTAGTAGGGACTTCCACAGGCATCCAGTCCACTCCCATACTCAAACAACATATATAACATATGGACATCCAACTTCTGATTAAAGATTTTAAGGAAGGTAAAGTCACCACTTCTTCAATCAATGGGCACCCAGCTCATTACTGGTTTTTACTGATATCGTAGAAAGACCTGCTATTGATACTTCATTTAGGTCCGTACTTTCTGCCATTGCCTTCCTTGGAGAACATGCCATTAATGCATAGTGAATCAAGTTTAGAGACTTTTCTCTATAACTCATTTTAGATTTAAAAAGCAATATTTTGTGATAAGTGATATTTATTCAAAGCATTCCACTTTTATTAGTCTGCTAAACATTCTTATTTGTAATACAAGTATAGTCCAGAGTCTTTTCTCCAATTTTCCGTTCAGTACATTATGGATGGAGAGTCAAAGCAAAGGATAGACAATGAGATGGGGTGGAAATCAATGCATTGTCTTTTTTTAAATAATTCATAATGTCTTCCTGTAAACTTCTCTTTTCTTTGTTAGTTGTAATAAGTATAACATGCCGATAGTATTTGGTAACCTCATTTCAATCTATGCCTTAACTTTCACTAGATTTACAATCACTTGATATAGTGAGTAAATAAGTGTCTTCACTCTGTAGAGTATTCCATCTTCCATCTCTTAAGCCTTTCTATAAAATGTCCCCCATACCTACAATATACGTCTTTATTTCTCTCTCTAAGATCCCTTAGCTTCTTTTCAGACTCAACTTTGTGCCGTCTTTTAAATAAGAGCTTTCCTCATCCCCTTGCCTTGCACCAATATTACTTTGATTTCCTTTGTTCATATTCTTCATTTACTTATTTATTTCTGGCCATGTTTCCCATCAGCCAATCAACTAACATTTTTTAAATGCCTACTGAGTATCAAGCACTGTGCTAGGCGTACCAATAGACTATAAACTCCTTGAGGGGAGGAGCATTCCCAATAGAATACACATATTTTGTATTACTTATTGGTGTATATATTGTTTCCTCAAGTAAATGTAAGCTTCAGGGGCTCTTCTGGGTTTGTCTTTGTGTAACCAGTGCTGAGCACTGTGCCCATCTAATAGTAGGTGCTTAATAAAATGCTTGTTGAGTGAATGAATGAATGGATGAATGTCTACATGAAAATGCTTGTCCCTGTGTGCTATTCTACTTTGGCACTGATTAGGGAGGGGATGAGGTGCTTCCCAGACCCTCTGCACAATCTGCTTGGAAAGATGTGTTCCATTCTTTGGAGGATGCTTTTTAAAACACGGTGCATGTACATTTTCCTGAGAGATGTGCCATGCTTCAGTCTATATTGATTTATCAATACACAACCTCTAGAGGCTTTAAAGGTCTCTCCCTTTTAATTATGCCCTTCTTGTCTCTCTCACTCCCTGAAATCCATCCCAATATGCAAAGATTTAATTCCATGGCAGCCATTCCAGGCAGTTACATATACCTATAACCTTATGCGATTAATGAGATTTGGCTAAGGATTCTTGTTCTGATTGAAGTTCAAGTAGGAGTGCAAAAAGGAGGTAAAGTTCAGGTGCATTTTAAGAAACTGGTACATTATAATGTGTGTCTGAATGAGATGCAAGCCTGCTATAGCAGGAGAAAGAATTGGGTTGAAATGTGACTTGCCTAAAGTCACACAGTTTCATAGACAAAAGCAAGATATTTAGAAGCTATGTTGATGCTCTGTGCAAAGACTGGACTTAAAGGAAGGAGCCTGGGCTCAGATTCCAACTTCCAACTTCCACTTCTTACTATAACCCTGAAGTCAGTTTAATTCTAGGAACCTCAGTTGGATTTGTCCCTAAGATAAGGTTTGGAGGCAACAGGGTGTCAATAGAAGGCTAGCCTTCTGCCCAACACACAAGCTGTAGAGCCATGGGGGAAAAAAATCTCAGTGCCCCCCAGTAGCTCTCTATAATGGTAAATTACAGTCTTAGCCCAGTGTTTGACACACAGGAGGTATTTAATAAATGCTTATGGAGGAACTGACTGACTAATTTAAAGAGATCTGCATCTCTTTCAGTGAAGGGAGTTTCCCCGGCAGAAGTTCCCCCAAACGATGGAATCACAGAATCACAGGTCCAGGCATTAAATAAAATAAAATAATGACGACAACAATAACAATAATACTTGCAGAGTTGTAAAGAAATCACGTCAGAAAGCTTAAAGTAAATTGTGAGCTGTTATTTCCTTTGCTCTACAAAAACACCTGACAGTAATGAGCTAGAACCTGATTCATGGCGGGGATTAGACTATTACGAGAGAGATAGAGAAGGCACTTCAGGAAGGAGATGAATCAACCACCAAACATTCTTCCAAGTGTTTACAATGGCCCTTCCATTGTGCTGGGTAACAGATACTGCAATAACACCAGTGAAATCACGTCTGCTCTCAAGGAGCAGGCATTCTCCTGGCCTACAACAGGTGTCCCTAGAGGCATATACAGAATGATATAAAGATGATAAATGCAAGGTGGTTAAATATGATGGAGTGAGGAGGGAGGGTGCTAACGCTGGAGATAAGGAGAGGTCATGTTTAGAAGGCGATACTTGATTTGCATCTTGAGGGAGGAGAAGGATACTGAGGCAGGGTTATAACACGTACAAAAAAAAAAAAGCATAAGTGAGCAAAATGTATTCAGGAAACTTTGAGTGATTCAACCTGGTTGGCTTAGAATTTGCATAAGGGAATAGTAAAAAAATAAGGTTGGAGTCAAATTATGGAGGACCTTAAAAATCTGGAATGTGGAGTATGGGATTTATCCTGTGAGCAGAGGGGAATTATTAAAGGATTTCCTGAAAGGGAGTGTTGGTGATGAAAGCCAAGTTTTAGGTGATCAGTTTGACATTGGTGGGAGGGTGGAGTTGAGCAGGGAGAGGCTCAAGTGAGGCTAATCTTACGCAATCTTGAAATGTAGAATTTCAAAATGAAATTGGAACGAAAAACCAAACACTTGGAAATGTTGATCTATTCTCCTGGTAGTGATGTCAAATTCATCTTATAGATTAATGAGGTTTGTCACTGGAAAGTAAAAAATGTAGTATTTTAGGGTAAAGGCAGTTAATTTCTCTGAGCTCCAGTACCTCCACTTGTAAAATTAGGCTAATAGTAACAGCACCTACTTCACAGGATTGTTGCAAAGAAAAAATAACAGTGCATGCAGGGTACTTCACAGACTTTAAAGGAGTAAAGAAATGAGTTAGTTTTAATATTATTATCTCACAAAAATCTAGAGGTCTTCCTCTTTTGCATGCATGGAGTTGAATTAATTCTTGTCCTAAAAAAAGAAAAAGATAATAGTTTGACTTCTGGGGACATTCAGCTTAACCACTAGATTTAACTAAAAACACAGTAGATTGTCTTGCTTCCCAGTTATTCTTATCAGTGAATACTTGAAGACTATGAAAAACAGTGCATGTTGCTTTATCTCTTCAGACTAGATAACTGTTTTAACTCATGGGATCTGTAGAAAGAAGTTGCCACTCCATGACTAAGGTCATTCAGGTAAAAGAAACATTTAAGCAATCAATGAGGAGATTCTATCAATTGATAGCTTTCCCCAATTTGTTCTTAAATCCATTAACCTACAGGGGAGCCCGGGTCGCAAAGGCGGTACCTGAATCCTCTTCTAAATGACGATGGGACTTAGAAGGTAGATAAAAGTTCACTGAATTTCCTTGGTCTGAGTCTGGCCATTTTGTTTTCCTTCCGCAGTGAGCCACCTCTATGGATTCGGGCTGATGGATGCAGAAGCCATGGTGATGGAAGCGGAAAAGTGGACCACTGTACCCCAGCAGCATGTGTGTGTGGAGAGCACTGACCGACAAATCAAGTAATACCCTGAAACAGACATACATAAAATGATGATGCCTTCAATTATATCTCATACATTGGCTTTTAATATCTGTCTTGGGTGATTGTCCAGGGAAGCCAAAGTGCCTTTCCATGGGATGGATGGAATCTTAGGCTAAAACATCAATGACTCAACAAAGTATTTAGTAAATGTTTACTATGTGTGATGCACTGGAGATAAAAAGATGAAGTGGAAACAGTCCTTACCCTCAAGGAGCTTACATTCTTTTTAAATTATTTTTCATTTAACAAGCATTTATTTTCTTTTACTCTTAACTCCTTCCCCACAATTGGAAGAGAGATAGGAACAGAGAGCAACAGAGTCATATGGGGAGCAAGGGGGAGGAAAAGGAGAGGGAGAGGTGGAGAGGAAGGAAGGAGTAGAGGGAGGGAGGGAGAAAGAAAAGAAGGAAAGAAGGAAGAAAAGGAGGGAGGGAGGAAAGGAGAGGTGGAGAAAGAGAGGAAAAAAGGAAGGAAGGAAGAAAGAAAGAAAGAAAGAAAGAAAGAAAGAAAGAAAGAAAGAAAGAAAGAGAAAGAAAGAAGGAAAGAAGGAGGAAGGAAAGGAGGGAGGGAGGAAGGAAGGAAAAAAGAAAGAAAACACAACAAAAATTAATAGTCAAGCAAAATAAATTCTCCCATTAGCTGTATCTGAAAATATGCTGTTGCTTCTGCATCCTGAGTTCATCCTTTTCTGTCTGGAGGTGGGTAATATTGATCTTCATCATTGATCTTCTGGAATTATGGTTGGTTAGTGCATTAAGCATAGTTCTTAAGTCTCTCAGGGTTGTTTCCCTTTTCAACGTTGTTATTATATAAATGATTCTTCTGGTTCTGTGCCCTTCACATTCTGCCGCTGACGGAGGAGCTTACATTCTAATGGGAGAGATGGTCTGTACATAAGTAGGTGTATACAAATGGTACCTAGAGTAGATGGAGGGAAACCTAAAAGGGAAAGGCACTAGCAGAAAAGGTCATTTGTAGGAGATGATGTCTGACCAAGTCTTGAAGGAAGCCAAGGACTCTAAGAGGGGAAGTTGAGGAGACTGGAAAGATGGGAAGGGTCCAAAATGCTAAAGAAATTTATATTTGGTCCTAGAGTTAACAGGAAGTGCTGGAGTTTTATAGAGTGGAGGGCCTCTCTCACAACTTCACGCTGTACTGTGGAGGTGACCTGGTCATTCTCAAAGGCCATGCCATCTCACTGTAGCAGGTTGTTCCAAGGAGGAATGAATTCTAGTGTATATGTACCCAGTTTTGGACCGTGTTTCTGTTGTTCCATGACCAGCCTAGTTGAAGAAGCATAGTCATCACCAGAAGACTAGCCATGAGGTGATAATTTTTTTCAGTCATATTGACTCAGGAAGATTATCTACTAAACTATGAAAGGATTACAATTTGTTTCAGTCTAGGGTCTAATAGACCCCTGAGAATAATTTATCCTTTAAAGAATGACTGCAAATCTTCTGAAGGTTGGTTTGCGAGTCTTCCAGTCTCATATTTTTTTGTATCTGTTGGCATAAGGGGTTAATTGTCCCTGCATTAAAAAGATTTCTAGGACTTAGAGTTGGAAAGGATCTTAGAAATTATTGAGTCCAGCCACCTAATTGACAAATGACTGAATGTGGTCAATGGTGTCAAATACTACCAAGATGTCGCATTAACACTCTCTTGCTCCTCAAATTATCTTGCATTCATTTCTGTTTGTAGAATGTCTACAGTAAAATAGAGTAGAAATCCTATGATAATAGAATTTCTACAATAGATGTCTCTCCTTTCTCTCCTTTCACTCTCTTCTTCCCTGCTTACAATCTGGCTTTTAACCTCATCATTCCAATGAAACCGCTCTCTCCAAAGTTACCAATAATCTCTTAGTTGCTAAATCCAGTGGCCTTTTCTTATTCCACAGTCTCCTTGACCTCTCTGCAGCCTTTGATGCTGTGATCACCCTTTTCTTCTTGATACTCTCTTCTCTCTAGGTTTTCAGAACAAGACTCTCCTGGTTCTCCTATACGATCTCTCCTTTTCAGCCTTCATTGCTGGATTCTTTATGGGGATCATAGCCTCTAACCATAGGTGTCCCTCAGGATTCTATCCTGGGCCCTCTTCTCCCTCCATACTATTTTATTTGGGGATCTCATCTGCTCCCATGGGTGTATTTTTTTTAAGTAAATACTAAAACTTAAATATACAATAAGAAAAGAAAAATAAACAAATTATAGACTTAAATACTAAAACAAATACAAAATAAAAAAAGGAAAAAAAATCATTGCCGTATGCACAGCAGAAAGCAAAAGGATTCAAAATCCATAGCAATAAATTTCCATCTCAAGAAAGCCTATATAACAAATACCACACACTGTGTTCCCCGTAGGTTTAATTACCTCAGCTATGCTGATGATTCTTAGATCTCCCTAGCGTTCCCCAGCTTCTGCGCTGACCCCCAGTCTTATATCTCCAACTCCTTTCAGACATCTCAAACTGGATATCCGGTAGACATCTTAAGCTCAACACATCTGAAAACAGAACTCATTATCTTCCTCCGCATGCCCTCTCCCCCTCCTAACTTCCCCATTACTCTCAAGAGCTCTACCATCCTTCCAGTCCCTCAGCTTTCCAACCTAGGTGTTATCCTCAGCTCCTCATTATCTCTCACCCCCACATCCAAACTGTTGTCAAGGCCGATGGACTTCACCTTTGCAACATCTCTTGAACATGCTCCCCTCTCTCCTCTGATACAGCCATCACTCTGATGAGACTCTCATCATCTCATGCTTCATTATTGCAAATAGTCTGCTGGGGGAGCAGAAGGAGAGGGGGCTGCCTGCCTCTCAGCTCTCTCCACTCTAATCCATCCTCCATTCAGTCACCAAAGTTTTTGCTAAAGTGTAGTCAGGTCTGACCACATTAACCTTCTGCATTCAATAAACTTCCCTGGCTCCTTGTCACCTTCTGGAACAAATGCAAAATGCACTGTTTGATGTTCCAAGCCCTGTAACCTAGCTCTATCCTACCTTTCTGCCTTCTTACAATGTGTACCCCAATGTACTCTTGGATCCAGTGACCCTGGCTTCCTGGCTGCTCCATGAACAAGACCCTCCATCTCTCAGCTCAGCATTCTCTCTGGCTGTCCCCGTTACTAAAATGCTCTCCCTCCACTGTTCGGACTCCTGACCCCCCTGACTCCCTCTAAATCCCAACTGAAATCTCTCCTTTTCCTGGAAGCCCTCTCTAAACCCTCAATCCTAGCACCTTCCTTCTTTCAATTCTTTCCCTCTTACCCTATATATAGTTTGTTTGTACCTATTTCTTTGCTTGTCAGCTCCCCCATTGGATTGTGAGTTCCTTGAGGACAGGACTGTCTGTTACCTCTTTTTGTATCTCCAGAGTTCAGCACGGTGCCTGATGCATAATAGGTGCTTAATAAATGTTTAATGACTGACTGAATGACTGTAAACTCATTGATCATTTTGCATTTCTGTCTGGCAAGTGCTTTGCCCATAGAGAGTATCTCATAAATACTTGTGGAATTCACTGGAATTTGCCTTTCAATATCTGTGAAACAACTCTGTTATCATTTTAATGTATTTCTTTTTTTTTTTTGCTTTTTGGAGGGCAATTGGGGTTAATTGACTTGCCCAAAGTCACATGGCTAGTTTTTGTGTTAAGTGTCTGAGGTCAGATTTGAACTCAGGTCCTCCTGACTCCAGGGCCAGTGCTCTATTCACTGCATCACCTAGCCTTCCCTTTAATGTATTTCTTAAACTTTGGGCCAGGAACCATCAAGGTCAAACTTCATAAGCTGAGGATGATTGTGATGCTAATTCTGGTTCTATGAGGGTAGTAACTGGCTTTGATGCTTTCCATCTGTTCCAGAACCATCCGACCCAGCAGCGCTGTCCGCTCCATTTACAAAGCTTCTGGCTGCTCTGACAACCCCAACCACCATGTGAACTACCTAGAGCATGTGGTCGTCCGAATCACCATCACTCACCCTCGAAGGGGAGATCTGGCCATCTATCTGACCTCACCTTCAGGAACCAGGTCCCAGCTTTTAGCCAACAGGTAGGCTCATGGTCCCCTTGCCTCAGCTTCTTTCATTCCGTTTACTATACATTCCAGTAATCACAAACTGCTATGATGTAAAAGAAAAAAGAAAAGAACCAGTGTTAGAGAAAGAAGATCTAAATGTGAACCCTAGACTTGACCCTAGCTGTGTGTCCCTCAACCTCTCTGAGTTTCAGTTTCTTCATCTGTAAAAATGAGGACAATAATACTTGCACCACTGCTTCCCAGGTTTGCTACAGAGGAAATGCTGTGGAAAGAGTACAGGCTTTGGAGGTAGAGAATGTAGTTCGATATCCTGCCGCTGACATTTAATATCTTGAAGCATATACCTTGGAGCAGTCATTTGGCTCCTTTGTACTTTGTACTCTGTGCTCTTATTTGTAAAATAGAAGGATTCAACTAGATGGCCTTTGAGGTCAACTGGAAATCTCTGATCCTTCAAACGTCTGAAACCCAGAGGGCTACACACATGTGAGTTTCACTATAGGGCTTAGGATCAATCCCAGCTTGTCTTTAGAGGTAGGACTAGGAAACACCTTCATCCAGTAGGAAAGGACTGAGAAGGAACTTGTCTGTGGAGATGATGTTGGGTAGGTAGGTCCCTAGGAAGGCAGGAATTCCCAATAAATAAAAGAGTTGGCCAAGCTATTGAGGGAGTGGGGAAGAAGGGGTGTTAGAGTTCTTATTTATTTATTTAAATAGTTTCTGCTTTTACTGTAAGGGGAGTAGTTTACAGGCTTAAAAGAGCATGCGGTTTGTTGGAGTGATAATGGGTAAAAATGTTACAGGAGAACTGGAGATGCCCTTACGGATTTTCCTTTTACTTAAGCCTCTTGGTTGTCCTTCTTTCTAGCTTAGGAAGAGCATTGGATCCCAATATTCCATTTTTTCTTCTTCATTCTCCTTCTCTTCAACTAAATCTAGTTGATTTGCTGCCTGGGGTAATTTACCGAATAATGCAGCCTGAGGACATGCTTTCTCAGGTCACAGGGATGGCAGAAGAAAAAAGAATTCAGGTCGGGAGATCTGAAGCCATTTTTTCAAACTAACTTACTACCTGAGTAACTTTGAGCATGTCTGTCTGTCTGTCTTCCTCTCTCTCTCTCTCTCTCTCTCTCTCTCTCTCTCTCTCTCTGTGTCTCTCTTTCTCTCTCTGTTTCTGTCTTTCTCTGTCTCTGTCTCTCTTCCTCTCTCTGATTCTCACACACACACTCTGTCTCACACTCATTATCTCTCCTTTTCACCTCTTGTTATCTCTCTCACACACTTATTCTCTCTCTCTCTCTCTCTCTCTCTCTCTCTCTCTCTCACACACACACACACACACACACACACACACACACACACACACCCCTATAAAATGAGAAGGTTGGACTAGACTCTTGTAAAGTCACTCCAGTTCCAAAGCTGTGAGTCTGTGACTTCCCATTGTTCTATCAGAATCTCTCCTGCAGCCACATTTCCACAGGCACACACTCTGTCTCTTAACCTCAGCATCTCCTCTCCACTATCCCCGCCTCCCATCTTCAACTCTACATTTTCCTTTTTTTATTAATTTGGTCCAGGATCCTACAAGAGTAAGAGAAGCTTTGGCCCTCAAAGTCCTCTCTCCATCAGTCAACAAGCATTGACCACACGCTTACGCTGTGCCCTTGTGTATGGTGTGACACTGGTCTTCACAGCCTCCAGCTAATATCAGGTCACCTCATAGACCTCACTTGTCAGGACACTGGAGATAATGGGTGCTAGCAGAAGGAAATCCCCATTGTTCATACCCTTGCTTGAGCTGGTGAGGGGCTAAGAGGAGACCAGAGACAGGAGTTACTTCAGGGATGGGGAACCTTTGGCCTCAAGGCCACATGTGGCCCTCTAGGTCCTCAAGTTCAGCCCTTTGAATCCAAACTTCACAGAACAAATCCCCTTAATAAAGGATTTGTTCTGTAAAGGATTTGTTCTAAGGCCACACCCAATGACCTAAGGGGCCACAGGTGGCCTGGAAGCCTTAAGTTCCCCACTCCTGGCTAGACTATGACAGACTAACCAGGCCCTCCTATTCCTGAGGTAAAGGAAGATAAGAACCTCTAGCCTGGATTATACCTATACTTAGTGTTAGTCTACAAGGACAGTCTTGCAGATGCAAGTCACTACCCTTCTACCCTTTTATATCAATCAGTTAATAAGCATTTATCAAGCCGTATGATGTACCAGGCTTTGTGCTAGATCCTGGGGAGAAAACAAAATGAAATAGTCCCTTCCCTCAAAGAGCTTACATTCTATCAGGAGAAATGCCACGTGTACATATAAATACATACACAGCATATACAAAGTAGTTTTAGGGAAGGGGGATCAGGGAAGAACTCATGTAAGCATTATCACTTGAACTGAGTTTTGAGAGAAGCTACAAATTCTGATTGCTGAGATAGAGTGAGTGCATTCCAGATCTGGTGAGCAGCCCATGTAGGGTCACTGAGGTGGGAAATGGAAAGTTATGCAGAATGTGAGAAACAGTAGGTGTGATGGGGTAAGATACAGTAGTCTGGAAAGGCAGGCAAAAGGAGCCACAATGGGAAGGAAAGAGCTTTAAATGCCAAGTAGAAGAGATTCTGCTTTATCCTGGAGGAAACGGAACAACTGGAACTTCTTAAGCAGAGGAGTGATGTGGACAGCCCTGTACCTGAAAAACACTAGTGTGTCAGTGGTGTGGAGAAGGGATTTGTAAAGGGAAAGACTTCAGGTGGGAGCCCACTTAGGAGGCTGTTTCACTAGTCTGGGTGAGAGAGGATAAGGGTCTGAATTAAGTTGGTGGCCATGCAAATAGGAAAAAGTGAACAGAAACAAGACTTTGATTGATAAGACTTGGCAGCCTGGGGGGCTAGTTGGTGCAGTGAATAGAGCACCAGCCTGGATTCAAGAGGACCTGAGTTCAAATGCAGCCTCAGATACTTAACACTTACTAGCCATGTGACCTTGGGCAAGTCACTTAACCCTAATTGCCCTGCATTCCCCCTCCAAAAAGTGAAAAGAAAAAAAAAACAACTTGGCAACCAGTTGGATAGAGCAGCAGGGGAGGGGGAGAGTGAAGAACTAAGGGCAGTTCCAAGGTTACAAACCTTGATGACAAGAAGGATGGTTAAGCCTTCCCCAGAAGCAGAGATTTTAGGAAAGAAATGGTTTTTGACAGTTGCTGTGGCCAAAGAATTCATCAGTATGTGTCCAGCCTCCGGAGGAGCTTCTCCAAACTTAACTAGGCTTATCCTCAGATGACCTATGCGTGTGTATGTATATGT
The DNA here is from genome assembly GCA_028646515.1 of Pseudochirops corinnae. Classification (NCBI taxonomy): domain Eukaryota; kingdom Metazoa; phylum Chordata; class Mammalia; order Diprotodontia; family Pseudocheiridae; genus Pseudochirops; species Pseudochirops corinnae. The sequence continues at coordinate 191,474,107 of CM053590.1, read as the reverse complement.
ATGCACATACAAATACAGACATCGCTATGTATATACGTGTGTTAACTGTAAGATTATATGAGAGGCAAAGTTGTAGTTTGTAGGTATGTGTGTGTATGAATTCAGTTCAAATGATACTGCTTCTATGAGGTCTTTCATGATCACCCTTCCTGAATTTACTGTGTGTGTATGTGCGTTGTGTGTGTGTGTTTATGTGTGCAGTGTATGTGCAGGATAGAGATGGGGCAGGAATAGGGGTGGGGTACAGATAGAGAGGGATGGAAGTAGAGGGGAAGGGGGGAAGGCAGAGCGACAGAAGGAGAGCAGGGCAGCAGAGGTCAGTCTTTCCGGGGGACAGGGTCTACGAGTGCCAAGTTGGATTTTTCAAGTGGCACTTTATTGTGCTTGGAAGATTCGCTCTCATTCTTCTCTCAAAACTGAATTCTTCTTGCTGTCAGAGCAGGGAGTGAGAAGCCAGTTCCTAATTTTTTAAACAGGAACTGCGGCCTTGCCAAAATAAACACATGCAGGTGCAGAGCAGCAATACTCTGGCATTAGATCAATTGGGGGCTTCCCCCTGCTCCCCTTTCTCAAAAGACAAAGCGCTCTCAGCTGCCCGTGTGACTGTGGCTACCTGACCAAAACCTTCTTTCCAAGTCGAGCAAGACCTTCTGATGCAGAATTATATGATTAATGGAGGCTGTACCAGCTGTTGTTACTGAACCCAACAGTAAAGGCTCTTTCTTCCTTGTTTTTCCTTTATCCATTATTCATCTGGGTTTCATTTGAAAGAGTATGCTGGTGAAATGCTAAAGTGCAAAGGTATGTTTTACACATGGCGGAGATCTTATCCCCTGCTTCTAGAAAAAACAGTCCCTTCTCCTACAGTTGCTGTTTGCTTAGGCCGGCAAGCCCCCTTGGCACTCTCTAGCCCCCTCCTGCATATTTTGCTTTTCAGTGCTGGCTTCCCCTGAAATGACTTCAGCGAGGAAACTTGTGAGTCAGAGGCTCTATGGATTCTATCACAGGCATTTGGCAGATGACATCGTCACTGGCTTCAATCTGTCTGAGCATTCTTCAGAAACCAGTCTTACAGGGAACATCTGCTTTGTTGTTTCCAAAGTGCTGAATATGAATGTGTGGGGTGATGGCCTTCAAGAGAAGAGCAACAGAGATTCCAGAAAGTCAGTGGATACATCTCCAAAGATCATCCTCCTTCCTCCCCCTGCCCCAGTCTCAAGAACCAGGATCCATCTGGGTATCAGCCTGTGGTATCCTGAGAGGACCTCCTTGGGCTAGAGTGAATAATATCCCTTGATAGGCTCCATGGGAAAAAGTGAGCTCAGATGAAGCAAGAGGGAGGAAAGAACACTGACTCTTTGGTCAGAGGCTGTGGGTTCACATCCCACCTATAAGGCTTACTACTGGTGTGCCCTTGGGAAAATTGCTTCACCTCATTGGGTCTCAGTTTTCTCCTTCGTCAAATAGGTTGACGAATAGAGGTTGGAATAGATGACCTGTGAAACTCCTTCAGAATCTATGTACCCATGAATTAACCATCCCCAGAGGGAGTAGTTTGGAATATTTAAGAAGAAAGAGGGCAGGGCTGGCACTCAGTGATGCAGAGTAAGCCTTGGAAAGAGAGACAGAGACAGAAACAGACAGAGGGAGACAGAGACCAAGACTGAGACAGAGATACAGAGAGGGAGAG
>CM053590.1:191442568-191471917 GCA_028646515.1 Pseudochirops corinnae | reverse complement strand
AGAGAGAGAGAGAGAGAGAGAGAGGTGTGAGAGAGAGAGAGACAGAGAGACAGAGACAGAGAGAGAGGTGAGAGAGAGAGATGGGGAGAGAGACAGACAGACAGACAGACAGAGGTGAGACAGAGACAGAGACAGAGAGACAGAGAGAGAGAGAGGTGAGAGAGAGAGAGGTGAGAGAGAGAGAGAGGTGAGAGAGAGAGAGAGGTGAGAGAGAGAGAGGTGAGAGAGAGAGGAGAGAGAGGTGAGAGAGAGAGAGAGAGAGAAAAGAAAGATACCCCAGTACCCATCTCTTGCTTGAAGTAAACTATTTTGTGTGCCACTGCTAATATCCACTTCCTCTCCACTGAGTGCGATATATTATTGCTGGTAGGAATTGTAGGATTATAGAATTTTAGACCAGGGAAGGACCTAGAGCTCATGAGGCCAGAAGTTCCATTGCAAACAGCTAGTCAAAGACACCAGAGGACTAGGGCTTCTTTATCACTAGTTCCTGACCTTGGAATCTTTCCCACCAATCAGAGGGTAGTTCAGCTTCCATAGGAAAGACACAAAGCCTTTCCCATCTTCCTGCCTAGTGCCACGATCCATTGTCCATTCTCTTTTATTCTCTGCCAGGCAATATGCAGCTAGTGGGTTCACAGAGAACAGGTCCCAAGTCTGGAGGTGATTTGGACTTACTGCCTTATGTTTAATTTTATTTGTAGTTTTTCTTTGTTGAGTTGCCCATTGGCCTGCGGGCAGGGATATAATTGTTAATATATTCTCTGTGCCTAAAGTTCCTGCTTTGTGATCCAAGACGAGATGCTGATAAGCTTGTGCCAAATGTCATAGTAACATTTTGTGTTCACCACAGTATCACTGAAGCTTGTGTTGCCTTGCTGACCTCACAGGGGATAAGCATTGTGCAATCGCTGTATTTCTGTTCTAGCTTCAGCTTTACTTGTCTCCTATGTTCTTTATATCCCAAATATTTCTTGATGTCAGTGCTTTTGATCCAACAACACTGTTATGAAAATTCCCTTTCCTGATACATAGTGGTAACTCATCTGTAATTTTCAATCTTTGAGTGTTGCTTGGGGAACCAAAAACTTAATGTGTCAGAGACAGGAGTTGAACCCAAGTCTCTCTGATTCCAAGAATAGCCACTGTCCCACGTTGACTTTCATGGCCAGTACATGGCCTGAATCTTGTTTATTTGGTTGGGGTTTTTTTTGATGGAGGTTGAATTGTCCTTAGGCATCAGATATCTTCCCAAGAAAGTCAAAGGTTCACATCTTGGCTTAACAACCACAGTGATTTCTGGGGGATCTGCATAAGACAATATATATACAGTCATTTAAAAAATCATTTCCTAGGAATCTATTGTTTTTGTTTCTTTTTGGACTCCCACAGGCCCTTGTGACCCTGAGTGCAGCAAAGTGGGCTGTGATGGTCCAGGACCCGACCACTGCAATGACTGTCTGCACTTCTACTACAAACTGAAAAACAACACGCGGTGAGTCTGGGCACTTTTGCCACTCACTCCATAAGCGTTAGTTCAGCTCGTCTGTGCTCAACATTATGAAAATGCTTCTCAAATGAATTCTTGTTGCTGAGTTGTGTCCAGCTCTTTGTGACTCTGTGGACCATTGTCCACCAAAGCTGTATGTGGGGTTTCCTTGGCAAAGACGCTGGAGCAGTTTGCCATTAACTTCTCCAGTGGGTTATGGCAAACAGAGGTTAAGTGACTTGCCCAGGATCACACAGCTAGTAAGTGTCTGAGACTAAATTTGAACTCAGTTCTTCCTGACTCCAGGTGTAACGCTTTATCTATTAAGCCACTTAGTTGCCAAAGGCATGACAGGGAAATTGTATTTATCACCATCATCATCGTCATCGTCATTTATATGGTACTTTAAGGTTCACAACACACACATTATCACTTTTGATCCTCAAAACAACCCTGTGAGACAGATGTTCTTCTTTTACAGATCTGGAAAATGAGATTAAGATCATAATTCCTCTTCATTCCATGTTCCACATGGCATCTCCCCACGCACTGTCACCGCTTATCTAGGTTTAAACACATTATCTCTTCTCCTGTTCCTTGCCAAAGCAATAATGCCCAGTGTTTTATTAATAATAACTTATATAATTATGACAAAGCACTTTGTGTACATTGTTTTATTTAATCTTCGTAAATTTGTGAAAGAGACAGTACAGGTATTGTCCCCAGATGAAGAAAATGAGGCCTCGAGAGATTAATTTACCAGACATCCAACAACTTGTAAGTGACGAAGCTGGGGTGTGAAATGGCGACATTCCTTTTTCTATTCCTGGTTAACCCAAATGCCCTTTGACGTTCTAGCTATCTCACACCCGTTAGAGATGCTTAATTAGTGTTTGTTGATTGATGGATTGAAGGTAAGAACTAAATAGGAAGGTAAAACAAAGGGATAGATCTCTTCTCTTCTATTGACTATATGGACACACCAGGATGGAGAAGGCTTCAGAGACCATAACTGGGTACATGGACAGAGGATACACAATAAAACAGGGTTGAAAGCTGAATTTTGAAGCTGCGACGGGTGACTAGTTGTCTCTCATATATTAAGAGAAGACATGAGAAAGAATTGATGGTTATTTTAACCTTTCCATTTTGTGTCCCCAACAATCCAGAATCTGTGTCTCAAGCTGTCCCCCGGGTCACTACCATGCAGACAAGAAGCGCTGTAGAAAATGTGCCCCCAATTGTGAGTCTTGCATTGGAAGCCATAGTAACCAGTGCCTGTCTTGTAAATATGGTTACTTCCTGAATGAAGAAACCAATGCTTGTGTCACCACCTGCCCAGATGGATTTTACCAGGATATGAGTGAGCTCATTTCTATTGTTTGGGGTTGAGGGAGAAAGAAGGGGAATTCCTCTTTTTTGCAATCTAGGCTCTGGTTAATGTTAAACAAAATTCAGTCATTGCTGAGATTTTGAGGGAGATCTGTGCACAAATGTCTAAAATGTAAGTGGAAATTAGGCTTGGAGATAACATAAATATGATACCTATTGATCTGAAATGTGTTTTTGCTTTTCCTGGCCAAGAGGAAAGCATAACTTTAAAAAAGGACTAACCGAAGGCCATTAAAGATTTCCATGCAAAAAGCCATATTGATCTCTCTTACCTCCTGGGTCGTAAAACTCCTTGTTGATTGCACCCAAGAGTGGGTGGGAACTAGATCTTATGGCTCAATGATATCATCTTATGGCTTAACAGTGACCTCAGTATTCAATAAATAGAGAGATAGAATGGAATTCCCACCAATTCCTGCTTACATAGAAAAGTCAAGCAATTGGTAGGAAGGGAGGAAAAACCATAAGTGGAAGGAAAAGAGACATAGAATTATTGTCCATTTAGGGAAACGGAGAGCCTTACAGAGGGGATGTGCTCATAACCATGACATGACGGTGTTCAGACTTGAGAGTCCCGTCTTCTTCCAAACAATGAGAAATGACAAGATAGACGTATTCAAACAGCTTAAAGTTTATTTGACATCACGACGTTCACATTCGTGGCTGTTGTACTTTATTACTTTATGGTTCTTGTTTATACTTGTGTTTAATCTATCTTCCTAGTTAAATAAGGTCTATGTATCTACTTCTCACACATGCAAAAAGGAACATGATGTCTTCAGTTTCACAATTTCTTATTGTCCGCTTGTGTCAGACTCTTTGTGACCACATGGGCCGTACTCTCCATCGGGTTTTCTTGGCAAAGATACTGGAGCGGCTTGCCATTTCCTTCTCCAGAAAATTAAGGCAAACAGAGGTTAAGTGACTTGCCAGGGTCTCATAGCTATTGAGTGTCTGAGGCTAGATTTGGACTTTAGGTGTTCCTGACTCCAATGAACCACCCAGCTGCCTCCTAGGTTGTAACTACACTGATGTAAGTCACAGCTCTTTCATGCTGTGGTAGAAAGCTCTTCACTGGTTGCTGTGTCCAGCTTTCTGGTGATGTGGCTTTCCATAGTCAGGGAGACTGGCAGTTGTCTGAGAGATCCACAATTTATCCTCTACTGAAAAATCTTTTTGGCGTGGTAGAGTGGGCCGGCACTTGAGATCCAAACTCAGAGATAATATGACATAAGGAAGAATTAGAGATGTGATACAGTGGGGGAAGGACTAATAATAATCATAGGTAACATTTTTATATTACTGTAAGGTTTGCCTGTTCTTTACATTTATTTTTTCATGAGAGGACTACATTTTGTAAACCTTAAAGAGTTCCATAAACATGAATCATCAGTTTTCCATCTTCACTATAACTCCGGGGAAAGTACTACAGATTATCTTCAATTTTTTTCTTTGCATTTTTTGCTTTTTGGAAGATATAGGGCAATTCAGGTTAAGTGACTTGCCCAAGGTCACACAGCTAGTAAGTGTTAAGTGTCTGGGGCCAAATTTGAACTCAGGTCCTCCTAACTCCAGGGCCAGTGGATTATCTCTATTTTAAAGATGAGGAAATTGAAACGTTAAAAAATTCAATTATTTCCATGGTCATTTCAATTGTCTCCAAGCCCTTTCTACCTTACTATGATATCTCTAGGTAGATACCTATAAATAGAGTCCCCTTCCAGGACAGAACAGTCAGAAAAATCAGTAATTTGGAATCTGTACTGAATTCTGTTAGGAAAATTATTTGTTTAAATTAAAATGGACTGCTGTAATCTGCAGGAAACTACTTAGTAAACATGAAGTACAACCTATATTATTGTAAATGTAAACATGCATTCACATCATCTGCCTCCGTGTGTAATTAATAACACCCATATACTTCACTAATCTGTTTGAATTAAACACATCTTGTAATTTTTAATAAGAACCCAGTTTTAGGCCATCATTTTTATCAAGCAGGTAACAATAACCTGTTTCGTCTTAGAATTGTAAACAACACCCTGATTCATGAATTTCCCTGGAGTTTTCCTCTAATGGACAAAGGGTTTGCTGCTTTTAACCGATATGCAGAACAAGCTTGCCTTTCCAAAATCAGGATTCCTGGGGGGCAAAAATTCTATTAAAAATCTTAAAATGTGTGTTTTGATAGGAGATAGCAATGAAATTAGTCATTTTGAGGTTCTTTTATGTATATTTTCCTACTCATATTGATGTGAAATATATTGCAAAAATAGGTATTAGACCATTTACACTCACTTTTGTTGAATCAAATTGATGAACTGATTTTTAACCTGAATTTTATTTTATTTTTTGAGCAGATAAAAACCTTTGCCGGAAATGCAGTGAAAACTGTAGGACGTGTACTGATTCTCAGAACTGCACTGAATGTAGACATGGCTTAAGGTAAGAAATAGCCAAATGAATTCAATAAATGGATATATACTTTTTTTTGGAGGGGGAAAGGTGAGGCAATTGGGGTAAAGTGACTTACCCAAGGTCACATAGCTAATAAGTGTCTGAGGTCACATTTGAACTCAGGTCCTCCTGACTTTAGGACCTGTGTTCTATTCACTGCACCACCTCGCTGCCCCCTACACTTTTTTAAAAGATCATTTACCTTGACAGTCTCCCTTTATGTACCCTCATGTCCTCACTATTAAAGCACCCTGTAGCCATTACATTATTTCTGCTTCTTTATATGATGAAGGAAATGCCATCTTCTTCAAGGATGGAATTTAATAATAAATATTATTATTTAACACTTCAAAGTTTGCATATACCATTTAATTTGGACTATAAAGACATATACTAGAAAAAAGGAAAATACTAGTGAATAGGGCATACAAACATTTAAAAGACATCCTTTACTGATCTGTAGTTTAGCGAAGATCGCTATAAAAACGAATTCAGGAAATTGCACTGATACTCTCGATCGCCTCCTGTGATTGTCTGCTAGACTAGACAATCACACCTGATGAATGTTTGGTAGGAATTGTCACTTGCATCTGAGTTCTTATTAAAAATTATGACATTTTTAATCCCAACATATCTGTGGAATATATCAGTATTCTATCCATGATCCCTTCATGTGTCGGTTGCTCTTTACCTCAGGTACCCCATGCTTGGTGCCATTCCCAGATGCTACACAGATAAATTTGGTGTCAGTGGATACCTTTTTACTCCAGTAGGTGACTGTTAGCACTGCCGAAACAGACAGGTGAAATCCGTAAGAGATGCCCCAAATGAACAAAGTAATCGTGATATTGAAGTAGAGGAAATCAAACTCTTTCCTAGGTGGTAGCCTTATTTAGGTTGAGACAGCCTCCTGTGTCTGTAAGTTATTTTCTTTAGATAGTTGTTTTCAGCAGATGGGTTTTTGTTCAAAGAACATTTATCTGTCCAATGATAGTATCTAAGCAAGAAGTTCTCCATATGTAGCAGTGTTAGAAAACTATTTTTTGGTTTCAATAAATCCATGTAACCTGTTTTTTCTTTTGTTATCGTTAGACAGGATTGTAGATTGAGAATTGGAAAGGACTTTAAAGATCATCTGGTTCAGTCCCTCACTTTACAGTTGGGGAAACTGAGGTCTGGAGAATTCATGAAGTAGCTTACATAGTATACCATAGGTCAGAGGTTCTCAACCTGTGGGTCGCAACCCCTTTGGGGGTTGAACAACCCTTTCACAGGGGTCACAGGGGTCACCTAAGACCATTGGAAAACACATATTTCTGATGGTCTTAGGAATCAAGACACTGCTCCTCTATCCATCTCCAGGCGGGTCCACCCACATGCAGATATGCCCACATATGAATATTAAAGGGTTGCAGCATTAGGAAGGTTGAGAACCACTGCCATAGGTGGTAAATAACAAAGATGAGAGTCAAACTCAAGTACCAGGGTCATAGAATGAAAGCTGGAAGGAGCTTTAAAGATCTAATCCAACCCTTCATTTTAAAAAACAAGGAAGCTGAGGACTAAAGAAGTTGATTCACACCAGCAGAAAGTGGCAGAGGCAGGATTTGAACCCAGATCACATAGCTCCACTTGAGTACTTTTTCCAATACACCACACTTAATCATATTTAATTTTATTTGCATGATCATATTATGGGTTATAACACTGCAGAGTGGGAGACAATGAATATTGTCCTCTTTGTTCCTTAGAGCTATACAGTGGTTTATTCTAGACCTGTGGTTCTCGACCTTCCTAATGCTACAAGCCTTTAATACTTGTATGTGGGCATATCTGCATGTGGGCGGACTCACCTGGAGACAGATAGAGGAGCCATGTCTCCGTTCCTAAGACCATCAGAAATATGTGCTTTCTGATGGTCTTAGGCGACCCCTGTGAAAGGGTCATTCAAACCCCAAAGGGGTTGTGACCCACAGGTTGAGAATCACTGCTCTAGACAGAGCACATAACTAATGTATTTCAGAATTGAAGAGAGAACCCAAAGCTTTTTTTAAAATAATAACAGCCCAATTGAACCCAAAAAAGTCTTTGTTAAGCACCTACTGTGTCAATGCACTGTGTCTTCCTCAATGAGAATAAAAAAAAACAAAAATAAAAACCAGTCCTTGCCTTCAGGAAGCTTACCTTCTACTGGTAGAACACAATCTATAAATGACTAGGCATATAATTTGAGAAGGAAAAGGGAAGCACGAACCATTAAGGAAGGCCAAGAAAGGCATCCTGTGGGATGTTCTGCATGAGCTAAGCCCTAAAGGGATGCCAGGAGATGGTGGTGTAAAGGGGAGTATATGCCAAGCTTGAGGGATAACTGATGGAAAAGCCAGGAGATAGAATATGCAATGTTATGTTTGGAAAGCAGCAGGAGGCCAGTTTGCCTGCAGAGATCCAAAGCTCTGATTCTGGGGGGATGGTAGATTACCCAGTTATTATTAGGGTACCATCAAGAATATGATCACTTCATCAGATATTCCTGAACTGTGTCAGGCACACGGAATACAAAGATAAAAATAAGATAGACTCTACCCTCTAAGAACTTTAAACTCTTCTGTGAGGGTACAATATATACAACAATAATTATAAAATATGGTAATTTGAGGGCGGAGTTTCAATTAAAAGATTTAGGGGAGGCTTTGCAAGTGAAGTGTCATCTAAATCAAGACTTTAGAGAAGACAAAGATATTGTTTCTGAAAGGTGGAGATGAGAAGGGGTCACATTCTGTTTGGGATATGGGACACCTTGTCTGGTATGGAATTGGGAACTAAAATGGTGAATGGGGGATAGAGACAAACAGACAGATGGAGAGGGAAGGAGGGAAGGAGAAAGAGAGAGAGAGAGAGACAGAGAAAGGGAGAGAAGGAGAGAGAGGAAGGAAGGAGGAAGGGAAGAAGAGGGAGAGAGAAAAACCAAGAAGTGTTTATTAAATACTCACTATATGCCGATCACTGTGGTAAGCACTGGGGACACAAAAACAAGACTGTCACTACTCTCATTCTAATGGAAGAAGAGAGGGCAGCTGGAAAAGGAGGGGTCAGGGGACCCATTTTGAGGGGCAAGGCAGCCAGGGTGGAGGTGGGGCAGACTGGAGAGGGAGCCAGAAGGGAAGTGAGCAGTGGGACTGGGGCTTCTGATGATGTGGCAGTTCTGGGCAAGAGGGCTCCAAGGTCATCTAGTTGGCCCCAGGCTGGAGTCATTCTCAGGAGGGTGAGGCAGCCAGTGTGAGGGAGGGCAGACAAGAGAGGGAAGCAGAATGTAGATATTTAAAGGGGGAAAAATTAAATAAAGCTAAAAATAAAGTCAAATTAAGTAGGCTGGTGCCAGGTTTGGGATGCCCTCAAATACAAGGTGGAGAAAATTGTTATCAAATAAAATATAACTTCTGTTTTTAAAGACATTTTGAAAGGGAGGGGAGAGATTTTTCCTATTAGACCAAATAGAAATGGAGATTTTGCTTCCTTCTAGGTCAGACTGTATAGCCCAGTGGAAAGAAGCCTCAGTTTACAACTTTGTCATTTATTAGCTGTACAACCTTAACTAAATTATATCACCTCTCTGAGCCTCAGTTTCTTAATTTGTTAAAGGAGGCCCAGCACAGAATCAGTTTCTGAAAGTTTCTCCCAAGTGTTAGTGCTTCCCTTTGAAATTACTTCGGATTTTTTATCTACATGCGCTATTTTCCTCCCAATTGAATGCAATCCCCTTGGAAGTAGGGATTGGTGCATGTATTTTTAGTCATTCTTTTTTTTAAAATTGTGAACTACACACACACACACACACACACACACACACACACCATTTACACACAAACATCAGACCACAAAAGGAAGATTTTATAGGAAACTGAGTCTCTGTTTCATGTTAATTTTTTTTAAGTTTATAAAAATTTTATACATTATTTTCAAACCTGGCCTGCTTATCTGTATTTCTCTCTGAATTTCTTTCTGTTCTCTTCAATACATTTTTTTTAAAAAATGGTTTAATGGCCTTCCCTTTTTTGACGTCACTATTATTTCCCCCTACATTACCCATTCCCCACAATTCAAAACTGAGAGAAAAAAAGGGGGAGGGAAATGTAACAAGCAAATAGAATTGAGCAAGACAAATCCTCAGAGAGCCCATGCCCACACATGTATATATCTTTCTTCTCTTGCATCCCTCTCCTCTCTGTTAGGAGGTGGTTCATAGGCTTCATTACAGAGTCTCTATAGATATGGTTGATCATTGCATTCACCAGAATCCTTAAGTCTTCCAAAGTTGTTTTTCTTTATACAATTGCTATCTCTGTCTATATTTTCCTCTGGTTTTAATGTGTTAGTTCATACTACCAAGGATTCTCTAAAGTTGTTGCTTTCACTATTTCTTGTGATTTCTTATAATAATATTCCATTACTTTTATATATGATAAATTTTTCAGTCATTCCTCAATCGCCTAAAAAGCAATCTAGGACACTTCTTTATACTCAGTTTCTTCCCTTCCCCATCTTTCCTTCTTTTAATCCTTTCTTCCAGATCAGGAAGTTTGTTTTGCTTGTTAGGATTCCCTACTATATATTATCTCCTCTCTTAACTGGTCCCACTCACATATGATTTTCAACCCCACTTGTTTCCCTGTTGAGTTTAGTGTATTTATACACCATGCTGTGTGTGTATATATGTATGTGCATTCCTTCTTTGTCTGTACCAGAGTGATGTTCTTTGGATAGCTGTCCCTCTCAAGCCCCTTTCTCTGTTTGTATACTATTTCCACATATCAAACTAAAGAGCAATAACAAGCTCCAACCCCTTTTTCTCCCTTTTTCTTCCTTTCTCTTCCCTTCCCTTCCCTTCAGCTCTTCAGAACAGAACCCTCCATCCCCAGGACCAATGCTTTTCTTATTTAACTCCTTCAGCAATACCCTTTGAAGATACGAAGGCTCTGAAAAGACATTTATTTCTTCTTTGCCTATTGGAATGTTAGCACTACATCATCATACAGCTCCTTCCAATTGCTCAAATAAATTTACCATGTTAGATTTCCCTTGACTCTTTTTGTTGGTGTTTCAAAGTTCCTTCTCATCTTGGGTCTTTTCATCAGAAATGTTTGCATATCTTCTATTCCAGTAAGTGAGATCAAATCATATTCGTAAAGTCCTTATCACTGTGTCTGGTACATAGTAGGCACGGTATCAGTGCTTATTCCCATCCCCTTCCTCCTTCTATTAAAGCTCCATTTGCCTACCTGTAGGATTATACTCAAGTTTTCAGGGTAAGGTAGATTGGTTTGTAAACCTTTCTCTTTTGCCTTCTGAAATATTAAATTCCAAGATGTCCTTTCAATTATAGGAGGTGCTAGAAGATAGGAATGGTTTCAGGCTTTTAAAAAACCATCTATGTATTGCATCAGTCCAGCACTGTGTCTAGTATCACATAGGTTTAACAAATGTTTATTAAAATAGGTTGAATTCAATTGAATTTTATCTACCTTGTAAGATTGTTTAGGGGAAAATAAAGAGATAAGTAATACCAAAAGCACATTGTGTCACAGCATCCCAGAATAAAGTATTATTTAGTAGCAGGAGTGCTAATGCCAAAGCCTCTGAGATCACAGTGTGGCTTACTTTTGATCCTGTTGTATACCAGTTGAAAGCCAGCCCTGCACCAGAAAGAATTCCTATTCAACCACTATTTCTTAAGAACCTTTTATATTCAAAGCACTCTGCTGAGCAACAGGAATGTGAAGATGTTACAGATGATACAACCTCAGTTCTTAAAGAGTCTACACAGGATGGTAGATGTTTAGCTGGAAGGGACTTTAGAGATTCCATCATCCAGCCCCCTCATTTACAAATAACGACCCTGAGAGACTGAGGCACAAAGGTCATGAGTGATCGTGAGGATTTGAATCCTCACACCCCATGCTAGACCTGTAGTCTTTCCACTGTGCCGCTCTACCTTCTACAGTCTGTTAGCTCTCCTCCAAACTCTCTAGGTGATTTATGGCAAGGAGGTTCTCTTGCTGGCTCTAAAATAAATTAATAATAGTTAGTGTGAGCCCGAAAGGGCAGCTAGGTGATACAGTGGATAGAGTGCCAGGCCTGGAGTCAGGAAGACTCATCTTCCTAAGTTCCAATCTGACCTCAGACACTTACTAGTTGTGTGACCCTGGGAAAGTCACTTCACCCTGTTTACCTCAGTTTCCTCATCTGTAAAACGGACTGGAGGAGGAAATGGCAAATTACTCCAGCATCTTTGCCAAGAAAATCCCAAATGGAGTCATAAGGAGTCAGACATGACTGAAAAATGACTGAATGATGACAACAAGAAAGTATGAGCCAGTAATGGCTCCCATTTTATTAGCACTTGAATGGTTTATGAAGCACTTTCTTTATCCATCCTTTGAGGGTGTACAGTGCAGGTATAGTCTCCAGTTGTCCAGACATTTTCTGACCAGGGTAGATTACAGTGGGACTATCACTTCCTGAGGCCTGGACCCTCTGATCTTCTTCATGCAACCCTAAAATCACAGTAGCCTTTAGGACTCTAAAAATCTCAAAACCTATTTAAGAAATGAGGATTTTCTCTGTGCCTCAGCTCACAAAGCAAACGTTGGAAAGAGTATTCAAACAGTTCTTCTAACTCCAAGTCCAAGATACCACACCTCCTCCCCAGATGATTATTCTGAATCCTGAACTTCTCAGAGTCAACATGGGACTGAGAGACAATCTAGTACAGTGGTTCTCAACCTTCCTAATGCGGCGACCCTTTAATACTTGTATGTGGGTGTATCTGCATGTGGGCGGACCCATCTGGAGACAGATAGAGGAGCCATGTGTCTCGGTTCCTAAGACCATCAGAAATATGTGTTTTCCGATGGTCTTAGGTGACCCCTGTGAAAGACTCGTTCAACCCCCAAAGGGGGCGCGACCCACAGGTTGAGAACTGCTGCGTTAGACAAACTTCCTTTCCTATAAACAAAGTCTTCCCTTTGCTGTGTCTTTGCCTCACTTCTGGTGGCCTCACAGTGACAACTCTACTTTCTGTGCCAGCCTACATGGATCCAGATGTACTGTGACCTGTGAAGATGGGAAATACTACAGTGGAAAGGACTGTGAGCCCTGTCATCGTTTCTGTGCCACCTGTGCAGGTAGGCGCCTCCTGAGAGAGTAGATTGGGCCATTCTTGCTCTGGCATGTCTTTGGTTTTATGCACCACTGTTCCAGGTAGGAAATGGCCTTGAAAAACTAAGCACTCAATGCTTCAGGTGCCTGAGGAGGGGCTTTGTGGTACAGAGATAAGAGCATGGGAATCGAGAGCCAATAGGTTCAAAGGCTAGCTCTGCCACTTATTTCCTCCTTAACCCCTCTGTACCTCAGTTTCCTTATAAACTATATAATGAGGAGGTTGAGGACATTTAACATCCTTTAAATCTCCAAACCTGTGATCCATGGATGATCTCTGTAACGGTTTTCTTCCAATTATCACTCAAGGACAAGTGCCTTAGACTCATAGACTCACCAAATTTGACTTTCTCATTGAGAGTCCTATAACCACAACCTCCCTACATTTCTATAAGGAACCAACAGTTCTATGTCGGACTCCTTCACTTTTCTAACAGATGTGTGTTTTTGCTTAGGGATGGGTATTGCTTGTGGTTCTTGTCTTAAGTAGGAAATGTTCTCAATTCCAGTAAAAAAAAAAAAAACAAAGCAAAACAATAGTGATATTGATCTCCAAATGTCCCTGAGAATTGTCAATAACTATGTTATTTAGCAAAATACACATTTCTCCAAAGTGCTGTGACAGATTGTGGATTGTCTTAGGTTATTTTTACTCACCACTTGGAGGAGATTTATATTCTGGAAACGCTGATGAAGCTGTCCTCATGATGGCTTCCCTATTTCTTTTCATTTTAAGGGGCAGGAGCTGATACGTGTATTACCTGCAGTGAGGGCTACTTCATGGAAGATGGGAAGTGTGTGCAGACCTGCAGTAATAGTTATTATTTTGACCACTCTTTAGAGAGTGGCTACAAATCCTGCAAAAGGTAAGTCCATTTTCCCCTCCAAAGAGTATTCAGATGCCATATTCCTCATAGAACTCTTCTCTTGAGGAACACTACAGCAACCAGGTTCTTTCCCCATGCCTGGAATATATTTCCTCCCCCTTCTACCTTGTAGAATTGCTAGTTGCCTTCAAAGTTCCCCCCAAGTGCTTCCTCCTCTACCAAGCCTATCCTGATCCTATCAGCCACTAGTGCCCTTTCCATGAGCCCCTAGATCAGTGGTTCTCAACCTATAGGTTATGTTCAATTTAAATACATCTTGCTTATCAGATACTTACATTACAACTCATAACAGTAGCAAAATTACAGTTATGAAGTATCAACCAAAATAATGTTATGGCTGGGGGTCACCGCAACATGAGGAGCTACATTAACGGGTCACGGCATTAGGAAGGTTGAGAACCGCTGCCCTAGATTACTTTGTACAATATTTGACTTTTTTTTTCATATTTACTTATCTGAGTATACATTGTTTCTCCCCAATAGAATGGAAGCTCCTGGAGGACAGGAATGGTTTCATTTTTGCCTTTGTATCCTCAGCACCTAGAACATAGCAGGTGCTTAATAAATGCTCATTGGATGATAGTAGGCTTTGAATTATGATCCTCAGAAGTCTTATTTTCTCTGTTTCAAATGTCCAAGGCCTCAAAAACATCTAAGGAAATTTCTACTTGTTATGTTTTCTGTAATATTGTTGAACTAAGCAATTATCCTAAGAAAAGATTTTGTGTCATCTCCAGGGGGGGAGTTTGGGGGAGATGCCATCATGCTTGCCTCCTCCTAAGACTTATATGAGATAAAATGATCATAAGCCGTTATGTCGTTTCTTAGATGTGCTGCCAGCTGTCTGGCCTGCAGTGGTCCCGGAGACAGAAACTGTACCAGTTGCCCTAGTAATTATCTCTTAGATACAGGGGCCTGCATCCTTGGAGCAATCTGTAAGGATGGTGAGTACTAGAGTTCTCACATTTTCTCTTTGGTGTGATCAAATGTGATCACTGTAATGAGGAACCTCATGCACTTTAAGTTTTGTTAAAGGGGTGATAGGCTGATAAGGTTGCGTTCTTTGATAGCTTGAAAGGGTGCTGTCAGCAATTAATAAAAGCTTTCCACTGGTACTCTTACCTATCATTCATAATCATGTAATAATTTAAGCTATAGAATGATAAAATGGATGAAAATCTTATAAAGAGAAGATAAATCTGTTTCTTCCATAAGGATGGAAAACTGACGGTAGCTGAAACATGGGTAACTAAGCGAATGCTTATTTAAGTTCTATTTGTTTGCATGTCTTCACTTGTGAAAAGTAAGTGTTTCTCTGGTGTTTAGTTTTAGGACATTTATCTGTCCTATTCATTGGCTTACATTTATGACTATAAAACATGCTGCAAAATTCTCCAATTGCCAAATCAACAGACTAATGGACAGTCACCCAGCACAAAGGCTAAAGGAAGGAAATAAAAGAGAAATTGAAACCTGATTCAGTTAGTCATGATATTCTCTGAATGCAAATCTTAGATACGGCTGTGTGGCCTTGAACAAATAATGTCCCCTCTCTGGCCTTGTTTTTCTCCTCTGTACAAAGTATCTAGACTCGAAGGTTCTTTCTAGTGCTGACATTTTATGATTCTAACATGAACTTCCCATCTCTCATGCAAACAAGTTCTGCCCAAATTTTGTGCCCATACAGTAATATTGACACTGTTTTAATATGCTTCATCAAAGAGTGCCCTTGAGCCTTTGTACTTTCAGGGATATATTATGATGTATTATACATTTATGTCATCCTAGAAACAAATCAGTTAAACACAGCTTTGAGATGGTGGGAGATAGTGGGGTGGGAGGGAATCATGACTTAGAAAGACAATCCTATTTGACCATAATTAAGACACTGCGTCTTTTTTCTTTCCCTTCCTTTGACTGCTTTTTACCTCTGCCTGGAATTTTCATGAAAAGGAAAAAATTAATAGAAAATTCAGTGTCATTCAATAAGCATTTAGTAAGTCCCTGCTGTATACCATATAGTCTGGAGATTTTAAAAAAAGAAGGCAAAAGGTACCTGTTCTCAAGGAACTCAGTCTGTGAGTCTGTCCTTTTCCCAAGAGTTATGCAGGGCTTTTTCCCCCTCTTTAAATGTATGTCCCCTTCCTCTGAGAGTTATTAAATTGAAATGAGCTTAGAAGGAAACCAAAACCATCACCTTAAGTTCTGCTTTGGAATTGTTTGGTAGAAGTTTCTATCTCTAGAACCGATTCTGATGTTTGCCTATACAGTGCTGGGGTGAGAGAGCCTTGGAAGATGTACAAACATGTCCCCAACAATTATATATCACCAAAAACATTTAAGCACACATTTTTGACCTTTAAAAGGGCAGGGAAGGTTTTTCTACATCCACAAAGTATGGAGAAAGACACTGTCTCCTCTAGAAAAATTTAGTGTGATGACCATCATACCGCTTTGAAGAGGCTCACATCTCAAGCCAGTCTGGGCCAAACTTAAGTTATTCTCGGCTACAGACAGACAGGAATTTTAATAGATTTGGAACATTCAAGCCATGCTCCTTGTGTTGTCCTCGCCATTGAATGCACCCTTGCTGGTAAGCATATGCGCTAGGCTAGGGTAATCTTGATAGCCTGGTAAGGTCCTTACTTAGGCGAGAGGGCGCTGTGCAGATGAAAGTGAAAGAGAAAGCTGTACCATTGGCATTGTTGAACCATTCAGAGCTGACAACACTGGAGACACATCAGACTTTCCAAAACAAATTCACTTGCTCTTTGGAATTTGTGGGTTTTTTTTATTTTCTTTCAAGTACATATGACTGCATATTCTTTGACTCTAGATAATTCAAAATATGCAATTTCTTTGCTGTATTTATCACTGATTTCTGATTTATCCTTTCTCTAATCTGTTTTGTTTTGTTTTGTTTTTCCTTTTCATAAAATGGATACCAATCACACTCCCTGTCGGACTGCAATATCTCTTCTTGAAA
The DNA here is from genome assembly GCA_028646515.1 of Pseudochirops corinnae. Classification (NCBI taxonomy): domain Eukaryota; kingdom Metazoa; phylum Chordata; class Mammalia; order Diprotodontia; family Pseudocheiridae; genus Pseudochirops; species Pseudochirops corinnae. Next base: position 191,455,491 of record CM053590.1, on the reverse strand, counting down.
CAATGCTGTTGATTGAAATCACTTGGGGTGGACCAAATTTCCTTCTTGTTGACTGCTCCTGAATGGTTTCTTCTGACCCCCCCTCCCCAAATCTACCTCTCTGACCAATCAAAACCTTCTTCCATGGGTGCACACCATACTGTCTACGTCTCCAACTCCCTTCCCTTTCTTGCTGGCCCTTCCTGGAGTAGCAACGGAAGAATCGTGGGCCGAGGGCAGCTTTTGTATGCTAGTGAAAAAGAACAACCTCTGTCAGCGGAAGGTCCTTCAGCAACTCTGTTGTAAAACTTGTACATACCAAGGCTGAGCAGGCCACTACCCAGAATCCCTCTGTTCCTGTAGACTTCTAGATTAATCCATATTATTATTATTAAAAAAAAGAAAAAGAAAAAGAAAAACAAGAAAGCCACCGCTCTCTCTTTTCTCGCTCTTATCCTCTCTCTCAAGTTCGTGCAGGGAGATGGTGAACTGTTTTGTCAGAACTTAAATGAAAAAGAAAAACAACTACAACAAGCCTACCTTTTATAACTGGGCACTTGGTGCCAAGCGCCCAGAATCACAGAGTCAGTATTGTGTCGTGACCAAAGCATTTGATGCCAAAATTGAAGGTTAAACTAACGATTTGGTTTCCTGTCAACTTCAGGGTTTCCTTGTTTTTGGAGGCCCTTCCCTCCCTCCGCCCTACCCTCTCTTCTTCTTGCCTGTTTCCCCTCTGAGATGATGAAAGACGTGTTTCAAGATTTGACGGGTTGACGTGGATTAAAACAGAATAAATGCTCCCATTGGTCTTGCTGTGTGCGTGTGTCCATAGTCGGGGGTGGAGGGAGACTTCGGAAGCGTTAGAGAATGAGGATCATGCAGAAAGAAGAGCTGTGCCCGTGATTCTTGGCCAGAGTCTTTCCAAGGTGAAAACTGACGCTCACCCTCTGTCATTTACTTCATGCGATATGTACTGGGTTTTTCTTTTGTTTTCTTTTGTCTGAATTTACTTACTTGAAAGGTCTGCTCATGGCTTCCTGTTTGAAGGAAATAAGAGCCAAATGTAGGACCAGAGGAATGGAATAGTCTGCCTGGGTTTCACCAGGGGGCAGGTTTGCTGCTATTGGTTTAACTGTATCTATGTGGGAGCTTTTAACACAAATTCCATTCCGTTCCATTCAAAATCGAGTGATCCGTGTTCATGTTTCATGGTCAAATCAGCAAGGTTAACCTAGCCATTGAATGAAGCTCTAAGAAGAGAGGAGCATCAACCATCTTCACTACCCCCTCCACCCCAGAATGCCAGAATTATAGACCATCGTATTTTCATTGCCACAGTGGCACGAGTTTTTCCAGAACCTAATTTGGTTATAATACTAGTGGGGAGGAAGGAGTGTAAAAAATTATCCCCCCAAGTTAGACCAAAAGCACTAGGAGATAATGATAGAGGGACATTCTTCTTAGAATAAACAGGTTTTAAAAAATTTTCCTGTATTTTTAAGGAATGGTATAATCATTTTCAAGCTTGTGCCCAAGTTGACCAGGTAATTCATTCAAATGGTGCTTTTTTTCCCCTCTTGTTATCTGAAGAAAACACATCTGGAAAATAGTATGTTGGTGGCATAATTGTACCCTCCCCCCAATTCTATTATTCTGTCACTTTTATCTGTTTCTTCCTCCCTAGCCTTGGTCATCATCTAGTTCCTACCTGAGCACTCTCGTGGTCCCCAGGTTACCGGGCATTTCCTCTCTTGTGGTTTTCTGTTGCTTCCTTTACACATTACAGAAACCAGCAAACTAAACATCAGAGAAAAAAATGTGTTGAGTCAATTGGCAGAATTAGAAGAAACCAAATACAACTTCTTGTCACTTCCAAGTTTCTCAGTTTGAAGAGATCTCTACAAATTGAAAGAGGACTATATTTCAGGGAACATGGCTGGATTTTAAATTTCTCTCTCTCTTTTTTTTTTAAACATACCAAAATCAGACTGTGCACTTGGGTTGATGGTTTTTTTTTTAATTGTTGGGTTTTTTTCTTTTAAAGTTGGGGTGAAAGAAGTACTTTTTTTTAACCTGGGTAGCTATCTGCTCTCTGCTTCTTAACACCTTGTATCCTTCGAATAATTGGCCTTTATATCTGTGAAGAGGAAATAAAATGAATAAAAAATCCATTGTTGTGGCAAAATAAGAGAGTACAACACTGAAGTGTCTGTCTAATTAATTAGGATACCATTTTGGTGTCCCAATAACTGAATGTATTTTCTGACAGTTTTATCACTGTTAAGCGACATTTCAAATTTAAAAAAACTTATATTTTTAAATGGCATTAAAATGATATGGAGCCACCTATCAATTTTTTAGGAGCTAGAGAAGCAATGGGCTGCATTAATTTGTTTTCCACTTTGTAATACCATAGGCCACGTTTAGCTTTAGGAAAGCAGGGATGAAACTTGCAAGAGCAGAACAGGGCTTAAATTTACAGGTACCCACCTGTCTAGAACTGTGGACAAATGTAACTGGGAGCGTAAAATAAGGTCAAGACAATATCCCAAACCAACATAGTTTTGTTTTGTTTGAAGAGTTCATTTAGCTAGTGTAGCTTATAATTCATTTGGAACTCAAAGTTGATGTGATTGGAAAGTCAATAAATTATAACTTTATTTGGGAAAAGCACAGTCACTGGGAAAGCTATGGAACCCCACCCATACCCACTTTATTTCCCATTGACCATTTAGACTTTGAGTATATTTATACTGGTTTAACTAGTCTGGTTTTACTAGTCTGTTACTGCCTCATTTCTCTACATAACATTATTAACTAGAACATAATGCTTTTAAAGTTTAAGTTAATGTTTTATATATATTATGTATAAATATATATATATATATATTCATAATTGAGATATAATTATGTAATGAATAGCAAAGAATTTGTTTGGATACTTAACAAATGCCTCTAACATTATTATAGAGACAAAAATTCATATCCGCTGTTTCCTTTTTCTTTTTTTAAACTAGTGACCCATTGTTAAATCCAAATTCATTTTTATTGAGAAAAAAAATACTGTACATGTGTAAAATGTTCAGTTGCTTTTTGTAAAATATAGTAGAAATGTTGTAATTGATACTGGCCAAAATCAATGTTATTCCATATTTTATTTTTTCTATTAAATTAACCTGAGTTCCTGTTCATTTGATCTGTTTATAAACCATGTATTTAGGGGATGTGGTTTTGGAGGGATGGGGAGGTCCTCTCTCTTTTAGTTGGATTTGAAATGAAGCAGGAAGGAAGGGAAAAGAAAGAAAGAAAAAAGGAAAGAAGAAAGGAAAGAAGGAGAAAGAAAGAGGAAAGAAAAAACAAAGGAGATTTGTCATATATCTAACTCAAACCTCTGGAAAGCAGATTATTCAAAACTCTCTGGAAGACTCAGACATGAGTTTTTTTCCATTAAAAAAGATTTATATATGCTCTCAATCATACAGAGGCTGGCATCCATGCTATAGAACTTCCACAATGTTTTTTCCCCTTTTCTTTCATCTACTCCTCCTTGGTGCTTCTTAAAAGACATTCTTTTGTCTTTAACCACAACCATCAGAAAATAGCAGAGTTTGAAATTATCTGTCTGTCTACCTGTCTACCTGTGTGTGTGTGCATGATGCATACGTGTGTGTATGTTGCTAGGAAATGTCAAAATAACATATGCACATGGGTTCATATATAATTCGAAGTTCATATTATATATGTGTGTGTGTGTGTATAACACAAAGTTATTTTGAAGCTTCCTAGCATCTGACTTGTTTATTAAAACGTTGACTTTCAGTAAGGCCCCAAATTAATCATGGATAATAAAATATAGGCTTTGTATGAAATGCAGCTCTAATTTAGACCCTGTCATATAGTTCAGAAAATCAGCCCTAGTCTGGAGTTTATTGTGTGCTGAGAAAGATTAGACATCGACTCTGTAGTTCAGTTCTTAGTTCAATCAAACATCTAGCCAAACCAGTGGTATCAAACTCAAACAGAAACAGATCCTTATACTCACATATTGACTCAGAAATCCACAAATTAACATTATCTGTCGTATTGTCGTTTTATTTATTTTGTTAAGCATGTCCCAATTACATTTTAATCCAGTTTGAGCTGCACTAGGAAGTTTTTGCAGGTGCAGGTGGCAGCAAGTTTGACACCTCTAAGTTAGACTGTTTATGTTGGGGAAGAAAAATGAGAAAAAGTAAACAGCTGCAAACAGCTGTAAGCTCCCTTATAGATGGGCAATGCAGATCATAGGATGGTAGATTTAGAGCTGGAAAGGAACAGTCGTTAAGTCTAATAGTTCTCATTTTACAGCTATAGAAATAGAGTTCCAGGGGTAGCTAGGTGGCGCAGTGAATAGAGTGCACCAGCCTGGGAATCAGAAGGACCTGAGTTCAAATCCATCCTCAGACACTTGACACGTACTAGCTGTGTGACCTTGAACAAGTCACTTAACCCCAATTGCCTTGCCTTCCACCCTCCAAAAAAAAAAAGAAATGGAATTCCAGAAAAGTTAAGTGATTTGCTCAGGGACATACAAGTAACAAGCAATGGGAGGTGGGATTCTAGCCCAAGTCTTCCTGACTCAAAGTCCAGTGTTCCATCCATATGCCAATGGACTTATGGTGAGAGTGGGAGATTTGTTTTTGAGAAATGAGACTGGAAACATGAAAACACAGGACTGGAGTTCAGGAGAGAAATATGAGCTGGAGGTGAAGTCCCACCCATCACCCATCATTTCTAAGGTAATAGCTGCAATTTGTAGGAATGGGAAAGATGGAGAAGAGAAGAATGACACTTATGTAATGCTCTAAGGCTTGCAAAATGCTCTTGCAGGTCTGTCACTTGATCCTCACGAGCCCATATTGTGGGTTCTATTGTTACCCCTCCTTGGCAGATGAAAAAAACTGAGACTGAAAGAGTTTAAGTGACTGGTCCAAGTTCACTCAGTAAGTAAATGTCTAAGGGAGGCTGTGACGTCCAGTCTTCCTGACTCCTGACCCCTGCACTCTCCACTGTTCCACTTAGAAAGAGAGGCCTGAGACATGAGCCTTGGAGAATGTACATCAGGACAACAAACATGCATCTTTTCATCATAGTCAAACAGGGGGACTTATTCTAAATCAGTTCTTGACCTTCTGTGGAGTCTTAAAGGAGTCATTTAGCAGAATTATAACTCAATTTTCCCATCCACAATTTAGGTGATGATGATTCCTTTCTTCTGTCAATTCCCAAGTTTGGCATAAAGATAGATTTGAAGTCTTCAGTATCACAAAATTCCACAATCAAAAGAGACCTCAGAAGTCATGTAGCCTTATCCCTAAACCATTAGCACGAATTCCCCTTGAAAACATCCTCCTTGGTTCTTCCAAATAATTATCTAATCTTTCTTTGAATACATCTATAGAAAATTATCACCTTCTAAGGCACCTTCCATTTCGGGACCGGTCAAATTGTCTGGTCCAAAAATGTACCTGCCTGTAACTTCTGCCCATTGGTCCTAATTTTACTCTCTAGGGCCACACAAAGTGAGCCTCCACATAACCTCCCATTTTTAAATCTACAAGATGTGATTGCAATCATGTTTCCTGTAAGTCTATTCTTCTCAAGGCTAAACACTTCCCCACTCTTTCCAATCATCCTTATATGGCTTCATTTGAAAGCTCTTCACCATCCCAATTGCCCTCTTCTGGACACTTTCTGTCTTATTGATGTCCTTCCAAAAAATGTGGCTCCTAGAACTGATCACAATACTCCAGTTGTGACCTGATTAGGGAAGAATATAGTGAGACTATCATCTCCTTTTTTTTTTTTCAAGAAAATAAATTTTGTTAATGTGTCCTAAGATCCTATTATCTTTTTTGACTCCTATGCCATTGATGACTCTTTGAGTCTTTTAAAATAAAACATTTTTTTATGTGAACTATGTTTAAATCATGTCTTGCCAAACCTGTACTTGAAGGTGATTTTTTTAATCAAAGTATTGGATTTTACATTTATTCTAGTTAAACTTGATCTTTCTTGGTTTTAACCCATTCTTCTAGCCTGTTGAGATCCTTTAGATTCCAGTTATCTCATCCTACCTGTTAGCTATCTCTCCCAGGACTGAATCATTTTAAAATTTGATAAATATGCCATCCATGATTTCACTCAAGTCATTAATAAAAAAAAAATGTTTAATGTTACAGACAAGAGCTTTATGGTACCCCATAGAGATGTAACTCAGGTTGCCTTCAATCTATGGTTTCAGTAGATTACCTAATGTTCTCTAGCTTGCTGTTACTAACATCTGATTTCTAAATACTTTGAATCTAACACTCTCTGAGTGCTTCAGACCTTCAACATGTTAAGTTTGACACAGAAATAAAATGTGTTATAATGACACAGCAGTCTGGTGGGGGAATGATCTGTTGCTGCATTGTTGACTCATTTTGAGTCTGTAATACCCTAAAACCTCCAAGGCACTTTTTTTAAAGATAAACTTTGTCAAATTGATTTTTAATCCAAAAGCAGGATTTTATATGTTTAGCTCTAGTAAATTTCACCTTTTAAAAATTTAACCCATTATTCTGACCTGTCAGGATCCTTTTGGACCCCCAATTCTTTTGGGTCCTCCTCGGTTCAGTGAGTTTTGCCAGATCCAGGAATAACAATTAAATTCCATCCTCCATCTTCTAGAACTTCTCAGATCTGCCCAAGGTACTCCCTCTTTCCTCTCTCCTCTCTCACCACATAGGATGAGAGCCTGAGAGCTAAGCTGCCTCTTTCATCAACCTATCCAGGAGGCATCCACACAGGCAATGAGTGGTTATTTCCTTCAACTCATTAGAGAATTGATAGCTCCATTCAGTCAGCTTAATGAAAGACCTGGGCACTCATTGCATCTTGACTTTGTAGGATAAGGTATGTACTGCAAGAGGCTGTCCACATTTTCTCCTCTGGTTTGTTCCTCACCTGACCTCATCTGTGTCTGGCATAGGTATAAGGTTCTCTACTCAGCTGACAATCCCAAGGGCAGTAACATAAGCAAGAGGAGACATGGGCTAACAAGTCTGTTTTCAAGACTGGCATTAGGACTATGACACTCATCAGACACTATCTCCATCTTCCATAAAAAAGAGAAATCTTGGGGCGGGTAAATTCCAAAGCCAATGTTGGGGTGATGAGGTGACACAGTGAAGAGAACACTGGCCCTGGAATCAGAAGGACCTGAGTTCAAATTCGGCCTCAGACACTTAACACTTACTAGCCATGTGACCTTGGGGAAGTCACTTAATCTCAATTGCCTTGCCTTCCGCCTTGCAAAAAAAAAAAAAAAAAAAGAAAGAGAGAAAGCTTGTCATCCCCTACCCTCAAAAGTAGCTAGAGCCTTGCACAGAGTAGATGCTTAATCAACAAGTATTTGACAATAATAAACTCTTAATGAATAAACTTTAAAATAATAGCAATTCTATGATGCTTTATGATTTGCAAATTACTTTCACATTTATGTTCTCATTTGATCCTCACAACAACCTTATGAAATGGGCGCTTTTATTATACTCATTTTACAAATGGGAAAACTGAGGCTGAGAGGTTAAGTGACTTACCAAGGGTCACATAGCCAGTAAGTACCTAAGGGAGGATTTTAACTTAGGTCTTCCTGTTTCAAATCAAGGAATCTCTCCAATCTGCCACCTAGCTCCCTAGGCATTTATTAAACACCTACAATGGGTCATACACTGTGGCTCTGGGGATATAAAGACAATGAATGAAACAAACCCTCCTCCAAAGAATCTTATCTTCTCACAAGGGAGACAGCAAGGGAGCGTTTAAGTATAAAATAAATATAAGGAGAATAAATACAAACTAGGTCAAAGCCAGGCAGTTTAGGAGGGAGGACATTAGCAACTGGGGCAGGTGGGACAGGAAAGGCTTCTCATAAAAGGTGCTGCTTGACCTGCATCTTGAGGGAAAAGAGGGATTCTGTGAGGTGAGGGCAGACTGCATTCAAGGTAGAGGGCCGGGGATGGACACGCAAAGGCATAGAGGAGGAGAGAGCCCAATTGGGTTGGATAGTAGTGCAGGGAGGGAGAGTAATGTGCAATGAGCCTGGAAAGACAGGCTAAGACAGGGTTCTAAAGGGCTTCCAGAGCCAAACAGAGGAGTTCCTATTTGAATCTAGAGGGAACAGAGAAGCAGTGGAATTTACTGAGTAGGAGAGTGACATGGCCAGATCTGTGCTTACGGAATTCTTCAATTCTTGTCAAACTGAATGGATTTGGAACCGTGCAAAGAGGGCTCTGGGTCTATAATTCACTGATTTGTTCACTTTTCCGCCTTCAATTTAATCCAAGAACCATAAATGTAAAGCTGGAAGCCATCTACCACAGTCCCCTCACTGAACAATGAGATAACGGAGGTTCAGAGAGGGTGACTTGTCCAACGCCACACAGATTATAGGCGACGCGACATCTCTCTTTTCCATTAACCTAGAGGAGGAGAAGATTATAAAGGATAAAGTGACATTTCCCTGAAATTACTAAACACCAGGCAATGACCCATTGTGATTCTGATTTCTCTGTAATGTCACATTGGGGCAGCAGGGCCATATCGCTTAGCTAGTGCAACCAAGATTAATGACCCATGTTGTTCAATGGGGAGTATAGTAGATCAAAGCCCATATAAAGCTTTGCTTTTAGAAGAAAATTGGTGCAGATGAGAGAATGCTAGATTTGGAGTCAAGGGACCTGGAAGAGTCTTCCGATGTCCCCAGCCCCACTAGTACAGACACTCATTTCCATACACCTACATTATTGCAGTAACCTGCTGGTGGATCTGCCTGCCCCAAGTCTCTCGCCACTCCGGTCTATCCACTCAACTTTTAAAGTAATCTTCCTGGCTATAGTCAGTTCAGACGTGATTATGTCACCCCCTCAGCCTTACTCAATAAATTCTAGTTACTCCCTATTATCTCTAAAATTAAATATAAAATCTCCCATTTGGCTTATAAAAGCCATTCATAACCTAGCCCTTTTCTCACTTTCCAATCTTCTGATCCCTCATTCCCCTTCAAGTACTCCATGATCCAGCAACACTGGCCTCTTGCTCTTCCTCACACAAGACATTCCATCCATCTCCTCATTCGTGCACTTTCAGTCACTGTCCTTCATGTCTAGGGGAAGCTAGGTGGTACAGTAGATAGAGCACTGGGCCTGGACTCAAGAAGACTTGAGTTCAAAAGTCAGACCACAGACATTTGCTAGTTGTGTGACCTTGGACAAGTCACTTAACTCATTTGTAAAATGAGCTGGAGAAGGAAATGGAAAACTATTCCTTCATGTCTAACTGGTGGGAGAGAAGGAGAAAAGGTCTTCTATCAGAGGAGTAATGGCTTACTCAATAAGGGGGGGAAAATCAACAAATATTTATCAATAAAAGTCATTAATTTTTTAGAAAGAAAAAATATCAGGGGCAGCTAGGTGCCGCAGTGAATAGAGCACTGGCCCTGGAGTCAGGAGGACCTGAGTTCAAATCTGACCTCAGACACTTGACACACTTACTAGCTGTGTGACCTTGGGCAAGTCACCGAACCCCAATTGCCCTTCGAAAAAGCAAAATTAAATTAAATTTTAAAAGTCTTAAAAAAAAAAAGAAAAAATATCTTTTTCTTTGATTTTCATGGAAATCTTTATTAGGCAGGAGCTGACATTTTCTGAACTCGTTGAGGTGGGCTGCATGATGGAAGAGACTATCTTATGTTTGTATACTCATTGCCTGGAATACAGGAAACATTTAATGCTTATCGGCGATGTGAGTAAGCTATGTTAAAATAGTACTTTTGAAGAGCCTTTCTGGTATTGACCATAGGAGGAAATGTAAGTGCTCTGTGCGCAGGCCTTGCTCTAAGAGTGAGACAGACCCTCAGCGGGGCTTTTTTCTGGGAGGCCCTCTCACCTACACCACCTTCTTAGAAGCTGCAGATGAAAGAATAAGGAAGCAGAGACTCAGCCTCAACCGGCCCATACTCAGCACAGCTGAAACATATATTATAAACATGCCAGGTTAAGGCAGTGAATGTACAGCAACAGGTTTTTAAAATCCCTTGCTAAAGTCAGGTGGCCTGGTGGCCTCTGGCCAAAGGTCAAGCGTGGAGGTGTTTGAATGGATGGCTGCAGCCTGAACCACATTGGAAATTGGACGGAGAAGGTAAGAAAATCTGCTAATGGACCAGTTTTGACTTTCCTAATAATCCAATCCGAGGCACGCCATGAGAGTTACTCTTATTGTTACGTTGGTGCTGATTAGCTAAATCAAATCAGATTTTCTACCACAATTCTAATCCCTAATTCACAAGCATTTATTAAGTGCCTACCTTGTGGAAGGCATGATGCTCATCTTTGAAAATCCACAACAAGGAGGGGTGGCTAGGTGGTGCAGTGAATAGAGCATTGGCCCTGGAGTCAGGAGGACCTGAGTTCAAATGCAGCCTCAGACACATAATATTTACTAGCTTTGTGATCTTGGGCAAGTCACTTAACCCCAGTTGCCACTCCAGGAAAAAAAAAAAGCCACAACAAAGGTAGGGTGACCAGAGCTCTACACCAGGGCATCAGAATTCACCAGATATCAATTTCAATTTTTTCTTTTAAAAAAAATCTTAAAATGTTGTTTTCATATAACCATTTTTCTAAACAGCTAGATCACTGCTGCCCTTCGCCTAGCATATAATAAAAAAGAAAAGGAATTTGGCAGCGGCTTAGCAGAAGGAGCACTAGCGCTGGAGTAAGAGGCCTAAGTCCAAATCTTCTTTTGATATTTGTTGGTTGAAGTAGGTGATTCCTGAAGTCCCTTCCAACACTGATATTCTGTGTTTCTGTGATTCTGTGCTCTAAGGCCCTCTGATGGTCTATGAGTTAGCATTTACCTTTTTTTTTAATTTGCTTTTTTTTTTGGAAGGGGATGGCTGGGCAGTTAGGGTTAAGTGACTTGCCCAACGTCATACAGCTAGTAAGTGTTAAGTGTCTGAGGCTGAATTTGAACTCAGGTCCTCCTAACTTCAGGGCTGGTGCTCTATTCACTGTGCCACCTAGCTGCCCCCATCATCGTCTTTTTAAAGCAATTGATGTGTTTCATGCACAGTGAAGAGTTTTGATCAACTTCGAAGGATCAGCTTCCATCTTCCATAAGATTGGTTCAGTCTTGGCTGACACAGGAAGCCTTTGCCTGTTCCTCCCTTAATGATAGTGCCTTCCCTCTGTTTATTATGTCCTATTTATCCTGTATATAGTTTTTTTAGATAGATAGATAGACAGATAAACAGAAAGACAGACAGACAGACAGATAGATATAGAGATAGAGATATTGTTAAATGTCACATCTCACATTGACAACACAGTATGTCATCTCCCCGAGATAACTGAGCTCAACTCTGAGCTCCTTGAGGGCAAGGATTATCTGTTACTTTCACACAGTAGCTGCTTAATAAATACTTTTTGACTGATTGACTGTGTCACCCTTGGGCAAGTTACTCTACCAGTCTGTGCCTTGGTTTCCTCATCTGTCAGATAAGGAAATAGATAACTTCTAAGGCCCTTTCCAGCTCTAAATCTAGAAACCTATTATCCCATGGTATTTATAAACCTTTATGTCTTCCACTCTCTCATCTGTGTCCTATCAGTCAACCCTAATGACCCACTGCTCCTAGCGATCCGTGAGGCCTCTGAGAAACGCCAGTTTCCTCTGATAATTCTAGAAAGGGGTTTGGTTTTGACAAGCACTAGCTGGCCAAAAAAAGCTGTGTTTACTCACAGGTACCCCCGGGATATACTGGCCACTTGCAACCAGGTAAGCGTGAAATGTTGGGGTTTGCAAACATGGTACATTGCCATAGCTGGCAATACCTGCTGGTGCCTAGGAAGAGGAAGGGCTAGTGAAGCCTCTGTGACTCAACCAGTTTGGTTATCCCATTCACCAAAGCAACTTGCAACTTACTTCCGATCACTGGATTACTGGTTTGAGAAAATGGTGTCATGGATAGAATGCTTAATGTGCAGTCCAGAGGAGCTGATGTGAAACCTGATTCAGATACACACTATCTTTGTGATCCTCGGTAAATCACTTAATCCTTCTGTGACTCAGTTTCTTCATATGTACAATGGAGATGATGATGCCTACATCAAAGAACTGTCTTGAGGCTCGTATGAGATGTGAATTGCCTTGCAAAAGCTACAGTCGTGTATAAACTTAGCCATCATTGTTTATCAAAGCATAAGTACAGGTACATAAAACTGGGGAATAGCTGGAATTTTAAGAAAAAAACAGATGGCTTAAAGGCATGACTATTGTGTGGATGAAAATTTTGATTAGAAACTTGAACTTGTGCCAAGTTTCATAGGGTTTGGTGAAGGTAGAAGAAGCCCTCAAAATACTGTTCATATACACTGTAATTACAGCCAAGGTGCAGTGTCATATTGATCATGGTGGCATTTCACAAGTATTTTATTCCTTTGTTTGCAGGGCTGTACTCTAAAAACTTCATCCTTGTAGTTTTCCCTCTTCCCATCCCCACATCTCCCAAGCACTGAAGGGTGAGGTATCATGGTACCGGTATGACAAGAACAGGACGAAGAGTCACATGATCTGAGTTTAAATCTCTGCCTTGCCATTTCGAACCTATTTGACCTCAGGCAAAACACTGAAACTTTCTGGGCCTCAGGTCACTTATCTACAAAATCTGGGGATTGAATTCAATGACCTCTAAGATTCCTTCCCGACCTAAAACTACAATTTTTTTAGTATATTTATTTATTTTTAGTTTTCAACATTCACTTCCGTAAGATTTTGAGTTCCAGATTTTCTCCCCATCTCTCCCCTCCCCCCACCCCAAGATGGCATGCAATTTGATATAGGTTCTACATATGCATTCATAT
>CM053590.1:191416137-191442068 GCA_028646515.1 Pseudochirops corinnae | reverse complement strand
AGATAAGTCTATCAAAGTTAGTCATCATACAATGAGACTATTACTATGTACAATGTTCTCCTCATTTTGCTCACTTCACTCATCATCAGTTCATGTTAAATCTTTTCAGGTTTTTCTGAAGTCTTCCTGCTCATCATTTCTTATGGAGCAATATTCATTACATTCATATATCGTTCAGCCATTCCCCAACTGATGGGCATCCCCTCTAAAGCTACAACCTTATGAGATTGTCATGTTACATTCTTTTTTGTTATCCCAAGAACTACCTATCCAATATATTCCCTTCTTTACTTCTAGATATCAGGAGTTTTTTTTGCAGGGGGGAGGGCTGGGCAATTGGGGTTAAGTGACTTGCCCAAGGTCACACAGCTAGAAGATGTTAAGTGTCTGAAGTCAAATTTGAACTCAGGTCCTCCTGATTCCAGGGCCAGTGCTCTATTCCAGGAGCTTTTTTTGTAATAATGGGCCCAACCTTGGCATGGTGGTGTACACCTGTAATCTCTGCTACCAAGGAGGTTTAGGATAGGATCTCCTGAGTTTAGGAAATCTGACCTGTAATGAGCTTAGCTAAACAGGTGTCTGCACCACCTCAGGTACCAGTATGGTGAGTCCCAGAAGCAGAGGGTCGCCAGGATGCCTAAGGAGAGGTGAACCAGCTCAGGCTGTAAACTGAGCAGGTCAAAGTTCTTCTGCTGATGAGGAGTGGAGGGGCCTCGTGAGTAGTCACTACCCTTCCAGCCTGGGGAAGATAGGGAGGCCTTGTCTAAGAGTGATGATACTAATAATGAAGGTAAGAACAATAATAAATCTAATAACCGAAGCGTATGACGTTTAAAAATGTGCTTTACCCGTCTCGGCTCCCTTGACTCTCTCACAAGCCCTATGACTTGCGTGTTATTACCATCTTCCCATTTTACAGATGGGGAAACTGAGACTGGAAGAGGTTAAGTAATTTGCCTGGGATCACTTAGCCAGTCAGTGTCGAAGGTGGAGGATGAAACTAGCTCCCACGTTGGAGCTATTAATGCACCTCGCCGTTTCTTTTTCCTGACACTGTTCCCATAGGTGGGAAGGGGACTGAGGATGGTGTGAGATTCTCCCATTCACAAATAAATTCATGAACGAAAACTCTTTCAGTTTTAAGGAGGTGACCTTAGAAAGTTAGAGGAGGGAATATTTCTTGTTTCTGAAATGTGTTTAGTAATCCTTTGAGGATCTCTGTAAAATAAGGGAGTGAACTATACGACTTCTGAGGTCCTTTCAAGGTCTTAGACGCATGGATCTAATCCACCCAAAAACCATCTGAAACTTTCTGAATTACTCTGTGTTTCTTACAAAGGACTAAGTCAGTCACAGGGAGGTCAGGACTCTCATATTAGCATGTGTGTGCATGCACACACACACACACACACACAAACACACACATACACACACACACAAACACACACATACACACACACACACACACACCCCCCACACACACACACACATGCACACACACTCACACACACACACACACACACACACACACTTCTTAGTTATAATCTATTTAGCAAAAAATTTAACCTCCCCAAGTCTCGATAACAAGAACAAAAGTAAAAACCAACAAGGGTGATCCTATTTGATAATGAATCATTTAAAACCATTTAAATTTAAATATATATACATATGTGTATGTATATATACATATATGTATGTATATATGCATGTATGTATGTATGTGTGTGGGTTGTATGTGTGTGTGTGTGTGTGTTTGCTGGCACTACAACCCATTTATATATATATAAATGGCTTACTAGGTGCCAGACACTGTGCTAAGTGGCATGGATATAAAAAAAAAAAAAGCAAAATCTGTCCCTGCCCTCTGGAAGCTTACGTTCTAGTGGAGGAGATAATGTGTAAATAAATAGGTAGATACTGGATACATACAAAATAGATGGAAAATAACTGTCCAGAGGGAGTCATTAGTGGGCTCTACAGTGGTCAGCACTCATCATAACTGAAATTTATGCAGTGTTTTAATATTGTATCTTTTGCTGTTGCCTGTCCTTCATTCTCAAAGAGCACTGATGACATCGCTGAGAGTGATATCTTGGCTTTCCAGTGAATTGTATCTAAGTGAGGCTTGTTGTTTAGTCATTTTAATCATATCTGACTCTTTGTGACCCCCATTTAGGGTTTTCTTGGCAGACACTGGAGTGGTTTGTGCCATTTCCTCCTCCAGCTCACAACTAGTAAGTTTCTGAAACCAGATTTGAACTCAGGTCTTCCTGATTCCCAGCCTGGCACTCTATCTTAATGGAAGGTAGTGTAAGAAATGACACCTATGAAGACTAGGAAAAAAAATGGGAAGACCTCAATGAATGAGTGAATTGTTTTCCTTAAGTAAGGCAGAGCCCCACAAAGTTATCAACCTCACTCTCTCCTCCAGAGTCATCAAGACAAGAGCCAAGGATGCAGTGGATGACCTTGGCCCTTCTAAATATAGATACAATTATCATTTCTACATCAAGACTTTCCCCATTGTGGTTTTGATATACTGCAGATCAGAATAAGAAATTAAATGGGAATTTGGGGGGAGTTTTGTGGAAACCACAAGACAACATGTGAAGGACAGAAGGAAAAGTTCTTTTTCATACGGTATTTTTATTTAACATTAACCTACATTAGCCTATGACTAAATACTTAACCCAAATTTTACAATAAAGTATTGTGAACTCTCCATAAAAGCAAAAGAAAAAAGAAAAAATTAGATTTCTTCTCCAGTACTAAAGGAGAACTGAAAAATTTTATGCAGATTTCACAGATCTGGGGGGGGGGGGGTTTGGAGGAGAGCATGAGACCTACTCCTGACATCCTCAGTGTGGCGAGAATAACTGGACACATGTTTTCTCCACCAATAGAATGTACAGGGACCTCAGCAAGCCAGTCCTGGGAGAAGGCAGTATCTTCACCATCTAAATAGGAAATGACTTCTAGCAGTCATCCACAGCCCATAATAAATTCCACCTTGCAAATATCCCCAAGGCAAAACCTCCTCCTTTTTCACTCACCCCCTCAGGCTGCATGTTTTCTTGGGTTGACTTTGTTTTCTACTTCTAGGATTTTGCCTATTTAAAAAAATAGAGAGAGAGGCAGTATATTCTGAGTCTTAGTTCCATCTCTGACAGATTTTAGCTATTTGACAACTGGCAAATCCCTTGACTTTTCAGTGCCCTCAGACAATTCTCTGATAATATAAATTGCAGTTGGTTTTCCACAACACACAGTAGAGGGTGTTTCCACACCAAGGAATGGGTTCCCTAAGCTGATGAAATCACAAGGAAAGACTTAAAAAAATGAAAAAGTGGAGAAAAAGAGGAAGGAATGAATGTACCCTGTGACCCTTTGTGAGTTGCCTCTGGACAAGGTTCAGCCAGCAGAGCCAGCATTCACTACTGAAGCAATTCTGTCCTTTAATTTCATTCCTATTAATCTCATGATACTTTCCAAATCTTTGTTTTTGATTTTTTCATACAAGTTATTTACAAAGTTAATTGTACAAAATAAAATAATTGTATTCTCTCTCCCCAGACTTCCCCCTCCCCATTTATTTCCCTCCAAGATGACCTTCCATCTACCCTGGATGCATCTTCCACATCAACGTTTATCTAATGAGAATTTAAGCTACTTAAATGCAAGGATCATGTTATTATTTTTCTTTGTGTCCATGCCACTTAGCACAATGTTGGGTACAAGGAAATTACTTATTCAATGCTTATTGATGGCCTGACCATTGGTAAAACAATATTTTGTTAGACAATTTGGGCATATACTTCCATACATCTGGATGTGAGAATTCTTGACTGGCCAGCAGAAAAGGAGATAAGCCCTTTATTTAATTCCCACTTCCTTTGAACATCACGTCCCATGGATTTTTGACCTAGAGCCTTGGCACTCAATATTCGTCAGGGGTGTTCTGGTACTTACGATATTGGCAAACTGCTTACGTTCTTAAAGAAAGAGAATGGTTGACTTTTCTGGTCTATTCTTTGACCTACAAAACTGCCTTTTATTAATACCCAAGGAAATTCAGTAATGAGGCCCTAATACACTAGAGCAGTGGTTCTCAACCTTCCTAATGCTGCAACCCTTTAATACAGTTCCTCATGTTGTGGTGACCCCCAACCATAAAATTATTTTCATTGCTACTTCATAACTGTAATTTTGCTACTGTTATGAATCACAATGTAAATATCTGATATGAAGGATGTATTTTCATTGTTACAAATTGAACATAACCCACAGGTTGAGAAACACTGAATATCATAATACTGTGGATGTACTTTTATTGGAAGAGTGAGAATGAGTAAAGCTTGTGATCAAAGGCCATGTCCACATACTAAGAAGTAGAGGGAATTATATAAAGGCCAACAGTCTTTACTTGGTATGGAAAACAATTTTTCTTACCCATCAGAGCCATAACTAGGGTGGAATGACTGGGACTGTGCCCTGGGTGCTCAAATCTAAACAGTGCTATAAACTTTGTACCCTTTCAATAGGTAGAAATAACTGAATTTAGCAACTACTCAGCAAGATTAACTGGTTGGATTATGAGGCTTCCAAATAGAGAGGTATCTGTTTAGGCAACCACACCTCAGATGAGTTCAGCTGGGGACCACCCCAACCCTGCTCCGATATAGAGCGGAGCTGTCCACTACAGCACCCTGGTAGTGCCTGAAGGCTCCTCTGCCCCTAGCTCAATTGCATTTATTTTAAAGGCTAGTTTGTAGGTCCCTTGAAGTTTTTGTTACTTCTGATACATTTTATGGTGCTAAATATTTGTGCCAAGATTACTAGTTTGGGGTCTGTTAATGGTAAAGGATGAGGGAAGGAACAGTTCATAATGGTTCTTAGGTGGTTTGCATCTTCCTGGATGCAACAAATATTAACTGAACATCTTTAGGAGGTTCTGTCAATCTTAGGAAGATTCACTATAAGATACCACTTTTCTTTCTCTCCTCTTTTTTCTTTTCCTCCTATCTTTCCTTGGTCTTTCTTCCTTTTCTTTTCTTCTTAATTTTTTATTCTTTCAAACAAGTACTTTATTAATGCTTTTTATTTTCTGTCAGCCTGCATTTATTATGCACCTACTAATGGCAATATAATGTGCTACACACTAGGGATACAAAGAGAGAAAAATAAAAACAAAAAAAAACCCAGAAGGAACTTACAATCTGGGGGAGATAATAGGCAAAAAATCATGAGCGAACAAGATACATACTGGATAAATCGGGGGCAATCTCGATTATAGAGGACTGGGAGAGGATTCTGGTGGAAGGGGAGACTTTAGCTGAGCCTTAAAGTAAGTCAAGAGGTAGAGTTGATGCGGAGGGGAGTGTTCCAGGAATGGGAACAGGAAATGGAGTGTCCCATATGCAAGGAACTATGTAATGGATTGAAGAGTAAGTGGAGAGGAGTAACATATGAGAAGCCTAGAAAGGTAGAACAGGGCAAGCTAACTAGAATTTTGTATTTGATTCTGGAGGTGATGGAGAACCATGGGAGTATACTGAATAGGGGTGGGATTTATGGGGAGACCTGGACTGTAGGAAGATCAGTCTGACAACTAAGCAGAGGACGGATGGGAGTGACAAGAACCACCCATGAGGAGGCTATTGATGTAGTACAGGTGTGAGGTGATGAGGGCGTGCACCAGGTTGGTAGCAGTGTGAGAGAAGAGAAAGGGGAGTATACAAAGGATGCTACAAGCAACAGGACTTCTCACATCACGGCTTCTCCCCAACTACTCCCCTTCCCTCTTTCCCCCATCTTGTAATAAAAAGTATGGCCAAGCAAGACAAGCCAACGCATTGGCCACGTGTGTCAACATATGACTTCCTTCACAGCTGTTGTCCACCATCTTTCTGCAGAGATGAGGCAGACATGTCACACACCAATAGTCTCATGGAATCAAAAGTGGTCTGAGTTCCGAGGTGTTTCACTGATGTTCCCCTTACATTGTCATATTCGCTGTGTAAATTGTTCTCCTAGTTCTGCTTGCTTCACTCTTTGAGATACAGTTTTAATAATGTATGTCAGGCCTTGTTCTCAGGGAGCACTTCACATGCATTATCTCATTTACTGTAACAGTTTTTTTTTTTTATTAGGGAAAAAAATGTCCAAGGCATATGAATCCAAAAATGTATAAAACACACGTGTTCCATTCAAATCATCCTGAATTCTCTGAATGCATTTGCATTTTGAGCTCTTATCTACTATTCCTTGTAAAAAAAATGCATCAAATACCAAAGGGGCCAAACAAAGGGAACTGCTGAGAAAGCATCTCTTCCCCTTAGACAGGATCAACCTTTTTTCTTGCCCTCAATAAACATGTTGCTGTATTTCATCTGTAGACACCAGGCGCCCTAAAGTTGGACCTTAGAAGTCATGTCAGTCAGTCACTTAACCCAAGGAAGAATGCCCACTGCTAACAAGTGACTACTTCATTTGAACCCTTTCTCTCTTATCTGATGGCAGTGCTGTGGAAAAAGTGTGAGATTGGCAAGCCAGAGATCTGAGGTCAAATCCCAGTTCTGCCTTTTATTGTGTGAATTTGAGCAAGTCCCTTAAACTCCCTGGAGCTCAGTTTCTTCATCCATAAAATGAGGGGGCTGGACAAGATTCCTCTAGCATCCCTTCCAGTTAGAGGTGTGCTGGAGCCAGCTCATGCTGGTTCATGAGAGCTAACTGTTAAATTTTCAGTGTGAGCACTTATACATTAAAAATCAGTAAGTATTACAAATCAGCACTTGATTTATCATTTTGTTGATTGTCTAGACTGGAAAAAAGGCATAGAGAAAATGTTTATAATAGAGATTAAACTTAAAAGTATTTTTTTTCAAATAACCAGTTGTTAAACATTTACCAGCATACTTCTACTTCTAATTCAAAATTTATGATCCCGTGATCACTGGCAAGACAACCATTTCATTTCTAGACAACTATAATTTTTGAAAGTCTACCTAATACTGCACTAAAATTCATTTCCTTATCATTTTTGCCCATGGCTTCCAGTTCCATCCTTTAGAGCAAGACAGAATATCTATTCTCTCTTCTATATGATAACCCTTCAAAATATTTATGATCTCTTTCAGTCTCCCGGCTCTCCAGTTAAACCTTTTTTTTTTTTTTTCCAGGCTAAACATCTCTAAGTCCTTCAGATATTTCTCATGTGACACACTTTCCAGGCTCCTTCTCAATATTTCCTCTAAATAATATTGCTTTACAAATACTATCACATTTTCTTTTCCCCACCTGTTAGGTATGTGCTATTATTATTTCTAGTTTACAATTAAAGAAACTGAAGCCGAGAGAGGATAATTGATTTGCTCAGGGTCACATAGCTAGTAAGTGTCTAAAACTGGATTTGAACTCAGATCTTCTTGGCTCCAAGTCCAGTGCCCTGTGCACTCTGGTGCTACCTAGCTGCCTCTGGATGAAATCTAGTTCATAAATGTCCCAATAAGAAGTGTTGCATATAGAACTACAATATTACATATATGTGTAGTCTGATCAATGTAAAATATGGTAAGATTTCACTCATAAAGGTCTTCCCATATTTCTTTGTATTCTTCATATTTTTCATTTGTCACTTCTTAAGGTGGCCTCTAGTAATCTGGATACCATTTTTCTATTAATACAGCCTAAAATTGCATTGGGCAGGTGGTATAGTGGATAGAGTGTTGAGCACAGGACAGGAAGAGTCATCTTCCTGAATTCAAACCTAGCCTTAGACACTTACTAGTTGTGTGACTCTGGGCAAGTCACTTAACCCTGTTTGCCTCAGCTGGTTCATCTATAAAATAATTTGGAGAAGGAAATGACAAACCATTCCAGTATCTTCGCCAATAAAATCCCAATTGAGATCATGAAGAATCAGACAGGACTAAAACAACTGAAGAAGAAGGACAGCAACAAAATTGCCTTAAGATGTTTTCAGAACTATTTGACAGTCCTCTTCAAGAATCTGTTAACCATCTATTATGCACCATTCCTTCAAAAATGAATATCCCACAGAGGGTATTATGGCTATAAGCAGCATATAATGAATGATGAACTCCAAAGAAGAACAGGAATGAAAGTTGTCATCAAGGAATTTCAGGAAAGGAAGAGAAGAAAGGACTAGCAACAGGGTGAGTGTGAATGATGACAGGCAAACAGACAGAGTGTTCTCTGGTTACAATGCCAGGAGAAAGCAAGGAAAATCTGCTGCAGGTCAGGAAGGCCCCGCCATGGGAAACTTCTGAGACAATATGAACAATCCTCATGCAGGGCAGGCAGGCCTAGATGGGTTATGATGTCCATCATTAGAGAGAACTCCTACACCTTGGAAAGCATGGGTTCATTTGCATATTTGCATTTGTGCCAGGCGCTGTACCAGGTGCTTGAGATACAAAAACAAAACAGAAAACAACAACAATAAATGGTCCCTGATCTCAAGAAGCTTTGGGAGAAACAATATATAAGCTGTGCATAGTAGGTTTACAGTTTCATAAGAAATCATCTTTTTTGTTGTTCTATTTTATGGAAATACTTGTTTTATTTATTTATCAGATAAATTTTTTTAAAAAGAAAAATATAAGTTGAAAATTAAATACAAAATATTCCCAAAGGAACTAGAGACAACAGGAAACTTCCAGGAGGAGAAGATGACTAGGGCTGAAAAGCTCGATATTTTAGGAGGCAAAGGTGAGGAGAGAGAGCATTCCAGGCATGTGAGCAGTCTATGTAAAGGCACAAAGATGGGGAGGTGCAAGTAGGCCAGGCTGGCTGAAATGGAGTACATGAAAGAGATTGCTGTGTGCTAATCCTGGAAAACACGGACTGAAGCCAAATTGTGAAGAGTCAGACAGAGCAATTTGTTGTTGATGCTAGAAGCAAGAGGGAACCTCTAGAGAAAGTTCATGTAGGAAGCAGTCTATGGAGCTGAGCCTGGAAGGAGGCTAGGGGATCTTGGAGGTGGTGGTGAGGAGACATTCCAGGTATGCGTTCCAGTTATGAGGAACAACCTTCACTAAGGCAAAGAGATGGGAGATGGAATGACTTATGTGAAGGACAGCACTTAGGCCACTCCGTTTGGACCACAAGCTGTGGGATGGAGAATTATGTGCTACAACAGGTCTGAAAGGTAGGCTGGGGCCAGATAGGAAAGGACTTCACAGAGAAAATTGTATTTAATCCTAAAAGCAATGGGGAGGTACTAGGGCTTCTGGAGCAGGTGGAGGTCTATGGTTAGCCCTGTGCTTTTGGAATATGACTTTGGCTCCAAGGGTGTGAACCTCAACGAGCAGAAGGGTGGTGCTTTCTGTAAAAATAGTGAAGTCAAGAAAAGGGAAGAGTTTGGGGGAGAAATGCAATTAATTCCATTTTGGACATCTTGAATTTGGAGTATCAAAGGGACAGACAATATACAACAGACAATTGGTAATATGGGAGTGGAGAGAGAATGAGGCTAGAATTGCAGACAGAAGTAACAGTTGAACTTGTGCTGCTGATAAACTTCCCTGTTTATCTTGTAAAGCCCTTTCCTACCTAACCTCAACCTATCTTTCCAACCCTATTATACATTAATCTCCTTCACAAACTCTAAGGTCCTACGGGATTGACTTTCTTGCTGTTGTTCACACATGACCTTCCATCTCCCATCTCTATGCCTTTTCACTGCCTATCTTCCCATACCTGAAAAGTACTCCCTCTTCTTCTCTACCTCATAGAATCCTTCCTTTAAGACTCAGTTCAAGAACCACATACTGCATGAAGTCTTTTATGATCCTTCTATATGCTGTGGTCTTCCCTCCCTATCTTGTATTTAACCACTTGCATTTATCTGTGTTTATTCTATGTATGTTTTTTATATATATCTATGTTGCTTTCTGTCCCATTAGAATGTAAACTCTTTATGAATAGGGATTGTCTCATTTTCTGAAATTGTGTCTTCAGTGCCTGATGTATAGTAGACACTTGGTAAATGCTTGTTGATTGATTGAGATCACTGAAAAAATTATGGTACGTGATCATAATGAAATATCATTGCATAGGAAGAAATGGTAAACATAAGGAATTTTAAGGAAAAACTGGTACAAACTGATGCAGAACAAAGTAAATAGAACCAGAAAAACAATAGATAATAGCTAGAATGGTGTAAATGAAATAAACAACAAAAATGAAGCTTGCTTCTGTGTGCTGTAATTACAATGCCATTTGTGATCCTAGAGAAGCTGAGGAAATTTGCCACCCTCCTTTTGCGGGAGAGATGGGGACCATGGATGTATAATGCTGCAAAGATCATGCCATATAGCTGTTGTATCAATTCCTTTTGCTCAACTGGTTTCTCATTATTAAAAAGAAAGACTTGCTCTGTGTGTGATGAGGGAGTAGAAAGGAAGGAGAATGAACTGTATACCAGGGGTGGATGATTGTGATGTAAAAACAAGACATTAGTAGAATAATAATAATAACAATGATACTGATGATAATGGTTAGCTGTAACTGTGACTTCATATACCCTTTCTTTAAAATGTCTACTTTTCTAGACATGTGGTAGCCAGAGGAAGTTTCCTCCCTGATGTTCTGCTTTCATTCCTGAAACTTTGTTCTTTACTTTTATAAACTTCATCAACTAAACCATTTTCTCTATAAGCTTTGACAAGTTGGTGATGGATTTCTGCAGCTGAAATATTTCCAGAGCTTCAGAATTGAAGAGCAGCCCACATTCCATCCGGGACCACATGTTGAGGAGAGCAGACACTTTCAAATGAGGGAACACCAGTTCTCAAGTTACAACCCATCTCCTTCCCAGAGTTCCCCACACATGCCCAAGAACACCTTGTTGTTATGTAAGCAACATGGCTTCATGAAGAACCAATGATGGAGCCTGTGTATTTCTGAGCCACTCACTTAAAATGAATATCTCTTTTTCTTAGCCTCCAGACTCATAATCTCCAGGATTTCTATATATCCTGCCTTTTATTGTGTCTGGTTTCCATGGAGTTTTCAGCTGTTAGGTTTACCCATCTTTCTAGCTTGCTTTTTGTACAAGTTCAGACCTCCCAACCTTGAAAACTTTATCCTATTCTTGAGTCTCCATTTACTCTGACAAACATTTATTAAGCTCCTACTGAGCTTAGTGCTCGGAATAATAGAAAGATTATATTATCAAAATCAAAACTTGAAAGGGAGCTAAGAAACTACCTTCATTTTATTGATTTAGGGATTTATTTTTGAAAGAAAATTTTATTTTAAGCTCGTAACCACTGACTGTAAAAACTAAGTCTACAAATTGAAGAAGAGGTATAGACCTATACCTGGAGAGGGAGTTTCTTCATCTTGAAATTCCCTATATCACTGAAGTCCCTATCCCTAATCATTTACAAAAACATTAAAATGAACAAAATCAAATAAACTCAAAATCATTTATTTTAAACATATATATTAATTTTTAACACAATAACAACAAGAATTGTTTTTATGTCTCTGGATCTTTTTTTCTGCTTTTTCTTTTTACTATTATTAATCATCATTTCATTCTTCTCATCGCTATGGTCAATCATTATTGTTATCGTTGTGGTTGTAATTGTTGTCATTTACCTAGTCCTTGATATGTTTCTTCTGATTCTGTTCTCTTCATATTCCTTCCCTTCACATAGGTCTTCCCAAATTTCTTTGTAGCTTTCATATCTGTCACTTATTTCTCATGGTGCACTAATATTCCTGTTCTAATCATTTACCACAATTTGTTCAGTCATTCATTCCCCAATCCTTGTATATCTGGATTTCCCCCTCGTCTTTTCCTGTTACAAATAAAGCTGCTATGAATGTTTTTGTAGAGATTGGTATCCCTCTCCCATCCTTATAGAATAATCCCAACATAATCCTCTATTATTCACCACTGGATTAAAAGATATAAGATATTTTAGAACACAGTGTAGGGGTTCTTAACTTTTGATATGACCTCTGGTAGTCTAGTGAAGCCTATTGGCCCATTCTCAGAATAACATTTTTAAATACAAAAGATAAAGTACATAAAATTACCAATGAAAGTAATTCTATTGAAATGCAGTTATTAAGGGCTTTTAAAAAAAATTAATGAATCCCAAGTTAAGAATTTTTACCTTAGTGTAGTTTTCCCAAAAAAGATTATACTGATACAGAGTTCCATCAGCAGTATGATAGTAAACCTTTTTTCTCCACAACCTTGCCATCACTGAATTTTATCACTTTTAATTAATGATACTAACTTTGGCATTAGAAGACCTGAGCTCAAATCCTATCTCTATTGTATTTCAACTGTACAGTCTTGGGAAAGTTAGTTTAACCTTTCCAAATCTTGATTTCCTCACCTGTAAATAAGGAGGTTCAATCAGATGACCTCTAATGTTATTGCTAGCTCTGAAGTCTATGATCCAATGATCCTGGCCAATTTATTTGTGGAGAGAGGGGGAAGCTGGTAACTGAGAGTTGTTTGAACTCCCACTTTCTCTGATCATTACAGAGTTTGAATTATTTTTAGATGGTTCTTGACAATTTTCCCCCAAACAATTGCCTATTGGTTAAATCCTTTAACTATTTATCCATTGGAAGAATTTTTCTTGCTCTTATAAATTTATTTATTCTTATTGATTTTCATGTCAGATTTGTACCAGCTAAATTCGTGGAAAATATTTTTTCCTCATCTATTTTGTTCTTTTAATTTTGGATACATTGTTTTTGAAACGCACAAATGCTATTTTTATGTAATTAGAGCCATCTATTTTGCTTTTTATCATTTCTTCTATTTGTTGAGCAGACCAAACTTTCTTTCTCTCCCTAAATTCAATAAATATATTATTCCATTTTCTTTTATTTAAAAAAAGATTTTAAAATATTTGTATCATCGATCTACTTGGAACTTATTGTAATATATGATCTCAGAGCTAATCTTATTTTTTTTCATCCTTCTACTTAATTTTCCCAACAGTTGTAATTGAATAATGAAGCCCTTCTCTAATGTTTTTTTTTTATTTATTTCTCCAGTGCTAGTATGGTGGATACCTTTGGTTCATGTGCTGAATTATATAATCTGTTCCACTTATCTATTTTTAATTCCAGTACCAGATAGTTTTGATAATTACTGCTTTATTTCATGATGCAGGAGTCCAAGTCTGCTGCTTCTTCATTTCACAATTCCCCTTGATATTCTTATATATACTTTTGTGGAAATTGTTTTCTCACTATTTTTTCTAAAAACAATCCAACGAGCATGTTTTATATCTCTAAATTAATTTCAGTAGCATTATCATCTTTACTACATAGGCTTGAGTTAACTATGGGTATTGGCTATCTCTCCTTTAATTCTTCTTCATAAAACTATTGATTTTGAACTGGAGAGGACCTTGGACAGTGGTATTCTAGTCCATTTTTAATCAGATGGAGGAGAACACAAGGAGGGAAGTGTATGCATGACATTTTTAAATTTAGTTTATATTATTAACATTTCCTCCCCCCCTTACTTTCTTAATTCAAGACAACGAAACAATGAAGCCCAGATTTGTAGCATTTTGCTGATTTGAGAGGTGTAAATGCTCACAGTGAAAATTTAACAGTCAGTTCTCAAAGTGAGCCTACGAGTTGACTCCATGAAAAATAAAGCATAGAAAGATAAGAATAACTTGCTTGAAGTAGAACAAGTAGCAACACAGATAAGATTTGAACCCAGTTCATTTGACTTCAACTCAGAATTCCTTCCCCTGCACCATCCTGGCATTCCTTTTGTCAAGCAAAAGCTATCAGCTCCAATGAAACATTTCGAATTGTAAGGGGTATTAGCATCCTTCATCTACCTTTTATTTTATGAATGAGCTGGGACCCAAAGAAGTCACCTGATTTGCCCAACCAAGGTCATGCAAGAAGTTTAGTCAGCAGCAGAACAAGGACTCACATGTGTTCGGTTCACATGCATACATTGCATGGCATTTGATAATTTATGACACATGTGCCAAGGATACAGAATGCCACTGGTACCCCTGTCCACTGAAGCATTTCAGTCTTCCTTATAAACTTGCTACTTGACTTACTAAAAACTGAATACTCATGAGATTTCTAGAGAAGAACCCAACAGATCAGAAAAAAGTAGTATTTGAAGTGCCCCTCTTTTTGTCCCTTCAGCTGGGGGTTGCCCTCTAAAAGACTACCTCTATTGCCTAACCGTAGTCCTGCTTCTGCAACAATGACAGAATTTATTTGATCACATGATAGCCAGGCCATCATAGAAAATTGGAAATATCTAGGAAATATAGGAAAATTTTTAAAAAGGTTTCTATCATTCCTCCTTTCCTTCCTCATTGGTTCCCTTTAGTCTGTAAGAAGCCTATGCTTTTTCCTCTTCATGTTTTCTAGTTTTCAGTCTATTCCTGATAATTAATCAGACAAGCTCTAACACGTGCCAGATATGTGTGCACTGAACTCTGGGGCTGCAAACACAAGAATGAAAGTCAATCCCTAAACTCAGAGTATTCGAATTCTGATAGGAAAGATAAGCATGTACATATTGGTGTGTATGACTCAAAAAGGCAGACCCATGGTGAACTTAGTTGGGAAGACATTTACAGTTGGTGGGTGGGGTGGGGAGGGGTGAGGAAATACCTCCAGCAAAGGCAGTGCTAGGAAGAAATCTTGAGGGAAAGTAGAGATTCCAAGAGGCTGAGGTGAGAGGGGATTTCATTCTAGACATGAAGGGGCAGTCAGTGAGAAGGCATGGAGATGTAAAATAGAAAGCTGTGTGTGAAGCACAGAAAACAGGCTAGTGGGTATTATGAGATTACTCTGATGCTTGCTGTAACTTAAAGCATGATTTTTCCTAGAGGTACTTTCATTTTTTTAAGGGATCTGGAAGGCAGAAGTGCCTTCAAGACCCAAAGGAACAAAATGAGTGTCCCAGAATAAAAAAAAACCAGTAAATTTTATATTTGAGGGTGGGACAATTCATATCAGAAGGCCAGCCAGGTGGTACAGTAGATAGAGTACCAGCTTTGGAGTCAAGAAGACCTGAGTTCAAATCCGGATTCAGACATTAATAGCTGTGTAACCCTGGGCAAGTCACTTACCCCTGTTTGCCTCCATATCCTCATCTGTAAAATAGGAACACAAGAGTACACACTGGGAATGGAGAAGTTGAAGGGCTTTGTATAATGATAGCTGGGGGGTGGAGTGGTTCAGGATCACTGGCATGAACTCAATAAGTTTGTTAACCATTACTAGACTTACTAATATCACTATTACTCAGGGTGGTATCCTTTTAGAGTATAGAGCTCAAGTAAGGGGACCTTTGAGGGGAGCTGCTGGATTGTCACTTCTCTCCTATTCCCACAGACAGACAAAGCCAGAAGATAGGTTAGGGGAGCAAAAAGCAATGGCATCTCTCTGTCACCTGCAGGCAGCAAGAGTCTAGAGCCCCCCTTATTATTCTTGTACTCTGGGCCAGCTAAACTAGTCTCTCTGTTCCTCAGACATGGTACCCCATCTCCCATCTCCATATCTTTGTACTGACTGTGTCCTATGCTGAAATTCCCTCCTTCATTACTTATACCTCATAGAATCTCTCTTCCTTCCATACTTAGATAAAGCACCATCTTCCTTATGAAGCCTTTCCTCATTCCCCCCAACTGCTAGTGAGCTGTATCCTGAACTAGCTAGGGATTAGCTACTTGGAATGTTTTTGTTTCTTCCATCTACATTTCTTCTATTCTATACATGTGTGTCTATGTCAATATTATTTTCCCTGAAAGAATGTAAGTTCCTGGAGGTAAGAATTCTTTTACTTTTGTGGATCTGCCTCCCTAATCACCAGCACAGTGCCTCATACAGTAGGTGCTTATGAATTGGTTGACTAAGTTTCTCTTGTTTGGAGAGTCAATTATGTTTCTACTCCTCTATGCAAATATCATACTCTTTCCAATTCCTCCTATCTTTCCCTTCAATCCCCCTCTCCATCCTCAGCAACACCTTTCTGACTTAAGTGCTTTTCATAGAATAACAGATTTAAAGTTGTGAGGGACCTAGTCCTTTCATCTAGTCGGGGGGGGGGGGGGGAGGCGGGGAATCTGTGGCCTCAAGATCAAATGTGGCCCTCTAGGTCCTCAATGCAGCCCTTTGGTTGAATCCAAATTGAGGACCTAGAGGACCATATGTGGTCATACTTGAGGATCTAGAGGTTGCAGGTTCCCCACCCATGAATTCTAGTCCCTTCCCTTGCAGATGATGAAACTAAGGGGGGTAGTGGTGAAGTGATGTGCTCAAGGTCACACAGGTAAGTCATCACAGACTTGAAGTCCACCATTTTTTGTACTGTATCATGTCGCTACATAGGAGTTCAGATGGAAGAAGCAAATAGTTGAGTATTAAATAGGAGATACAGTTTCATGCTAACCATCTGTGCTAGAATAGTGCTTGGAGCTGTCTTTTCAAAGAACCTAGTGCTCATTCCAAGAAATACTTTCTGCAGGATCATGGATGGGGAGCTAATGAATAAATGAATTGAAGCATTTATTAAGCCCCTTCTTTGCTATACACCGTACTAAGTGCCAGAGATAGAAATACCAAAGAAAGACAGTCCCTACCCTGAAGAAATTTGCATTTTATGAAGTGGAGACCACACATACTTGGGGATGGTGGCCAAGGGGTTTTGTTTTGGAAAATCACTGGGTTGGTGAGTTGGTCCAGAAGAAAGTCATTTGGCATACCCTTTTAAGGAACAAAATCAGTATTGATTTGATTACTCTTCTCAGAAAGAGGTGGGGGGAGAGTGGCTTAGGTGAATGGCTTACCCCCTTCAGGGAGTTCTATGAAAGTTTGGAGAGGGCAGAGGCACGGCAGGAAAGGTCTGAAGTGAGGCATAGTTTGGGTCTGGCATCAGCTGGACACACTGAGCTCTCACAGTCAGAAAAGCATAGACCTATCTGGAAAGCTGGAGAGCATATAGAGCTATAGAGCTGGAGTGACAGATGGAGGTGAAAAGATTAGACAGAGTCAATCAGAAGCAATGCATGAAAAATCAAGACTTTCTAAAATTAGACCTGGATGCATATAGATAGACTTTTCACCTCTCTCTTTGCTGAATAGCTGGAGATGAAGTACTGGTAATTTTCCCTTTTTGGTCTATGATTTTATCAGTGTAGAGAACTTCTGGTGTGAAAACTCCCTGCCTTGACGTACTCCTCTGTAACATAAAGTCTATACCCAAATTAACTACAAAGGACATATGAAGGAAGGCACTCTGTGCATCTAGAGAAAGAGCTGGCAAATAGCAGTAGCACAGAATGATTTCACCCGTGTTTACGTATCTGCGTCTAAGGGTAGCCATCTCTAGGGTGGGTGAGGGGAAGGAAAAAAAAGAAATGTACATGATTACTTTATATTTAAAAGTGACAGCAAGTTGTACATAATAGATTTGCAGTTTCATATATAATCAACTTTTTATTATGTTATGTTATGGAAATGCTTGTTTTATTCCATAAATTAACAAATAAATAATTTTTTTTTAAATAGTTAGATGAAACCCTAGGTGGCTTGCCTGTTGTCATGTAGCCAGGATATGTCAGAGATAGAACTGGAACCCAGGTTTTTTCCAACTGTAAGGCTGGCCCTCTATCCACTACTCCAAGCTTACTCATGCCACCATGCCAAACTTCCTATCAGTGCTGTCCAAAACTGGGTGAGCTACCTTGAGATGTGGTGGGTTTGCCCTCTCTGGAGTTCAGCAAGGAGAAGTTAGACATCCACCCATAGTGGAGATTGTTTTCATGGGTGGGTTGGTCTAGATGGCCACTGAGGTCCCTTTCAAATCTCTAATTCTGTTATCCTATAATTTTTTTCATTTTTGCTGCTGTTCTGTTATGTTTAACTCTTTTTGACCCCATTTGGGGTTTTCTTGGGCAAGATACTGGAATTATTTGCCATTTCTTACTGTAGTTCATTTTACAGATGGGGAAACTGAGGCAAACAGGTAAATGACTTACCCAGAGTCACAGAGTTAGCAGGCGTCTGAGGACAGATTTGAACTCAGGAAGATGAGTCTTCCTGACTCTAGGCTCTGCTCCACTCCACTGTGCCACCTAGCTGCATGAATAGACTTCACAAACAACTCATCATGAATTTCACAACTAGAGACCCACAACAAAATCCAGAATCGAAATTTAGTTCATCGAAGAAATACTCTGATGTTGTCACTGGAAGTATTAATGACTCTCTCGCTGGTCATAGGCAAGGCATATAACCCCCTGTAGCTTGTGTATGTGGATCATTCCTCACCCAAAGTCGGATTGCAAATTAAAAAACACCTGGGCTCAGGATGACTTTAAAACTAGGTACAGCTCTTTAGAGATTCTGTTTCCCAGAACTCAGGCAGCTCAAATCATTAGCATCAGAGTTATCTATCCTTTGTGTACTTGTCACAATTTCCACCTTCACTGAAGGTGGGATTTTCTGCATGGAGCATTTACACGTTCATGCTTCTCCCATCAAACCTCCAGCCTGGCAGTCTGAATAGCATGCTCCATGGGAGTGCTGGGATAATGACATTCTTTGCTCATTGAGCCTTCAAAACATGACATTATCTGGTCACGATGAATTTTGTTTGCAACTGTTTGTGGCATTGCTCGAGGAGCTAGAGGGTTATGGAAAGCCTGCAATATCTTGGCCTCCATCAACTCTGCTCCTTTGGGTGTCTATAGTGACTCAGCGGCATCATTTTTTTCTTTTGTAGTCTCTACTAACAGCTACTGTCAAAGTATTGCCAGCAGTCTGTGGACACGTGGATATAGAACACTGCCAAGTTTCCAGTGGTTTCCAAAAATTCAAGCCAGCTCCCTTCCCAGCTTCCCTGTCTCTGCCACTGGCACCTCAAAACTTACAATCATCAGGCTCAAAACCATGGAGTTTAATCTGTTTCCTCTTCATTCTCCTTCATCCCCTACTTCCATTCACTCACCAAAGGACCATAGTTATAGAGTTGGAAGGGAACCCTCATCTTACAGATGAGAAAATTGGGGCTCAGAGAGATAAAAGGAAGGCCTCAAGGTCATGCGAACAGAAATTGGATCCCTTGTCGTTAGAGTTCAGTCCTCTTTCCACTGCTCCTTGCAAAGTTCTGTGGATCCTTCCTTTGGAATGTAGTTCGTTGTCTATCCTTTCTTTTCTATTCCTATTACTGACTACTTCAAATCCTCATCACCTCACATCTGCATTGTTGCACCACCTTTCTAAATGGCCCCCCTACCTTCAGTTCCCCACCCCCTCTTCAGTTTGTTCTGACTAATTTTCCTAAAACATTCCTTTCCTCCTCTAGAAAAATGTTTGATGGCTCCCCATTGTCTACTGCATCAAGTCCAAATTCTTCTGTCTCTTTTATAACTTCTCCCCACCCTAATTATTCAACCCTATTTCCTATTAGTCTTCGCTACGCACTTTCCACTCTTCACTGTCCTATAACGTGTCATATTCGTTTCCATACTCGTGTAATCAATGAAGTTTTTTCTCTTCATCTATGCTTTCTCATTCTAATCTATCCAAATTCTACTTAGTGCTCAGGGTCCAAATCAAGTCCCATCTCTTCCTTTAAATAGGATAATTATAATAATAGTGATAATAATAGCTTACACTTCCTTAGTAGTTTCCAAATCACTCTCTTAACTACCACCCTGAGAGGTGGATTGTATGAGTATATTTATAGTGATGGAAACTGAAACTCAGAGCAGTTATATACTGTGTCCAAGCTAGTAAATAGCAGGATTTTGATCCAGTTTCAAGTCTTCTGAATCCAAGTTAAAAGTTCCTACCACTATGCCGTAATACATCTGCAAACAAGTGGGTGACCACCAGTTAGGAAATGGTTGACCAAATCATAGCATATTATTCGAGCATATGAGTGTAATAAAATATTATTGCACCATAAGGAATAATGCATCAATTAC
Source organism: Pseudochirops corinnae (assembly GCA_028646515.1). NCBI lineage: Eukaryota > Metazoa > Chordata > Mammalia > Diprotodontia > Pseudocheiridae > Pseudochirops > Pseudochirops corinnae. The sequence goes on along the minus strand of CM053590.1, from coordinate 191,422,083 downwards.
TCAACGAACATTTATTAAGCTCCTACTATGTGGTGGGGGCCTATGGGGTGTTCAAGAAGCAGACATTGTGGAATGCCAAGAGCTTGGTCAGACATCAAAGAAGCCAAGGTCATCCACTGCATGTCAGGCCATCACCGGTCATTTTGACTTTTGTCTTGCCACTGGACTTTGATGACTCTGGAAAGGACAGTGAGGCTGATGACTTTGGGCAACTCTGACTCACTTAAATCTAATCCGTGCAGGAGTCAAGGCGTCACCCTGGGATGTCACTGGCCCTTTTCAAAAATGAAGGCCACACAACAACTCAGTGGTAAGCAGTGCACTAAGCAATTGGGCAACAAATCAAGGTAAAAGATAGTCGCTGTCTCGGGGAGCTCATAGACCGATGGGGAAGACGATATGCAAACAGCTACATACAAACAAGCTGTATACAGGATAAAAATGGAAATAATCTAGAGGGAAGGCGTTAGAACTAGGAAGAAAGGCTTCCTGGAGGAGGTAAGAGTCTGATGAAACTTGAAAGGAGCCAAGGAAGCCCAGAAGCAGGAGGGAGAACATTCCATGCATGGGGACCACTAATGAACATGTTCAGAGTTGGGAGATGGAGTATCTTGCTCCAGGAATGGCAAGGAGGCCAGAATCGCTAGATAACAGAGTTGGTGGTAGTGGTTATGGTAGGAGAAGGAGGGAGAGGAGGTGTGTAAGGTGTAAGAAGACTAGAAAGTAGGTGGGGGTACATGCTATGAAGGGGTTAGAATGCCAAATGATTTTATATTTGATCCTGGAGGTCATAAGAAGCCACTAGAGTTTATTGAGTTGAGAGGTAACATGGTCAACATAGGTGAAAGGTAACTATGCTTCAGGAAGATCACTTTGACAACAGAATAGAAGAAGGTTTGGAATGGGGAGACTTGTGACAGGGAGACCAACAGGCAGGCTATTGCAGTAGTCCAGGTTTGAGGTCATGAGGATCTATACCAAGATGGTGGCCATGTCAAAAAAGGGGGGGGAGCGGCTTAGGTAAGAGATATTGTGAAGGCAAAATCAATGGACCTTGGCTACAGATTAGATAGAGAAGGTAAGAGAGAGTGAAGAGTTAAGAATTATACTTTGTTGGGAGCCTGGATAAGTGGAAGAATGGTGGTACCCTCAACAGGAAAAGGGAAGAATTTGGGGGAAAGATAATGAGTTGATTTTTGGATGTGTGTGTTTAGGATTTCTATAAGACAAGCAAGTACTAAGTACCTGCCATATGCAAGTATTGTGGTAGGATTCTGGGGGATAAAAATTTTTAAAAATACAAATAAAAGATAGTTCCCGCTTTCAAGGAGCCTGTATTATATTGGGAAAATACCATACATATGTAATGTATGTATTCATTACAGCAAATAAAGATAAAACCATATGTGTGGTCTTCCCCAAATATATATATACACATACATACATGCATACAAAATAAATACAATGTAATGTAATGAGGGAATATTAAGATTTTAGGCAAATTTGGTAAGACGTCTGAAGTGATGCAGAGCAAAGTAAACAAAACTAAGCAAACAGTCTATTAAATGAAAACTAAAGGGGCGGCTAGGTGGTACAGTGAGTAGAGCACCGGCCCTGGAATCAGGAAGACCCAACCTCAGACACTTAACACTTACCAGCCAAGTGACCTTGGCCAAGTCACTTAACCCCAATTGCCCTGCATTCTCCCTCCCCCCCCCCCCCCCGGCAAAACAAAACAAAACAAAAGAATAAATGAAAACTAAAAATAACTCAAAGGAAACATTAAAAGACTGCAAAACTCTAATCAATGCAGTGGCCCATCATGACTTCAGAAGACCAATGGTAAAGCGCACCTCTGGCCTCTCAGCAGATAAATGGTAGACTCCAGGAGCAGCATAAGTCCCATATTTTTTAGATAAGTTCAGTGACTTTTTTTGCTTGATTTCATTTGTTTCAAATAAAGTGTTTAAGGAGTCAGTGAAAAATGACTGATTAAAAAAAATAAATAAAGGGGGCAGCGAGGTAGCTTAGTGAATAGAGTACCTACCCTGGAGTCAGGAAGACCTGAGTTCAAATGCTGCCTCAGACACTTGATACACTTACTAGCTGTATGACCTTGAGCAAGTCACTTAACCCCAATTGCCTTGCCTTCCCCCTCCAAAAAAAAACCAAACTAAAAACTAAAAACACATCAATAAAGCATCTTTTTTTTTTTTTGTAATTTAAACTCCTTGATGGGAAGCTCCTTTTTTGGGGTATTGGCATCTCTAAAATCTAACATAATACCCTCCATATAGTGGGTGCTTAATAAGTACTCATAGAATTGAACTGAATTACTTGGTGGCTAACCTTCTGTTGATGAGTCTCTTAACCAGTTTGATTGTCAAGGATGGACCAACAGACTATCTCCAGGCCCAGATTTGCAGGCTTTCTACCTTGGTAAAACAGGCAGTAATCTGCAGCAGAAAGAGCACTGGATTTGGAGTCAGAGGATGTGGGTTCAAATGCTGCCTCTGCTCATTACTGCCTGTGTGACAATGGACCAACTTCTTAACCTCTCTGGGTCTCAGGTCCTCCTTTGTAAAATGATGAGGTTGGAATCAAAAGCCTCTTGGGTCTCTTACAGCTTAAATCTATGATTCTATTTACTGCATTGTGGGACAACCGACCTTAATCTCCTTGTATCTCCTTAATCTCAAAAGTAAATGGAGAAGTAGGGACCAGATGACTGTGAAGGTCCCTTCTGTCCCTAAATCTACAATCTTATGACATTTCAGAAATTACCCCCAGAATCCAAAGATGAAACACCAAGATAGGAGGAGGTTAACAACACAAACAAAATGAAACCGCTACAGCTTGCCACATCTACAGCTTTGGAAAATTATTCTACTCTGCTTCTGAGGCCATTAAGCCGAGTTTCCTCATTATTATCTACCACAGCAACCAAAACCTTCCAACCTCCTCATTTTCCCAAACAACCCCAGAGTGTTCAGTGGCAGAATAACACATGGCACTCTGACCTAATCATTGTGCCTTCCACAATCATTAAGAGAATTGATGCCCTGTTTGTTCTGAGCTCAGCACTGATAGAGAATGTGTGCCACTTGTCAAAGGAACAAAGGCACAAGGTCAGGTAGCGTTTGTGAGAGAGAGGCGGTGGCTCATGATGACCCAATGAAAGACTAACTTGTCAATTCCAGCATAGGACTCCACAGTGTTCTGGTTATGGCTTCAAGGCTTAGAGTGTCAATTTCTCCTGTTTTCAGGACCTTCTTCTTTTCTTTTAATTAGTGTTTAGGCTGAAATCTCTTACAGCCAGCCTCAGCAGAAAGAGGGAGGAGGGAGGGGGAAGAAAAGCTCAGAGAAACCTGCTCAGCCTTCAGTGAGGGAGGGGGGAGACAAGAAAGGGAAGAGAGGAAGACAGGTGTTTTTGTCCGTTGTGACTTGTATTTTGGAATAAGAGGATGTAATGACCCTTATAACCTGATTTTTCCTCATATGGGACACTAGGTTTGGAGCAATGATGATTCAGGGACAGATCCTGGGCTATAAAGAACCTGGTGCTGGCTGCCTTAGTTGCTTTGTTAATTAAAAGGATTTAAACTAATTCTTATTCTTGGGTCTGCATTTCAGGACCCAAACCATTCCAGGGGGTGATCTTCAGAGAACCTTACACTTTGACCCAGAAGAGAACGGCCTTTGATATGTCTAAGAAATTTGGGTTCTGAAGTAACCAAGTGACAGGAAAACTTAATTGGTTACTCCCTGGGACTGAAAGACGAAGGACTTAGAATCTGGAAACCCAGAGCCCCAAGAACTCCAGATGTCCTTGGCAGTGTCCTAGGCCAGCAGCTGCTGGGTAAATGAACCTACCCACCCTGCTGAAAAACATCAAAGGCTTGCAGCTGCCCAGGCTCCAAGGGTCTCATGTACCCCACTGTGTCAGTTGTGACCCAGTGGTAAGCACTGGACCCAGGCAGTGCTGTAATAAGTCTTTGTTGAATGGAATTGATATTGACCACTTTTAACATCCCCAGGAGTATGGATGGTATACTCTTACTTCTGGGTAAAAGGGGGAAATAGAAAAGAGTGACTGACCCAAAAAGGCAGAGCCCAGGTCCCAATTAAACGAGCTAAGCCAGGGCTTCTTAACCTTTTTTTGTGTCATGGATCTCTTTGGCAGTCTGATGAATGGACCCCCTTCTTAGAATAAAGTTTCTAAATACACGAAATAGAATACACAGCATTAAAAAGTAAAGCAAAAGTTAGTAAAAATAAAAATGTATTTTTTTTTCTATATTCAAGTTCACAAAATCCTTGAAATCTATCTACAGACCTCAGACTAAGAATCCTTAAACTAAACCAGAGGGTGGCTAAGTGGCAAAGTGGATAGAGTGTTGGACCTGGAGTTGGGAAGACCTGTCTTTCTGAGTTTGCATCTGGCCTCAGACACTAGCTGTGTGACCCTGGGCAAGTCACTTAATCCTCTATGCCTCAGTTTCCCCATCTGTAAAATGAGCAGGAGAAGGAAATGGCAAATCATTTCAGTGCCTTTATCAAGAAAATCCCAAATGGGGTCACTTAGAATCAGACAAGACTGAAAAACAACAACAAATGAGGTGAAGTCTCTCCCTTGAATGCATGAGCCCACTTTGGGCTTTCATGTGGGTTTCCACTGGGCTGGAAGGGTCCTTAGAAACTAACTCAAGTGTTCTGCCTACAAATGCAGTACTTGTTACATGGGACCAGTCAGGTTTCTTGCATCTTTACGCTCTACTCTCTGCTTATTTCATCCTCTGTTCCCCCAATCCTGACATCTCAATGACATCTGTCCTTTAGAATGGCATTACGGTTTCTGTCCCACTTCACGGACCCATACATGCCTCTTCCTTTTGCCTCAGACGTGTCCCCTGTCCTCTGGAATTTCCTCTTCTGTAAAATAAAGGAATTGGACTAGATGGTCTCTGAGGTCCTTTCCAGTTCAAAATCTATGGCCCTAGGCACTCTCAGAAACTCCCTCAAGAAGAAATTCTTTTTTTTTTTTTAATTTTTTTTCAAAAAACAAATTCTTGACAAGTAGAAATAATTGACATGGCCTTAGAGTAATCTTGAGATCCTGTAATTGAAAGTCTCTGCCTAGCAGAGATTGTCAGATCTTCTCTGGACCTCCTGGACAAGTTCTGCCCAGGATGGACCGCATCTCCCAAGCTCAATCCCAAGGGAAACTTCTGGCTAGTGGTCACCTTGCTGCTTTTGGTCAGGACATTATTATTTTACTTCTTACCCCTGAAGAGGAAGAATGGAGGATCTCCTATAGCCTTCCAGGTCAAGCTAACCAAGCTCCAGGATACAGCCCTGAAGCCCTAGTTGGCCAACTGAAAATGCAGACAGGGGCAGCTTCCTATTCTTTTCTCAGTCTTCTTATAAGTCAAGAGGCAGACGTGCTTGGAAACACGTATCTGGGAGGCCATGGAATGATTTGCAAGAAAGAAAGCATTTGGCTAAGGAACCATCACCCCAAGCCCCTCATCAGCCCATCACCTTCCAAATATATGCATACGCATATGTGCATATACAAGTCTGCACACACATTTGTGTAATATATGTATATAAATCTATTCACGTATTTGTTTAACATGTATATATGACCAGAACAAAGATAGATATAGTTATCTTGATACGCATGCATAGATATATACATAAATATTCCTATATGTACCTATGTGTATATATATACACACATATGTCACAAATTACCAAGAAACACCCATATATGAATACATGCATGTATGTATGTATGTGCACATGTACATATGTATGTATGTATGTATGTGCATAACAGGTTAGCAAGAACCAGTGTAGTATAGGGGCTGGGGGCGTTGGGGGGGACAGTTGGAAAAACACTAAACCCTGAAGAGTAATTAACAGCAACAACAACAATGCTAA
>CM053590.1:191387777-191415637 GCA_028646515.1 Pseudochirops corinnae | reverse complement strand
CACACACACACACACACACACACACACACACACACACACACACACACACCCCTCCACCCCTCCACCTTCTAGCTTCCCTGGTTTCCTTCAAGACTCAGCTTAAATTCCACCTTCTGCAGGAAGCCTTCCCTACTCCCACCCCAAAAGCTGCTAATGTCTTCCCCTCTCACAATGTCTTTTATCTACTCTTACAGGTAGGCAGCTGGGTTGATACAGTGTTGGAACTTCAGTGAGTTCAGATCTAGCCTCAGACACTTACTAGTGGTATGATGCTATAGACAAGCCACTTAACCTCAGTTTCCTCATTTGTAAGAAGGGGACAATAATGCCACTTATATCTTAAGGTTGTTGTGAGGATCAAATGAAATAAATTTATAAAGCACTTTGCAAATCTTAAAGATCTATAGATATATGCTATAATTATTATAGTATAGTTTATGTATGCATAATTATTTATGTTATCTCTTCCATTAGAATATAAGCTCCATGAGGACAGGGACTGCTTTTCTTTTTTAAAAGAAAAATAAATTTAGTTTATATGAATATCTATAAATAATGTATCTATTGTCATATAAAATAATGCATTGTATTTATAGAAATATTTATATGATGTAATGTTTTGTTATATATTGCATCTATGTTATAGTATATATTTATGTTACAAAATAATATTAATTATTTTATATTTGGGGCAGCTAGGTGGTGCAGTGGATAGAATACTGGGCCTGGACTCTGGAAGACTCCTCTTCCTGAGTTCAAATCCTGCTTCATACACTTACAAGCTGTGTCACTCTCGGCAAATCACTTAACCCTGTTTGCCTCAATTTCCTCATCTGTAAAATGAGCTGGGGGAGGAAATGGCAAACAACTCTTGTATCTTTACCAAAAAAACCCCAAATGGGATCACAAACAGTTAGACATGACTGAAGAACAACAATTTTATATTTGCTTTCGTTTCTAGGCACTTAACATAGGACCCAGCACCCAGTAGGGGCTTAATAAATATTTCTTGACTGATTTGTTGCCACTTTCACTGCTATCTATAAACACATCTGGGATCAAAAGATCCTTTAAAGAACAAAAAAAAAATCTTCACTTGACTTTTTTTTTAACTTTTTCTTTCACTTGACTTTGCCATCCCTTCAAGCTACTGACTCATCCTGTGTGTCTCTTCCAATTCACAGTCAAATTTCTAGAAAAAGTGATCTGCATTCATTGCTTCCAATTCTTCCCCTCTCATTTACCCTTAAGCCTTTGTAATTTGGCTTTTGAACTCTTCTCTTGTCTGAAACAGTACCCTCTAATGTTCCCAGTTATCTCTTAAATCTTTTTCCAGATCTCTTTCTTCTTGACCTGTCATAGGACAGTGTTGACCTTCCCTTCCTCCTGGCCACTTTATTCTCCCTAGGTTTTTGTGAGAATACTCTTAGTTCTTCTCCTAAACTACTCAGGGCTTGATAGATACCACACTGAATTCAGCTATGATCCTGGCCCAGCTTGGTGAGCAACATCCTTAAGCAAAATGAGGCAAGTATCAATTCAACAAGAATTCCTCAGGTACTCAACAGGCTGTTGAGACCGGAATGGATCCTTACAAATGCAATTCACTGCTGTAGCATTGTGATGGGAGTATTCCCTTGTCATTTGCAGCATTCTATAGATAATTCATTATTCAACATTCTAATGGCCATCTACAATTGTTTTAGGCACTGAAGGCATTTGTGCAGCTTATCTCTTGTCATACAAACTTTTGTGGTCAAATCTAATGCATTATCAATGCATTGATAAATCTGAAAATATATGCAATTTTCCACACCCATGGACCTAGGAGACAGGTTAGATGTCTCCTCATAGCTCTCCTTCAAGGCCATGTTTAAGCAATCATCTTTAAGTACCTTCTGTGTGGCAGGTGCACTCCGCTAGAGGGTATGGATACAAAAAAAGAGAATGAAGCAATCCCCGCTCTGGAAAGATTTATATTCAATCAACAAGCATTGTGAAGCACCTATTTTGTGAAAGAAATTATGATAGGATTCAGGGATACAAAATCAAACATGTATATAACAGTTCCTGCCCTCAAGGAGCTTACATTCTCCTAGAGCAGTGGTTCTCAACCTTCCTAACGCCGCAACCCTTTAATACAGTTTCTCATGTTGTGGTGACCCCCAACCATAAAATTATTTTTGTTGCTACTTCTTAAGTATAATTTTGCTACTGTTATGAATCGTAATGTAAATATTGGATATGCAAGATGTATTTTCATTGTTACAAACTGAACATAACCCACAGGTTGAAAACCACTGTCCTAGAGGATACAACAGGTTAAACAGATAAGTACAAGATCACTTCAGGAGGGAGAGTGCACATTGTTTCTTAGACAAGCATTGAAAACAAAGAGTGACTTGGACCCAGAATTGAATAGGAGGAAGAGAGTGGATTAGCTGGATTGCATTTGGGAAGCAGCAGCATTTTCAATGGCTCCAAGCTGCTCCGTGACACAAAGAATCTCATCTTTTAAACACCAGTGTACTCCCAATGACAGCACTGAAGAAGATGTAGTCAGAAAGAACAGGCCAAATAAACACTGAGGAAATCTTTGCTGGAAGCAACACAATCTTGAATGCATCAAGGGATCACTTTACAAGATGTCTCAGAGAGAGAAAGATATCAAAGGAATGGGAAAGACTACAGATGATGCTATTATACCTCTCCACCCTGGAAAAAGAAAAGGTGATCATGAGGACATTACTGACTATCAATCCATATGCCTGGTTTCTCCCATAAAACCTTTATGAGAATGGTCTGTGCACTCACATTATTCGGTTTGATTTTAAAATGTAGGCCCTCTCCAGCTACCAGGACCTGTGAACAGACTGCATGCCCAGGAGGGCAGATTTTGGTGAACCCTAGAGAAGCAATTCTGACAAAACATTCTCTCTGCCTAAAACTCCTTAACTGTCCAACCTTAACTAGGCATTATTAAAGTTACTAGACCACAACAGTAATGAGATCTATACACCCAGACTCAGGTAACCACCTGACAGTACACTGACTTCCCCTCTGTACCTGGGCAATAATCTATCTCCAATGGACCTCTGTGGAAGCAAAGCAATTTGTATGCTTCCAGGTATGGGGTGGACGTCTGTCTTCCAAGCATGCCCCACAGGGTGAACGGCCAAGTAGAATTGATTCCAGGATGTGAGCTGTGAAACCTGAGAGTTATTTTAATTTCAATTTCTCTCATTCACAATTTAGAGCACATTTTCATGGGGTCATCGATAACTTACAATTCTTTGGAAAATTCTTCCTCTCTTTTGGCAGCTTCCTTCCTATCTCAGAGGCTGGTGTTGCCATTCTCACTGGAATTTTGGGGGCCATTTAATGCAATCTTGTCTGATACCAGGAGAGCCCTTCCTTTTGTTCCCTCCTTCTAACCCAGTTGCTTATTTCAAGCCTGTTATAGAGTGAGAGCCTTGCTGGGCCTCTATGGAGCAGTCCTCTCAAGGCTTCTCAATCAGAAGTGTGGTGGGTAGTCTGCAAAGGTTCTTCTTATGCTCAGGTTGGTCTCTTCAAGGATCAATGTTAAGAAATAGGATCGTGCTTTAACATTTATTTTTGGTTGGAATTGTGGGTACTCATGCAATAAAACCAATCAGCCCCTCAATGCTGTCTCATCCAGAATGGTACCATTCTTCCCATTCATTCAGATGGTGGTATTTTTAGGAGTGTGCTCATATGATGCCAAGTGTAAACAGTACGGTTGCTGCTGGGGGTCTTCTGCCCACAGCGGAATATTCTGTGTGTCCAGTCGGCTCAGGAAGAAACTGCTACAGATATCTCAGATTGCACAAACACGTCTGTGGCAAAATAAATACAAGTATTAATGCACAGAACAGGCGTTAACCTGGGGCTGTGAATTTTTGTTTGTACTTTTGGATATTTATATTTTAATATCATCGGTTTCCTTTGTAGTTCATTTATTTCCTACGTAGTCTATTTTGTTCCTGTAAGAGCACGATCCTGAGAAGGCTCCTTGAGCTTCACCAAACTGACATAAAAAAGGTTGAGAATTCCTGGTGTAGCATGCTCTCCCCAGCAAAACTAATCAAGTGAGTTTGGATGTGGATTTGCATCACTCTCCTTCCCCCACAAAGTACACATCTTGAATCTGACTCTCATGTCTCCAAATGCTCAGAGGGTCTCAGCTCTAATTTTTGCTCTTCTGCTTAATACTTGTGTGATTTTAGGCAAATCACTTCCCCTCTGTGGACCTCAGTTTCCTCATCTGTACAAAGAAGGGGTTGCGCTTGATGGGGTAACAGAGTATAGTGGATGGCATCCCAAAGACCTTCATTGAAATCCTCCCTGAATCACTTAATTGCCATTTGAATCTGGCAACTGACTTGCCTCAGTCTTCTCATCTGCAAAATAAAGAGACTGGACTAAACCTCTAAGATTTCTACCATCTCTACATATATTATCCTATGGCCTCTAATGTCCAATCTACCTCTATGATCCTATGAATTGTAGAAGACTAGACCGATGCTCAGGTACTTGACCTGGCGTTGTAGAAAAAAGTAACAATACTGAAGCTGGAACAGAAGAATCAGACTTTTATTCTAGACCTATTCACTCCTTTGCTGTGTAACCCTGGAGATATCACTTAGTCTCTCACTGAACTTCAGTGACCTTATCTGTAAAGTGGGGAGCAATAGTTGCTGCCCTACCTACCTTATGGTGCTTTGGAAGCCATAAAGTGATACACAAACACAACATAAGCAGTAGTTCTGGAGAAGCTTGTAGAGTCCCTTGGTCAACAAGTAGGATACATTGTTAATACTTAAAGAAACTAATTCAAGTTATTCACTGGAAGGTTCAATATTGAAGATGAAGCTTAAATACTTTGGCCACATAATGAGAAGATGGGACTCATTGGAAAAGGCTGTGATGTTGGGAAAGATTGAAGGCAAAAGGAAAAGGGTATGGCAGAGGACGAGCTGGAAAGGTGGTGTCATGGAAACAATGAACGTGAGCTTGGATAGACTTTGGGATGTAGCGGAGGGCAGAAGGGCTGATGTGCTATGGATCATGGGGTCATGAAGAGTCAGGCAGTGGTGGCAGAGCGGCAGCAGGAGGAGGGGAAGGAAGAGGAGGAAGAAGAGAAGAGAGAAGAAGAAACATTTATATAATAATAATAGCTCTCATTTCTACAGTGCTCTACAAAGATTAATTCATTTTATCTACACTGCAACCCTGGAAGTTAGGTGCTATTATTATTCCCACTTTTACAGATGAGGAAACTGAGGCAGATAGCTGTGAAATGATTTGCCCTCGGTCACATGATTAGTGAGTGTCTGAGGACAGATTTGAATGTGGGTCTTCCTGATTCCAGGACCAGCATTTTGTCCACTGCATCACCTAGCTGACTCTTTGTATCATTTTTCTATATTATGTCATATTTATATATATGTGTGTGTTATTTATATTATATTATGTTACCAAAGGAGACAAATTCAGATGCCACCTTCTCTGCAGGTGCCCTGTGAAGCCCCAGTGAAGCTTAGCAGCCTGGTTGCTGACAAAAACCAGATTGATGGTGAGAGCTGAAAGAATCAGCTCCTAATTCTTTCATGCTTGAGCAACATGCAGTCTGAACAAGGCTAACCATTTGCATATGTGCTGGATCCGCAAGTTAAGACCCATCCTTTCAGTTCTGATGCCAACCCCTAGGGGTGCCAAAGCAGCTCCTCAAAGTATCTCTGCACAAATCATGCATAAGAGCAATGTGCCCTTGTCAGTACAAAAGCAATCAGGCCTGCAGGGATGCTCCGTCTTGACAATCAAGAGTCTACGAGAGGGGCATACGTGTGAAGTGAGTGAGACAAAATAATGGAGAAATGCTTGTCCCCTTGGTGCCGCCACAATGGGGGCTAAGAACGATCATTCTGTCTGCCCTGCATGTGCCTTCTGCCTTCGATGAATCCTGAGGGAAATGGAACCAGCAGAGTCCTCCATCTGCCAGACCTCTCGGTTAGAACAAGGCTCTTACTAGGAGCTTGGCCAAGCCTCAGTCCAGCAAACCGGTTGCTCAAGATGGTTGACAATATCTGGGCCAATCCTATAAAGAGAGGCAGCCATTTTCCAGATAATGTGAAGAGAGTTCTGGTCTTTTTCAGTTAAAATTAAATACTGATCTGCCAAGACTAAGTTCTATGTATAAATGCTGAGATGTTGAGTATTCAGCCTGGGTTTATGGACCCTTAATTTGAGTGCTGCCTACAGTGCTGTTAATTTCTTACTGACTCCATGTCTCGCCATTTTCTTAGCAGGTGTTTAAAAAAAGCAAGCCCAACCATGTTTAATTCATAAGCACCCATCTCATTGAAAGTGTTGAGCGTTGGCATTTCAGGATTAATATTGTACATAATTATTGTGGCTGGTGAAAAGTAATGAATTTATAGATTTATTTTAATGAGGTCATCACAACAGCAGATTCCTTAAGTAGGTAACTAGACATTGGCATGTCCGCCAGGAGTGTTTTTAATTAGCACCCTGTAGGTATGGAGAGATGCTTAGAAGATGAATGCTAAGCAAGCCTGTTGGTGTCTATGTAGCATGCCCTAGCAGACAGAGTGTTGGACTCAGACTCAGGAAGACCTGCATTAAAATCCTGCCTCTGAAACTTTGGCTCATTGAATCATAGGCTTAAGATCTAAAAGGATTTTAGATACCTTCTGGTCCAATACATGTCATATTATGAATGAGGAAACAGGACCAAAGAGATAATATGACTTCCCCAAGACCATGCAAGGCTTCCCCAAGACTTGCCACTTGGCAAGTAGCAGAGGTAGGATCTGAACTCAGGTCCTCTCTATTCCGAATCAATTAATCAGCAAGCATTTATCATGAGCCATATTAAGTGTTGCATCACATTAGGTGCTAGAGATACAAGGACAAAAGTGAAAAAATCCTTGCCCTCAACGAGCTTTACATTCTATCAGGCTTATTATTCTACCTACATGTGAGCGTATAAATGCATACAAAATATATGCAAGATTATTTTGGGGTGAGGCACTAGCAGCTAGGAGAATAAGAAAAATGGAGGCGGCGTTTAAACTGAGCTTTGAAGAAAATTAAAGAAACTGGGAAATCAAAAATTCTTTCTAGTGTGAGGGTATTGGCAAGTCACTTGACCTCTCTCAGCTTATTTTCTCATCTGTAAAGTGAGGATGATAACATCTCAAAGGATTCTTGTGGGGCTCAAATAAGATAATGTAAGTTCCCTTGAAAACTTTAAAGCTGTATACAAATGTCAGTTATTATTATTATTACTAATGCTATTATTTTTTGTTTGTTTGCCTTTTGGAGGGGGAAGGGCAGGAAATTGGGGTTAAGTGACTTGCCCAAGGTCACATGGCTAGTAAGTGTTAAGTGTTGGAGACCGGATCTGAACTCAGGTCCTCCTGACTCCAGGGTCAGTGCTCTGCTCACTGCGCCACCTAGCCAACACTAATGCTATTATTTTTTTCTTAAAAACAGAGGACAGAGTATCAGTTTCCAACTCAGGAAGATTTTAGTTCAAATCTTGCCTCTGACACAGACTGTGTGACCCCATACAAGTCACCAAATGAATGAATGATAAGCACTATTATATTCCAGGCTCTGTGGTAAGATTAGAGATGCAAATACAGAAGAATGACTTAACTTTTCAGTTATTCAGGCAATTCTCTAAGCCACAAAGTTGCAGAGTAGTAGCAATTTAATTGGTTAAGGAAGTTGCCTTACTGGGAGTTTCCTACACTAGTGAAATTATAAATAAATAAGAAAGAAAGAAAAAGCCTATTATTAGCAGTAGTCTTTTAGAGGCTTCCTAAGGAGATAGGAAGCCCTGCCCCGTGGTTAGTCAGTGAAAGAACTAGACCAGAAATAAAAGGCGTCTGATCTTCAGTTGAATGTTCAGGCTACCTTTCCATTCTCTTCTTTTTGTCTAGGAAGTTGATGTGAAATCTTATATTCATCACCCTCCTCCTTATCATCCATTTATTACGCAGTTTATGTCTGGAGTACTTTATTACATGCTCGATGAAATAAGTTAATCAAAAGGAAACTATTTGCTCTGGGTCTTCATAAAGTTCACTCTCTAAAATGAATGCTTTGACACTAACATGAACAGAAGAATATTAATAAAGACTAGAACATTAATAACAGAAGACACTAACATGAACAGAAGAATATTAATAATAATAAATTAATAAGAATATTAATATTAATAAAGGCTAGATAGTAATTTTACTATCTGGTCAAATAGACTTTTGATTTTTTCTGACAGTAGGTTTTTGGAGTTTTTTTGTTTTTGTTATTTTAAACATAAAATAGATATTTTGAGTTTGGTTTTAGTTTTGTTTTGCCGCACACAGAAGGAGAAGAGAGAAGGGATTAAGCCTTTATATTTTGCCTACGATGTGCCAGGAACTCTGCTAAGCACTTAACAAATATTCTGTCATTTAACTCCAAATTTCTCAAGTTGATAGGATCATGGATTTATAGCTAAAAGGGATGGCAATGGTCTTTTTGTTCAGTCTCCTCACTTTACAGATGATGATACGGAGGCCCAGAAAAGTTATGTTAATGGCCCATTCACACAAACAGAGCCACCAGGATTTGGACAAGGGTCATTTGATTCTAAATCCATGCTCATTCCCCTGCACCAATATGTTTCTTCATTTTTATACATCCTTATGCATCCCCTGCCACCACCATCCCTTCTACCCCATTCTCACCATTGGAAATGGGGGGAAGGATAAAGGGGAAGTTAAGAAAATTATAAAGGAGTGAATAGAACCCTGAGAGTTGAAAAGAGGGGAATGCTCGTGAATGATCTGAAGTCAGCAGGTCTGGGTTTGAAAGCCACTTCTTCCATTTACATCCTATGTGACCTTGGGCCACAGTATTCTCATCTGTTAAATGAAGGGTATGGGCTAGATAACTTCTGGACTTCCTGTGACCATGGGACCAGCTTTAGATCCCAAAAGAGCTTAGTCCCCAGAAAGATCAATCACACAGAAGGCTGAATAAATAACTAGAGAATCCAAGGCTAGACCCCCCATGCTGCTATTAAAGCCAACTTCCTTCTAAGAATTGAGTAAAAAAGTCTTGTCACAATCATTCATATTCATTACACAATGAAGAGAGACAATGAGAATTTGCTGCCCAAACAACTCAAAAGAAAAATCACTATGTCCCTGGAATCTGGCTTGTTCCTCTCCAAGCTCACAGTGGAAAACTTGTGCCTGTAAGGCCTGTGGGCAGCTGTTTATGTAACTAATTGGCCATTCACATAAATATGAAAATGCAGACAGGAACAGGTTCCCACTCCTCTCTGTTCTTTGGCCAGAGTTCTTTTTTAAGTCAAAAGGCAGGCATGCTTTGCGAGAGATGCATGGTTTAGAATCTGGCCCACAAAGTTCCTCTCTTATATAACAGCCAGCACCCTTTCCATTTTGCGTTAAGAGGGTCTGGAATTGTTTTAAAAGTTCTGATGTTGAAATGAGTCTGTTTCAGTTATCTGGAAAATTTGCTTCTGTGGGACATCTCTTCCCCTAAAGATGGTGATGGACAAATACATTGCCACTGTACATCTCTATTTGCTGCTGGTTCCTCTTGCTATGGAGAGTTGTCTTTGGCAGTCTTACTACAACAGGATATGAGGGACAGGCAACCCCTTAATAGCCCCCAAATGCCATATGAAGTTATCCGGAGGTGTGCAGAGGCCACATTAATTTCCAAGTCTGACTGCAACCTCTCAGTGACCTCCAACAGGCCAGCTTTGTTTTTTCTGTCCTGCCTATAATTAAAGCGGAGACTCTGGTATGGGTGTGGTACAACCCTCAGAGTCATTTGACTCCCCTTTGCTGGGACAGACAGGGCGAGTTGTGTTTAACTTAGACTCCTACTCTACCCAAGCACTGGACCTGATCACTTTAAAGGCAGTAGGGTGAGTGGGGAGCAGCCGTGAAGAAGGAGAGTTGAGGAAAGCAGAACAGAACCGAGTTAGGTCAATAGAATCAAACTAGGCGATGATTTTGGACTCTGTTTCCAACTTTCTTGCTATCTTCCCAGCTGGCCATTCAGTTTGGGCCATCTGTGTTAGATTGGCCAGAGAATGTTTCCATGTTTGCCTCTATGAGACCCTGATGAGTTTCTGTAGAATGGGGAGAGTACTCTTATTATAACCAACTTCATGTGGTTGTTGGGAGAAAACTAAGTCCGGGCAGCCCCCACAGGGAGAAGGTGGGCAATTTTTTTTCAGGGGCCCCTCTCTATAGAAACAATTTAATTTAAATATGTATTTGCAAAATACACATTTAAATGTATTAAATGTCAACGTGAGGTATAATGATTTAGAATAATGGGTAAAGAAGAGATAGATATCACTGTCTATATCTGTATCTCTATCTCTAGCTGTATATCTATCTATCTATCTATCATCTGTCTATCTGTTTATTGTCTTATCAGTGCCCACGAAGTTTCTTCAAAGTGTCTAGCAGGCGGGTCTTGAAGCAGGGCTTCAAGTTTCTCTGAGGAGGCTTGATCTCTGACATCAGTCTCAGCAGGGTGGTGGGTGGTATGACAGGTGGTAGATAGGTCTTGGGTCTGCCTCAACAAGTGAGCAGCTGTAGTGTTAGGAATTCATGTTTGGTGTCATCAGGTGAGCAAGTCTAAATGAGGTTCACACAGAGTGAAGGTGGCCTAGACACAAATCTCATGGGGACAGGGTGGGCCGGGTGCAGCTAGAGGGCACCTTCCCCTGGGCAGGGCACAGGAAAAGTGGTGAAGTTAGTTCAGACCATCTGGCAGCTACTGAGGCCATCCCCTAAGGTCTAAGCCAAAAGCTCCAGGGTAGCCACTTTTCGACCATCAGATAAGCAGGTGGAAGAGATTGAGGGACAGGGAACCAGGTTCTGGGCTAAGGTCAAGGGCATAGCCCACTGTAAAATAGAGAATTAGTTAAGTTGTATGGTAGCTACTGCGGCTGTCCTCCAGAGCTTAGAGGTCCTGAAGTCCAGAGGCCCAGGACAGGGGCCTGCTTGCCCAGGTCTAAAGGTGGTCATAAAACTGCCATAAAACTCTACAGAAATGTGAGTTATTATCATAGACTGTATGAAAGAGAATTAGACTCTCTGGGTTGCTATCACTATGGGATGAGAGATCTTTAACCCTCTAAATGAATTCCCTCATACCTAATTCTGATCCAATGAGCAGAAATTATCTGGATTATCTAAACAAAGCAGAATTACTCCAACCCAAGTCTGAGGCATCTTCCCCTTACCCAGCATGCTCTTGGGCTTGTAGGACCACTTCACAACTAGCTCTGCCCCCCTCCCACCCACTTACTCAGGTAAAGATAAGTGTCAGAGTATAAACAATCTGTCAGCAAACATTTAATTAAGTGCGAAGCGCTGAGAAGATAAAAGGCAAAAGCCGCCCTTACCCTCAAGGAGCTCACATTCTAGCAGGGTTACACATCACGTAAATGACTAGGTCTGTACATACAAAATATGTTCAGAATACGTAGAAGGTGATCTGAAAAGAGAGGCAGTCATAGCCAATGAGCCTGGGAAGGTTCTCCTACGAAAGAAAGGCTTTGAGCTGAATCTTGAAGGAAACGAGGGAAAACCAAGTGGAAGAAGCATGGCCATTCCAGGCAACGGGGACATCGAGGCAAAGTCATGGCATAGGGAGGCAGAATTTATTTTCTAGTAACTGCAGCTGGGTCAATGTTTCTACCTTGTGTGGAGGGGAGTAATGTGTGTAAAGACTGGAAAGATAGGAAGGGGCCAGGTTGCAAAGAACCTTAAATGCCGAACAGAGGGCTTTATATTTGATCCTGGAAGACACAGGGAACCACTATAGCTCATTAAATAGAACAGTGATATGGTCAGACCAATGTTTCAAAAAATCACTTTGAAAGCTGAGTGGAGGATGGACTGGAGGAGAGAAAAAACTGGAAGCAGAGAGACCTCTTAGAAGCCTAATGTAATAGTCAGAGAAAGAGGTGATGGGACCTGTAGCTGCATGATTGAACTGTAAGATACCTGCTCACTTACTCACGTGAGCAGGGTCTCTGCCAAGCACTGCTCAGAAGCCTCATTCTGAGATGAGAATTCATATCAATCTAGTCTGGTCCAGATAACTGGTAATACTTAGAGCCCCAAGGGACTCCCAAGTCTGGTAGCTACAGACTTCAGGGATGCTTAGACCGTACAGCTCTTTGATGTCTGAAGACAGTAAAAGAAAATTGATTTTTGAAATCAGCATTGGTGCAGGGCAGCTAATGGCACAGTGGATAGAATGCCAGACAGAATGAAGACTCATCTTCCTGAGTTCAAATCCAGCCTCAGACACTTATAAACTGTGTGACTTAATCCTGTTTGCCTCAGTTTCCTCATCTGGTAAAATGAGCCAGAGAAGAAAATGGCAAACCACTCCAGTATCTTTACCAAGAAAACCCCAAATGGAATCACAAAGAGTCGGACAGGACAGAAAGACGACTGAACAATCGTCTTCCCACATCACCTTAGAGGACTATGTTTATGAATCTCTGCAGTCTGGACATGTTTACTCTCTTCATTAGCAAAATTAGCCAGAGGTAAGCCTGTAGGTTTAAAAAAAATTTTTTTTGACCCAAATAAAATCTAAAACTAGTCGCCAATCTATTTGTTTTTTCTTTGTGAAGGAAGACTACACTGGTCTTAGTCATTTCCAGTGCTTACCCCTGTGTAACTCTGGGCAAATCACTGAATCTGTTTCTTCATCTAAAAATGGGATAATGAGACATGATATATTTAATCATCATCATCATATTATATTACAGAAATACTTATTTTACTCCATAAATTAAAAATAAAATAAAGAGGAAAAAATTTGTAAAGGATTATGAAGAAATTTATCACCCACTTATTTATGAGTGAGGGTAGACAAGTCGAAGATTTTATTTCCAAGGTATTCCACGCAGTGAGGGCTTTAAAGAATGTAGGGCTTTAAAGAAGTACTGAGGTTGTGTTCACTTCACTCCTGGTTTTATAGATGAGGAAGCCAAGAGACTTGCCCAAAACCGCCTAGTTACAGGCTGCAATCCCGACTGGATTTCCCCCCTCCTCAGCAGTAGCCTTCTATTCCTGTCCCTGCCTCCTATCCCTTTCCAGCTCCCTTTCATATGTTACCTTTCCCCCATTAGAATGGAAACTCTTCAAGGGGGGGACTCCTTTTTTGGGGGGGAGCTTATTTTTGTGTCCCCCGTACTTAGCATAGCACCTGGTGCTTATACATAGGAAATCACATTATGCATATTTTCAAGAAATAAAATGAATGAAATTTTCAACATTTATTTAATTAACATAAATTTCAGCCATGACAATTTCAAATGGAATAAAAGCTTTCATTAGCCATTGGAGACTATTTTCCACATTAATGACATTAATTTAATTAATTAATGAGATTTCCTATGTGTCTCCTATGTCTTCCTATGAAATCTCATTTATACTAATTAAATAAAATGTTGTTGAAAATGTCACTCATTTCATTTCCTGAAAATATGCATAGTTAATGAGATTTCCTATGTGTCCAGACTTTAGGGACACCCTAAATAGATACATTATCTATCAGAATATTTATGGATGGAGAAAAGAAACTCAATTCTTGCTCTCACTCAGTTCTTACACCTGCCAAGTTCGCTTTCCCAGAGCCCATTTTTTGTGTACTCCAGAAAATAAGGTAACACATCTTGGAGATTTTGTGCTATTCCCAGCTCTTTTTCCTCTTTGTTCTTAAAATGTTGTCTTACTTTACTTGATTTTATTGTTGTTGTTCAGTCTTTTTTTTCAGTCCTGTCTGACTTTGTGACCCTATTTGGGGGGTTTTCTTGACAAAGATACAGGAATAGTTTGCCATTTCCTTACCTTAGATCATTTTGCAGATGAGGAAACTGATGCAAATAGGGGTGAGTGACTTGCCCAGGGTCACACAGCTAGTAAATATCTGAGGCCAGATTTGAATTCAGGAAGATGAGTTTTTCTGACTCCAGGTCCAGCACTCTATTCACTTTGCCACTCAGCCGCCCCTTTTATAGATACATTTAATTTTTATATTTCTATTTCTGAATATATTCCTTTCTCCCACCATGTCCAGCAAACCATCTATTAGAACAAGTATTTTTAAAAGCATATGCACTATTCCACACCCATGGTCCCATACCTCTTTAAGAAAGGAAGGGAGAAAAAAAAAAGAAAGGAAGGGAGAGAGGTGCATTTTCTTTTTTATTATTATTAGTTTATTTTAAATTTAAATATACAATAAGAAAAGAAAGAGGAACATTATATACTTAAACATTAAAACTTAAATACAAAATACAAAAAGAAAAAAGTTTTCCTGCATGGACAGCCAAATGTAAGAGAGGATTCACAATATATAGCAGCAAATTTCCATTTCAACAAAGCCATATAATAAGTCCTAGGTGTTGTGTTCAGAGCTGTCCATCTTTGCTTCCTTGTAAGTTTTCTTTTGTTTTCTGCTGTGTACTTTTTACTTAGTTCTTTCTCTCCCTTCCCCCCCAGAAGACTCCAATTAAGTGCATACATAAACATATCTACAAATGCATACATGCATGTACACATACACACATCATCCATATACATGCACATACACATTCAAAATGCATACATACATGCACATATACACACAAAGAGATATGTGCATCCGTGTGCACATGCATACACTCACATATATATACTTAGATATCCATAATCATACTCATAAACAGACATACACATTCCTACGCATCTGTGTAGGATGACACCATATTTATTTGTCCTTTGTTTCTCTGAGGGTGGCTAACCTCTTCCTTCATAAGTCCGAGTCCTTCCACATTTTTCTAAATCCACCAGCTCATCATTGCCTCCACCACAGTAATACTCCAACCTTATACTGTCTAGTTATTTTAAATAGTCTATAGCAATATTGACTAATATGACTGACATGTAGTGTTGAGTAGACAGGCAGATTTTCTTAGCTCTTCTTTGGGGCCAAGCATGATTATCATGATTACAAAGCACTGAGTTTTGTTCTTTTATTGTTCTTTCTGATTCCATTATTGAAGCTGCTGTATATGTTGCTTTCTTGGTTCTGATGACTTCATTCTGAATCAGTTCATACAAGTCCTGCTGTTACTTGCTGTATACATCATATTCATTTTTTCTTGCAACACAGGAGTATTCCCATACCACATTTACATACCACAATTTGCTTAGCTATTTCCCAGTGGCCATCTACATCTTGCAGTTTTTTTGTTTTGCTTCGTTTGGGGTTTTTTGGTTACTACAAAAAGGGTTTCTATAAATAGGTAAATGTAGAGCTTTGCTTTGAGTCTTTGACTTCCTTGGACTATATACCTATCAATGGGATCTCTAGGGCTAAGGGTATGAATACTCTAGTCACTTTTTTTTTTTTAGCATAAATGCAGATCACCATAAATTCATTGTCGATCCTTGGGCTCTGGCAACAGAAAGGGACCTCTGGTGTCTTTACTCAAATGAGTCAATTTCTAAAGACCAGTTTTAAGCTCAAGCCCTAGACTTTAAACTCCCAAAGGAGTGTCCATTAATCTCATTTTCCCTAAATGGCATTAAGGTACCTAAAAACGTTTTGAGGCTATTTGTATATGTTAGGAGAGAAAGGGAGAGAGAAGAGGAGAGAGAGAAACAGGGGGGGGAGGAGGAAGAAATAGACAAAAGGGAGTGAGAGAGAGAGAGAGGAGAAGGAGAAAAGAAAGGAGGAGGAGGAGAGAGGGAGAGACAGTGGCAGAAACAGAGATAAAGGGGGAAAGAGAGAGAAAGGGAGAGAGGGAGAGAGAAAGGGAGAAGGAAAGGGAGAGTAAAAGGAAGAGAAAGAGAGGGGAGAGGGAAGGTTGAGAGAAACAGACAGAGAGACAGAGAGAGACAGAGACAGAGAGAGGATGGAACTAAAGTCTGAAATTTGTGATTTCCATTCAGAGATCAGTTGCCCTTTGAGATAAGAAAAGGGACCACTTGGTTCAGTCCATTTGGAGAAGAGCATAGATTGTAAGGAAGTGAGAACAAGTATGGGATCGCTCTGTACCATAACCTTCAATGAGCTTGTTGTTGTTGCTGTTTTTCCTTCTCTGCTGCCAGCTTCTCTCTGCAGTAAGGGGGTAAGGCCACTAGAAATTGGCACAGCTCTGACTGCTTCTGTCAGAAGGCCTCGTGGGCCACTGCTGTTGTTTTCTTAGCAAAAGAGAAACTTTTAAAAATTAAGTCAGGGATTCTTTGGCCATCTCGGTGCTTCAGGGCGAGAGGTAGGACACATCTGCCAAGTGGCAGCATAGACTTGACTCCCTGTCCTAGCCAACCCACCAAGCTTTTCATTCACGGTGGCCATGCTCTGGGGTGGATCCTGCTTGGCACTTTGCCTCATCCCAGATGACAGTCGAAGCCCCTTTGGGACAATAGATCTTCACTTTTAACTGGCAAATCAGTAGGAGGTCAAGGAAGGGGTCCTTCTGGGAAGTCCCTTTGGCCTTCCCTGACTTTTAAAATCTGTAACACGTACGGAACAGATCCAGAAATATGTCATTGCCTCATAACTTTCTAAGGGTCCAACTCATGAAGCCCCTGGGAGAGGAGAAGTTGTTGTTGTAAGGTCAGGATTTAGAATTGGCAGCTGGAGGAGTTCAGGGTCTCTCTAGAGTGTCTCCATTTTTTCTCTCTTATGCAAGCAATCACAATGAGTCTGGCTGCCCTCAGAATGACAAGGCAGTCATCGTGCATGACTATGTGGAATTGAAGTAAACAACTGGCTTTTGTTCCCCAGGGGAATACATTGATGACCTGGGCCACTGCCTGCGCTGTGAAGCCTCTTGTTCCACCTGCCGGGGTCCAACTCAAGAGAACTGCACTAGCTGCCCCAGTACAAGGTAGTAGCAGCCATAACAACTGTCATTTACATAATGCTTTAAGGTTTGCAAAATGCTTTGTGTAAATCATCCTAGTTTATCCTTACACCAGCCCTTTGAGGTAGGTGGGTGTTCTTAATTATACCCATCGTACAGATGAGGAAACAGAGGTGTGAAATGACCCATCTAGGATGCAGCAGCTGTTCTTCTTCAGGCTGACCCAGGAGGGATTCCCAAGGGAGCATGGGATTCTGCCACCATCTTAGCAGGGCTCATCCATTAGCTTCACAGCGGTCTTAAACCAAACACACAGTCTTTCCAATGATCCCACAGGCCAGATCCTGTTACCTTTTAAGGAAAATTCAACTCAACAAACATTTGTTGAAAACATATTATTTGCAAGGCCTTTTACAGGTGGTGGGAGATACAAAGATGGAAAAAAAAAGATATTAATATTTCCTTTCCTCAAGGACCTTACGGTCTAAAAGGGGGGATCAATACACAGATGATTCCATGACATGACTTCCTTGGTTTAGGGGCTTCCTACAGGTTTCAGCCCCTCCATTTCTTAATGATTTTTGTAGATAAAACACTAGACTTAAAAACAAGAAAGCTTGGGTTCAAATTCTGCCTCAGGTACTTACTAGCTGTGTAATCCTAGAAAAGTCATCTAACCTCTCTGAGCCTCAGTTTTCTAAGTTATAAAATGAGATCATTTGACTTAATAATATCTAAGGTCCTTTCTAGCCCTCACTCTATCATCTGAGAACCATAAATATTCATGAAGCATCCACCTATCCCTCTAGACCAGTGGTTCCCAACCTGTGGGTCGTGACCCCTTTGGGGGTTGAATGACCCTTTCACAGAGGTCACAGGGGTCACCTAAGGCCATCTGAAAACACATATTTCCAATGGTCTTAGAAACTGAGACACCGCTCCTCTGTCTCCAGGCAGGTCTGCCCATATGCAGATAAGCCTACACATGAATATTAAAGGATCTCAGCATTAGAAAGGTTGAGAACCACTGCTCTAGACTCTAGAGGTCTATCTCTCATATTTAATATTTTGTAGCAATATTCCTTAATTGGTGTATCTGTTGGTTTTCTTTTTTTAAATAAAACTCCATTGATATATTTTGTTTTTACATTTCCCCAGTGCCCTTCCTTCTCTCCCTCTTAGAAAGCCATCTCATAAAGCTTCTTTTAAAAAGAAAAATCCTCACGATATGAATACCTCACCTTTTAATATATAATTTACATCCTTGGCAATATCTTTTGCACCACTTTTCACATGCAGGCCTTCACTGATAATATGATCTATCCTACTTAAGACTATAATGTACTTTGACACTGCCATAAGAGTTACTTACAATTTTGCTTCATGATTTTCAATTTTTTGGCAATACGCTGGAAAAATATGGATGATAATTTGGAGAAGGGCTTCTGTGATAATGAATAGACCTATTTGCTGCTGGCATATAGTATATGGTGGCATAGAGTCCACTGTAATTGATATTGTGAGTCTCCCCCCAGCCCCGGGATGAGGAAGGATCATGAGACAGCAGGAAGAAGGTGCTTCACAGCCAGACTCTTCACCTCAGTGCTCTCCCCCTAAAATCTCACTATCTTTTTGCTGAGAGGAACAGAAAGAGGAAGAAGGGAGGCATGATTCACACTGTCCATTTGAACTGCAGTTCCCAGGAGTCTATGCAGCTACATATCAGAATATTTGCCTCCTCACAAGGAAATCAGTCTAAATACCCAGTTGCATCAGTAAGATCAATACATGGTAGACTATGGTGGATCAAAGGAAAGGTCTGGACAGAGAACTCTTAGAAAATTTGAGAAGGGAAGAATCACTTTTTGACTGAGGTTGACTAAGAAAGGTTTAGTGGGAAAAGTGGCACCTCATATGGACCTTGAAAAAAGGGAAATACATTAATAAGCCAAGATATAAAAGGAGTATATTCTGAAATCTACGCATACATCAATGCATGTGGACAGGATGAGATTGGGTAAGAGCTAGTAGATCAGTTTGGACTGAACAGAGTACATAAAGAGGAATTGTATGAAATGAGGACAGAAGAGTAGATTAATGTACTACTATCATTTAGAACAATTCCTAAGACTTAGAGTATCATAGAGTTTTCTGGGACAGTAGGACTTTAAATGACTCGTCCATTGTCGCATGGACAAGATTTGTCAGAGACAAAGGTCGGCTTGACTCTGGGGCTGGTTCTGTATCCATTAGGCTATACTGTCTCTTATTTCCAAATGAGAAAACTGAGACCCAAGGAAACAGAATGATTTGACCAAGGTCACTCAGCAAGTAGATGGCAATGGTTCCACAGGTTACCCATAAGGTACTAAAAGAATAAGAGTAAGGCTTCCAGAGCAATGGGTGGATCCACTATGGAATTATTTTGGAAAGATATGGATAAGAATCACATAGCTTGAGATGCTATGGAACAGTTGCACCCCACACCAGTAAAGGAAGGCCTACAGGACCGGGTTTTCTGCTGCCATGTCATTCAGCACTTTCTGCTACATTAGATTGTGAGATCTCTCAAGGCGGGGACTCTCAGCCTTTCTTTGTATCCCCAGGGTTCTAACACAGTCCTTGGCACATAGTAGAATCTTTAAAATAATGATTGACTATTATGTGACACTGCCTCCCTAGATTGGATCCCACTTTTGAAGAGCCTTAACTTCCCAGTTAGGAAGTTTTTATTTTATTCTTTAGGCAATGGGGAGGCACTGTCAGTTTTTGAGGAGGGGAATGCCACAGGAATATCTGTGACAAAGGAAGATTATGTTGACACCTCTATGGACAATGAGGCAGGAAGACCTATTATAAGACTTATATAAAATGATCTAGGTGAGAAATGATATCATCCTTAACTGAAGAGAAGTGAAGAGAAAAGTGTAGATGGAGGTGAGAGATTCCAGAGAGGCAGAAAAAATGTAATTAATCAGATACGAGAGAGAACAAAGTCAAAGATAACTTGAAGGATTCGATCCTGGGTGCCTGAGAGGAAAGTGAAGTCAACTATAGAAACAGGAAAGTTGGGGAGAAGGATGGGTTTTAGAGGGAGGAAAACAAGATCACTTGATGCTAGAATCTAGACCAGATCTGGGGATGACATTTTTAAACCACTGAGGCCCCTTTTCTCTCCTTTAACTTGAAATACCTCTAATGTGTTATGGGAAGGATTTAGAATTAAAACAGACTACATCTTCCAAACCCCTCATTTTAAAGATGGGAAAACAGACTCGGGGATTTTAAATGATTACCTGGTTTTGGTTTTTGCTTTTTTGGAGGGGGAGGAAGGGCAGTTGAGGTTAAATGACTTGCCCAAGGTCACACAGCTAGTAAGTGTGTCAAGTATTTGAGGCTGGATTTGAACTCAGCTCCTCCTGACTCCAGGGCTGACACTCTATTCACTGCTTCACCTAGCTGCCCCGATTTAAATGATTTGTCCAGGTTCACAGAGTCAGTACTCTGTCTACACTGCAACATGATGAAGTCCTTCCCTTTGGATTCTCTGAATCTGTTTTAAAGGGGATACTGGAATAACAGATCATTAATATAGAGAGGTAATACGAGAAACAACTACTTTAAATCTCTCCTTACTCTAGCAACAGAATAGTCTTTTTATTCTAGAAGAAAACAAACAGGGGCTCCTTTTAATCATCAAAATAACTAAACCTAAAAAAAGTAAAAATAAAAAATAACTAAACCTAAAAAAATAAAAAAAAAATAAAAAATAACTAAACCTAAAGAAAAAACAAAATAAAAAATAACTAAACCTAAAAAAATAAAAATAACTAAACCTAAAAAACTAAAAAACAAAATAAAAAATAACTAAACCTAAAAAACTAAAAAACAAAATAAAAAATAACTAAACCTAAAAAAATAAGAAACAATAAAAAATAACTAAACCTCACGTTGGACGGAGGTGAAGATTCTGTCCTTTGTGAGGCCCTACATCTTCTGCTATTCTTACGGACTGTCACTGCCCATGTTACTGGGTAAGCTTGAATCCAGGATGTTGCTTTACAATGAACAGGGAAATGGACTCTGGCCTGTGACATCTGCACCTTTCCCTTTGTCATATCACTGGGTTAATTATGATTTCCTGCAAAACACTAAAATTAAAGCAACAGCTCCTTTAAAAGATATTGGTAGCCATCTCTGGGAGGAGGCGGGGGAGGAAAAAAGAAATTTACATGACAACTTTATGTTTAAATGAAATAGCAACGTGTGCATAATAGGTTTGCAGTTTCTGTACAATCATTTTTTTAAAATTACACTATATTATGGAAATGCTTGTATAAATTAAAATAAATAAAAATTTTTAAAAAGATATTGGAAACACAGAGGAGACAGCTTATATATATGTGTGTGTGTGTGTGTGTGTGTATATATATGTATATATACATATATATATGTATATATATATATATATATATACATATATATATATATAAAATGGCACAAAGTATGCCCTAAGGTGTGACTAGTGAGAGGAAAATTTATTTCACTTGGCCATCTAGTAGTTTCATCTGTTAACTAATTATCTTTGCTGACTAGGTACTAAGTTTTGTTGTTTCTATGTTGTTGAAGGATTAACTGCAAGTTCCATTGGTACTTTCTAAATGTGGTACCCAGGGGCAAAGCCCCAATCACCCCTCCCTAGTTAAAGCATTGCTAAAGATAAGCAATTAATAAAAAAACATTCACAAGCTCCTTTTGCTCTTATTTAATTCCAAAAATGTTTTGGTCTACTTCTGTGGACTTCTGGGAGCAGGAATTCTTTTTTTTTTTTCCTGGTTTTGATTCCATTAGAACATTTAAGTACCAAGAAATTACATTAAGGACTATTGTGAATGGCTTTAATTAGGGAAAGCCAACAAAGGAAAACAAAAGATATAATAACTCCATCCTGAGATCATCTGTTCCAGCAAGTATCAAACAGACCACACAGTGGAACATCACCCTAGGGGTTCTGGTATATTTACCCCCAACACTGAGGACAGTGCCTCTGCCCAGCTGTTAAAGATCTTGACTCCGACTTTCCCTCTGCTCTATGTGAGCTCCCTTAGATGTGAATGGCTGGTTGCAATTTGGTAATGAAAAGGTCAAGAGGATCTGAAATTTGGTGGTGGTCAGGTTGTTAGCTTTCCTGATTTGCAGTGAGGAAGCTAGACCCAGGGCCATTGTGAGATGACTTTAAAGAGAACACCTCTCAGTCTCCTTGGAACCCAAAAGGAAGCATCCATCCTCCTCTTCTCAGGAAGATTAGTTGTTCTCCCTGTTAATAAAAGCAACTGGAAATGCAACTCTTCCAACAGTTGCCAGACAATTTAATTGAGACAAAGACAGAGACACTGAAAGAGACAGAGAGATAGAGACAGTTAAGAGACAGAGAGAGACAAAGACACTGAGAAAGAGACAGAGAGAACAAGAGACAGACAGAGTCAGAGAGAGACAGAGACATTGAGACCAAGAGAGGTAGAAACAGACAGAGATATAGACAGAGAAACCAAGAGAGACAAAGACAGAGAGACAGCTACTAATCCAGAGACTCCTTTTTTTTTTCTTTTTAGCAGAATTTTTTTTTACCTACTACTGAACCACAAGTTTTTACTTTGTTCTTCTCATTCTAATTTTCACACAAAGGCTGTTTTATTTTGCCATTTTGTGTTCTCTCTCTCTCTCTCTCTCTCTCTCATTCTATCTCCCTCCCATCCTCCCTCCCTCCCTCCCATGCTTTTTATTTTCTGCTAAAAACTTGACAAAGCTGTTCAGATTTAGGAAAAGATCAAGACCCACAGAAAAATAAGTAGTTCTCTTCTACAAAAGTGGTTTGATTCCACTAGGGGTCCCGCCCTCCTCCATTTCCAGACAGCTCTAAGAGGTGCCTTAAACTGGAGATACTCACAAATGACCCTGTTACAAGACAGGCCTAAATTGGAGATAAATTATTTTCTCAACTAGAATTCTCTTTGGTGCTTCTAAAGGGTCAAGTGATGATATGTTTTGTACGTTCCCTTTCCCCTCTCACCCTCCGCCAAGTGAATTTGGTAAGAAAGCAAGCACATTAGATGAAAGCATGCCCATTTGCCTTTTGTTCGTGTTATATTCCACTTCAGGTAGAGTTTTGGCTTGAAAACCTTGAAAGCTCTTATCTAAGTCTCCTGCCCCACCCCCTTCACCACCACCACCACATAATGAGGACCTTTCATTTATCTTATTTTTCCTTCGAACCAACTCAAATCCTTCCTTGATAAATCTTCCTATGCTCAAAAACCATAGCTGGTTTGGAGCTGGGCTTTTCCTCATTGGCTTGAATTACCAGTCTAACCACTGAGGGATGCTTTCTCTTTGTAGGCCTAGTGGGGTTGATAAGATAGTTTGGCTCTTCTGAGTGTGGAGGTTAAGTGATGACATGGACAGGCAGATGTTTGTGAGTGTGCCCCTGGCGGAGTCTACAAAGTCAGCAGCTGGACTGCAGTATTGCTGGCTACAGGAGAGTCACAGTGTAGAAAGAGCCTATGACTCCGTTCAAGCAGTGTTGGGTAGTCAAAAGTGGGGAGAGGAACAGAGGCTCACTGGTTCCACTAGAAAACAGTGCAGAATAAAGAAATCAAAGGACCTGAGTTCAAATCCTGGCTCTATAAATTTCTACCTAGGGGACCTTGACAAATTACTGACTTCTCTAGACCTCTGAAAAAGAAGAAGTTGGATCATTTGATCTTCATAGTTCCTTATAACTATGGCACTACAATCTATATTGGCAGCAGGTCAGATTTGGTCCATAGTTTGTTGACACTGATCTAGTTCAAATTCCTCATTTTATAGGTGAGGACATGGAGGCCCAGAAGTGACACAGCCCCCAGGTCATCTGATTCTATGTTTGGGTTTCTTTCAACTAGGATCACTTCTCAATAGATTTAGCCCTAGAAGGGTCTTTAGAGGCCATCAAGTTTAGTCTCTTCATTTTGCAAATGATTACAAAAATACACTTACTCAGGATCTTATAGCTAGTAAGTGTATGAGGCAGAATCTGAGCCCAGATCTTTCTGAGTCCAAGTCTAACGACCAATCCATCACACTACACTGTCACTCACTATATAACATTTCCTCCCAGATAAATGGGTATAGAGTTGAATTTCAGTAAATTGTCCATTTCTATGCTATAGAATGTGATGCAATTTTTAGAAATAATGTTTGAAGTGGTCCTATAACCAAAGAAGACCATTTGAAAATGACAAGAAAAACTTTTCAGAAGTAATTCATAAGGAAAAAGAGATTACTCCTCTGCAAGAAAGTGTAAGAAAAGTGTAAGACCTGTGTCAGTGGTTCCTTCCTCTTCCGAGAGTACAAGTGAGATATCTCTCCATTCTCTGGATCATTGCCTCTATCATGAGAGCTTCAGTATATAACACTCCTTCAGGAGTGATCATCAGCTCCCCTTACAAGCACACAGGCTGACAAAACTCAAAACAGGAACAACTTTATACATAAATAGTTTGAAACATATGGAACGTGAATTACTTGGGACTCATATTACTTCCCTGGGTAGCCTTATATCTTAGCATTTGGGGGGTACTTTTCCCACTTTTTTGCTCCTTTTTGTGGCTAAATGGTCCAGAGTGATAGAATGAATGAAAAACACTTCTCAAATACTCTATTCCAAGCTATGATAAGCCCTGGGATACAAATACGAAAGCAAGACAATCCGTGCCCTAAAGGAGTTCATATTCTTGTAGGAGGAGATAACATGTATACGAGAATGGTGGCCAAGATGTTTTGGTTGGGAAGTCGTAGGGACAATGAGTGGAGTCATAGGTCAATTGATTGACACTACCTTCTAGAACAGCAGTTCTCAACCGGTGGGTCGCGACCCCTTTGGGGATCAAATGACCCTTTCACAGGGGTCACAGGGGTTGCCTGAGACCATCAGAAAACACATATTTCTGATAGTCTTAGGAACGGAGACACTGCTCCTCGATCCATCTCCAGGCAAGTCCGCCCACATGCAGATAAGCCCACAGGGTCGTGGCATTAGGAAGGTTGAGAACCACTGATCTAGAAGCAACAATTTTAATTATTACTCTTCAGGAGCAAGAGGTGAAGAGTAGGGGAGAGAAATAGGGAAGTGGCAGCAGGGGGACATTCATTTTTAGTGCTTTTCCCTCCTGCCTGGCTAAGCTGCCATTGCTGGTTGTCCTCCCTTGTTGGCAGTTCCCTTCCTCTCCAGGAGATGGCAGGTTTCTTGCTTCTTGCATCGTCCTTCTTCCTCCTCCTCAACGCTTCTACCCACTCCAAGTTTCATCTTGTGCTCTCCACTGTTTGGTGGTGCCACTCTCCTCCAGCAGGTTTCTTTCAATCATCTTCATAGCCTCTTCTTGCTCCTCAGGTCTCCTGTCGAACCTGGGTTCCATCTTTGCCCTCCATTATGTTGTGGTTCTACTCTCCTCCAGCAGATGGCGCTCATTGACTTCTGCCACTCTACTCCCGTTCCATTAGCTGCTCTTCTCCAGTTGAGGATGCTCAACGCCTTTTCGGGAAGATCAGCTCTCTAAAAGTGGCCATAAGGGGAGGCTAGGTGGTACAGTGAATAGAGCACCAGCCCTGGAGTCAGGAGGACCGAAGTTCAAATCTGGCCACACACACACACACACACACACACACACACACACACACACACACTAGCTGTGTGACCTTGCACAAGTCACTTAACCCCAATTGCCCTACTTTCCCCCTCCAAAAAATTAAAAAAGCAAAAAAAAGAAAGTGGCCCATGATGCACTTAGTATCCGAGTAGTTTTACAGTTCAAGATGGCACATCTTGGTTGTTGTTAAGTTTATTTTTATGCATGGTCCCTACAATCCCAAACATCACAAGGAGACCTGGGAATGGGGGGGGGGGGGGGCAGGGGAGGAGTTACAGTGACCTTTCCTTTTTCCTATTGCACAAGCACATTTCTGTCTTCAATCCCTTAGGAGGTCATGATGACGTATCACCACTTCAGCTCCTCTCTTTCCTGGGATCTGGGTGGTGTATTTCCTGCTCACATCTGGACAGCATCCCTGCTTTCTCTTCAATTGTTCCATATTTATCCCCATCTTCCCCCAAGGGGGCTATTGTTGTTGTTCAGTCATTATTTCCCTTGTGTCCTCTTTGTGACCCAATTGAGGGTTTTCTCAACAAAGACACCAAAGTGGTTTGGCATTTCCTTCTCCTGCTCATTTTACAGATGAGGAAACTGAGGCAAACAGGGTTAAGTGATTTGTCTAGGGTCACACAGCTCGTGTTTGAGGTCGGATTTGAAAGGGGGTAAATTGGACAACAACTCCAAGTACAGGCTCCGCTGATGAGGGATCAGTGGTGTCATCTTTGTGGGTAGAATCATAAAGCCAAAAAGGATAACGTGCAATAAAAATACATAAGCCTAGCATTGTTTAGTACTCTGTTGTCGGAGAACTCTTTCTTTGTGACTGCTGTAATTCTTGTACCTTCTTCCTGCTGCCCCAGGTTTTTTGACAATGGCCGCTGTGTCCTGACCTGTCCTTCAGGGAAATTTGCATTTCACAACCAATGCCATCCATGTCACCCCACTTGCCAAGAATGCCAAGGAAGTGAGCCCACCAACTGTACCTCTTGTGGCACAGGTAAGGAGAGATGAGAGTTGCTTATTCTCTATTGTCTCGAATCCTTCCCTCAACTGTTACTGCTCAGCTTTATTCAGAAGCATTGTCTCCTGTATTGAAGGGGTAAGCCTGGACATTTATACTTAAGGGAAGTGGTACTTAGTGGGTAGAATGCTGGGCTAGGAGTCAGGAATGAAGAAATGATTGAACAAAGCTGGACCCTGTGCTGAGTCCTGGAAATATAAACACAAAAGTAAGAGAGTTCCTGTCTTCAAAAATCTTATATTCTAAGAGGGAGAGATGACATGTCTATGGGAATTACTAAAATGTGTGAGTAGCTTGGTTCTTGGGATTTTACTCTTTAAATGTTGCCTGATTTTAATTAAACTAGGTGTTTACTATGTTCCAAATATTATCCTAGGAACTGAGGGATTTAAAGCATTTAGATAAGACAAAGTTCTTGACCTCATAGAGCTTACTTGTGGCAATTAAAAAGTTCCAAGATACAATTTCTGAGTAATTTAATCATTTTATTAATAATGCCAACATTTTAGTAAAAGGATGGTCATTTAGCCATCTCTCTGACTAAAAAAATCGATCATGGTGCTAGGTTCACAGTTTATATAGTCTTCAAAGAGTAGATGTTCCCCAGGGTGGGAATCAACCCTGATTGGTTGACAATAAGAGAATGAACATTACAATGAAGGGCTAAGCTTATCATCATGTCATTCTTGGATCGGGAGACTATCTCCATATCCAGACCATCCCCAACCTTGGGCAATTTAGACAAAAGGGTGTGTCTCCACCCAAGCTTGATTGAATGGAATTCACCTTAGACTAGAGATTCTTGTAAGGCTGGGTGGGGTCTACTAGAGAAAGTTAACTCATCCTCCAGAGACTGAGGTCTTGAAAATAGAAAAAGGGAAAACTCTGAATCTCCCCAAATCATTAGCTATTAATGTCATTTCTCTCATACTCTAATAGGAAGATATGACATATACACAGAAAACTATAATATTAATCATATATAAGTGTATGAAAAAAGGTGCAAGTAACATATTTGAGGTGTTAAGGAAGAGAAGTCACTGCTCCTTGGAAGGATCACAGGCTTCATGGAGAAAGTGATTTTTGAGTTGCATTATAAAGAACAGTAGGATTTCAACAGTGGGCAAAATGGGCATAAGAAAGAGTGAGAATAAACTGGACCACCAAAAGTGGTCCAGTTCAAGGTTTA
>CM053590.1:191353759-191380376 GCA_028646515.1 Pseudochirops corinnae | reverse complement strand
CCTTGTGCTCTCTCTGTGTATCTTTCATGTTTATCGATAGTCTTTCTTTCTTTCTTTTTCTTTTATTGCTTCCTTACTTTCTTCCTTCTTTCTCTTCACCCTGATGCTGCCTATGAATTAAGAGCTATATATTATTTAGAAGGAAAAACAATACAATTCTTCTCTTTAAGGAAGGATTCCCTTACCTTTAAGGCATTTTCTTTCATTCTTTCTATTTAAATACTTGTATTTAAAGTATTATACAATTCACACACATATTAAAATTAAACTAAATATAAACAATAAACTGAAAAAATAACTAAGTAAAGATAAATTAATAATGATAATAGAGACACAAACTCATCCCCATATTTATATTCTGTTAACAATACTATAATTCTAGTTTAGCAGATGGGTTTAAATACTGCCTCAGATTCTTGCAACCTCTGTGCCATTAGACAAGTCACTTGACATCAGTTTACTTAGCTGTGAAATGGAGGGATTGGACTGAAGAGCCTCTTAGATCCCTTTCAACTTCTTATCTATGGTCTCATGATCCAAACCAAAGTGGTGGAGCTCAGCCGGGCTTAAGCCAAGGCAAGGAAAGATTGTCTGTTGAGTTTCTAAGAAGTCTTGTGGCCAAAAAGGCTCTATATGGGGAGTGGGGAGGGGGGGGGGTAGCACCAGCAGCTTAGTAGTTCACCCTCTAGATATTGCGGTTCTCTAAGAAAACTTTTCTCCTTGGTGTGCAAAGAGAAAATCAACAACATAAAGGAAACTCATTCTCTCAGGGCATATTGGGATGGAGGGCATGATTATGTCTCATGGCATGCCCAGAATATCAGCAATTTGCTTCTGGTTCTCCTAGGGCTCTCCTGGGTGACTCAAGCACTGGCTTTTTGCTTGTAATGCTTTGATGACAATTTAGCTCCATATGCAGATTCAATCTTAAGCTGTTTTTACCCAACACCAAAGATGAGGGTGAAAGTAGAAAAATCCAGTCAAGAATCCAAATGTTTTGTCTATGCTTTGCCAAATGTTTGGAAACATCTGACATTTTAAGCTTGAGTTTTTCCATTTCCATCTGGATACTTTGTACAGTTCAACAGACAGAAAGAGCAAGGCACTGTGCTAGGCACTGGGGATATAAAGAAAAAGCAGATTATATAAGAGATGGGGAAGATTGCTTATTCTGCATCAAACCTCAAATAAACTATGATCCTTCATGAGCAAACAGCTGGACTTTCTACTGGTCATGCCAAACAACGATGAACAGAAAGGATGTGAATAAATGTCATGAAATGTTCAATAGAAGATTATTTCTCTGACTACACAGAAAATATAGAATTTGGTACATTTGGGGGAAAAATAAGAGAGCTCCATCCAGAATTTACTATTTGGTTAGATTTTCCATCTTCACCCAAGCTGTTAGCTTGTAGCATTTTAGAAAATATTATTTAGTTCCAAAAGACTCTGAAGAAAAATTCCTTTCTTTATTAAGCAAGATTTTTTGAATTGTAAGTTTATTAAGTTAAAGCAAAATATTTTACATAGCGTTCTTCTTCATTAACAGAAAAGAATACTAGATGAAGTTATTTTAGTATGCAATTGAACAAATATATATTAAGAATCAAGGATCTAAGCTGGGCCCGGGGAAATAAAATTGAGCAAGACACATTCCTGCCCTCAAGGTGTGCACAATTTAGTATGGAAATAAGGAAGGTAAATAAATAATCATAACAATTGACATGTGAGTAGCATTTTAAAAGTTGCTTTACAAGGGACTATTTGATAGATGCTAATAACAATCTTATAAGAAAGGTCCTGCAGATATTCTTATACTCATTTTATAGGTGGGGAAGTAGAGATTCAGATGCTGACTCACCTATGGTCACACAGCTAGTAAGTATTAGAGATGCTAAATCTAGCATTCTTTCCACACTACCACACAATCTCTTAATCAAATGAGTTATTTGCAAAATACTTAGCACAGTTTCTGGCACACAGTAGGTGCTATATCATCATCATCATCATCATCATTATGACTATATAAGGCAGAATGTGATCAGCATCATAAGAAAGGTTTGAAGCAAAGGGTGCTGGAGGGAGATAACACATCTGATTGAGTATGAGGATTAGGAAAATCTTGAAAACCTGGAAAGATTTATGTGAACTGATGCAAAGTGAAGTGAGCAGAACTGGGAGAACATTGTATACAGTAACAGTGACACTGTACAATGATCAGCTACGATTGACTTTGATCTTCTCAGCGATACAGTGATCCAAGGCAATTCCAAAAAACTCACGATGGAAAATGCTATCCACATCCAGAGAAAGAGCTATGGAGTCTGAATGCAGATCAAAGCATACTATTTTCACTTTATTTTTTTTTTGTTTTTTTTTCTTTTGGTCTATTTCTTCTTTTACAACATGACTAATAGGAAAATATGTTTTACATGATTGCACATATATAACCTACATCAAATTGCTTACCATCTTAGAAAAAGGGGAGGGGAAAGAGGGAGAAAATTTGAAACTTAAACTTTTTTAAAAAGGAATGTTAAAAATTATCTTTACATGTAACTGGGGAAAAAATTAAAAACTATTAAAAAAAGAAAAGGCTTCATGAGCAAGGTGACAGT
Organism: Pseudochirops corinnae; assembly: GCA_028646515.1. NCBI lineage: Eukaryota > Metazoa > Chordata > Mammalia > Diprotodontia > Pseudocheiridae > Pseudochirops > Pseudochirops corinnae. Next base: position 191,377,755 of record CM053590.1, on the reverse strand, counting down.
TGCCATAGGCTTAAAAGATAGGTAGGATTTTAAAAGATAGTAATTTTGGGAAAGGGCATTTTCTGGTAAGAGAACTATGTCTTCTGAGGTCTGGAAGTGGGAAAACATAGGAAATTTGACTATTGTGTAGAATTCTAGATTAGGATTCAAGTTTGGTTCCATTTTATCTTCTTCATTGACTTGCATGTTGACCATGGGTATAATAGTAAAGGTGTCGATTTGACTCATCAATTGATTCTTGATTAATGCTATACCTGTAACTTGGTCAATAGGGATGACTGAATACTCAGAGACACTCTGGTGTACTGAATAGAAGGCTAGATTTGGGGTCATGAAGACCTGGATTCAGATTCTGCCTCAGTTATTTTACCAGCTGTGTGATCCTGAGTTACTTAATCTCTTTGCATTTTAGCTTCTTCAGGTGTCAGATGAGGCATGCAACAACTGCTAATGTCCCTTCCCACTCTAAATCTGTGACCCTATGAATTTTCATCATGACAAATCTTTGCTTATTGCCTGCCATGTGTATAATGCAATCATATGCACTGTAGGGATTACAAAGAAGTTTGATATCTGGTGATTGCTCTAAAGTCCCTTACTGTGGAGCCAAGGAGACAAGATACACACATCTAAAAACAGTATGAGGCAACAGCGTGGCAGATGTTCCCAAACAATGAATGCTAAGAGCCAAATGAATACAGATAGCAAGTGCCAGAAAAGTTCCAAGGAGAAGAGATCTCTGGGGGTTGGAGTAATTAGGGAGGTTTTCAGTGAAGTTTTAGGACTTGAGTTGAGCCTTTAAGGAGTTGGACCATTTTGCTAGGCAGAAAGGGAAGAGAAATGTATTTCTCTGGAATAGAAGGGAATAGAAAACATTGATTTTATCTCTCTCCAGAGTTTCTTCCAGGACCACCACACTCACATTCCATCTAGTAGTATACCGTCCTCACTATTATGAGCACTAATCAGGAATCAGGTCTGCTTAATGGAAAGTTACTATCTGGGCCCAACAAAGGAGTATAGATCAGGAACCTCAAAAGCCACCTTGTGCAACCTTCTCATTTTCCAGATAAGGAAACTGAGGCCTAGGGAAGTGAATACTTGCCCATGGTCACAAAGTGTCAGAGGCAGGGTTTGAGGCCCTCTGACCTCAGGGACAGTGTTCTTTCATCTGTATCATGCTGCTTCCCCACAAATTGCTGATTTTCAAAGAATCAGAATCTAATACAACATTCAAACTATGCTGAATAATATTAAATCTTTGAAGATTCAGGAAGTCCTTCATAGCCTTATGGTGCCTCAGGGACATAATTATTGACATCAATTATCACTGCTGTGGGTGTGCTAGAAGCTCTAGTTAATAGAGAATTTTTTTTTTTGAATAAAACGCCCGATAAGAGGGTTTTATTTTCTAAGCATATAACCCCCATGTCAAAAATCCTCTCATGACACAGGGCCGCCTGAGGGGATTCTCTCTCTGTCTTGGCTCCTATCCGCCATCTAAAAAACCTAGGAAATGCATGTGTAGCACCTCTCATTATACTGAGATAGACTCCACTTGCAAAACCCACTGGTCGCAAAATAAAAGAAACAAATTTCACTTATAGCCTATAGAAAAAGAAACAGCTGAGCTCTTAAATGTACCTTCCAATGATAAATCCTTTCATGATGATCTATATAAATTTGTAGTCACTAACAGTCACTGGGAGGCAGGTTACCCCCTGTGGTTCCCCCTGCCTTACCTCCCACACTTCACAGTGGTTCTGGTGGTATCAGGCATTACTGATGGGTTCCCAGAGCCTCACTCTGATGCCTCCAGCTGCATTACTTAGCTTGTTCCTTATCCCGCCTTCTCCTTCACTGCTTACCATTCCCAGCGGGTAATGTTGGGTGACTTTCAGACATGGTCATGCCCTCTGTCAGAGCTAATCTTTCCTCTGTCATTGGGAATCATCTCCATCTGCCACAGAGGGGAAGACCTCCAGGGTTCACCTCATCTGAAAGAAGATGACAAGAGATATCACATTCTTCCTATGTTGCACCTTTAGAGATGTGTTCCCAGACTAAGGACCATGTCTCTTCTCAATGAGGTTTTCCTCCTTGGTTACTACTCTTGCTAACCCTGGCATCACAAAAACCTCTCCAGGCTAGACATGTAGTTTCCATACCTGAACATATGTTTACAGTATCATAGGTTTAAACCTAAAAGGGTCCTTAGTTAGGCTACAATTGTTCAGCTTGTGACACCTTTTAGGGTTTTCTTGGCAGAGATACTAGAGTGGTTTGCCATTACCTTCTCCAGCTCATTTTACAGATGAGGAACTGAGCAAACAGGGTGAAGTGACTTGCCTAGGGTCACACAGCTAATAAGTATCTGAGCTGGATTTTAACTCAGGTCTTCCTGACTCCAGGCCCAGTCCTCTATCCTCTGTGTCACCTAGCTGCAGAAGGGACCTTCGAGGCCATCAGATCCAAGCATAGGAGGAAAATAAAACCCAGGATAATTAAACCTAGGATCATACAGGACCACAAGTCCTCCTATTCCATATTCTAACACCCTTCCTATTATACCATGCTGCCTTTAAAGAAATAGGGGAGGGAGCAGGGAAGAGTGGTTAGTCTCAATGCTCAATGACCTTCAAGGTCCCTTACAACTAGTGTGGGGGTCTAATCTTGTTCAATCTAAGAGAAACTGAGGCAGAGCTCTGAAGCAATAGAACTTTACTAAGTGTCCATGTCCCCCTCTAATGAAGTGAACCTCAGATCTTCCTCATGACCTGAAATGTTCCCTTTCCTTAAAGTCTTAGTCTTGTAGTGTTTGCTACCCAGATGAGTCAGAAGAGGCAAAATAAAACACATAATCTCATTGGTTGATAGACCTATATCTTGACCTTCTAGGAGAAACTTTAGCTCATGCTTGAGATAGATGAGCTAGTAGAAGATAGCCAAATATGGGCAGAGGTGATGGTCTTCCATTGGCCCCATGTTGGGCAACAGATTGGGGAATAGATTTGTAAACAGCTCTTGCTGTGTGAAGACAGTGTCACCTATTGGTCAAGTACTCATAGGACCTGTTGGCCAAGTGCCATAGGTCAAGGGATAACAAGGGTGGAGGTACAATCAAAAAAAGCTTTCCATGCCATTGAGTCACCTCCACCACACTGGGCTTTGTCATTTACTCATCAGTGGATTCACTGGACTGACTAACTGTATATCAGTATAGAAGTACAGCAGTAGTAAACACTGGCCCTAAGGAGTCAGACTCAACTGAGTGATACTAACCAGGGTTCTAAATCAAATAGAGACCTAAATTAATCATTTCTCATGCTCTAAGTCTATTGTGAGAATTTCCAGTCTTTGCTAGCCACTACACAAGTAAGCCAGCACAGGTAGTTTATTTATCCACTCGAGAAGGTGACATACTCCATCAGTGGTGATGATGGGCATTGTGTCTCCCAATTCCACAAATGACAGAGAGAGACAGAGACAGAGAGAGAAGGAGAAAGAGAGGGAGAGAGAGAGAGAAGGAGAAAGAGAGGGGGAGTCTCTCTCCCTGAGCTATATGATTCAAAAAGTTTGGATAAGATCACATAGGGCTATAGACAGGAAAGAGTACATTTTTAGCAAAAGAAAATGGATGTGTAAACTGTTGCAACAGTCTTTAGCATAGTTATTCCTATCAGACCAAAGAAAACAATATCTTCATTATTAATTATTTGTTAAGCTTCTACTAAGTGCCTTATTAGATAGGTATTATTAGGACATACGTACATATATGTGGAGAGAGACAGAGAAGAGGGGAGAGGAGAGGAGAGGAGGAGAGAAGAGAGGAGCAGAGGGGAGGGGAGAGAGATGAATATAATATAGATACTATCAGGGAATATAATACAGATGCTAAATGGGGATGATGATAGCGCCTACCTCCCCCGGTTGCTGTGAGGTTCAAATAGGACACTACTCATGCAGCATTTAACAAAGTGCCTAGCACGTGGTAGACTTTATGTAAGTGCTTTTTTCCTCCCCCTTCCCTTGCTTTAACACAGAGCACATACCCCTGTCTCTGGTACCAAGAGAGTCCAAGTCACCAATATCAGGTTCAGATATGAAGAGCGTAAATCCCAGTGTTCTTTCTTTCTTAGAAACCCAAGAGGGACGTCCACCACCTTAACAAACATTTATTCCTCGTTTGTTCAGAAGTGGGCAGAGTGTTCCATATCCCCCTGTGTCTCTTAAATCCCCAAAGTCAGGCCACTAGGTGGCATGGTGGATAGAGCGCTGGGTCTGTAAATTAGGATGACTCTTCCTGACTTCAGATCTGATCTCAGACACTTACTAGCTGTATGACCCTGGGCAAGTCACTCGATCTTGTTTGCCTCACTTTCCATATCTGTAAAATGAGCTGGAGAAGAAAATGGCAAACCACTGCAGTATCTTTGCTGAGAAAACCCCAAGTGGGGGGTTGGCCACAAAGAGCTGGGCACAACCTGTACAAAGAATTTCTCTGTGGCGAGGGCTTGAGATCATACAGATCATCTTAGGTTGCTGCGGCCACACCCAAGGCACTGGATGACTGGGGGAAGGAAGATTCACACCCTGCAGGCTCTCAAACAGTATCCAGCAGGGAACTGACTATTTAAGGATCCTCTGATTCTCTTCTGATTCCAGATCACACAACAATGTCCTCTCTGGATTAGAAGGAAATTTTTTTTTTTAATCTGCTTTGTATCTCTCCTGAGTTTTGTATGCTAGGGAGAACCCTGCCCAACCCATTCATCTGTTTTGCTGAACTGATGGGTCAGAATGGTTTAGAGCAGGGGTAGCGAACCTCCAGCCTGGCACGTGGGCTCAAGGCCATAGGTACCCAACCCCTAGTAGACACTTACAAATATATTTCACAAGACATCCATCTTCTGTTCCAAACCCCCTTATTTTACAGAGGAAGTAACTAAGGTGAAGGTTCTTGCCCAAGGTCACATGAGCATTTATGTGACAGAGGTAAGGTTTGAACGCAGTGCTCTGATTTGACATTCAGGGCACTTCCCATTGAACCATACTACAGACTCAGAAAAGATAATTACACACCTGGCCCAGACCCCTGTTGTCCAGCTACCACGTCCCTGGGCAGTAGGCAGAATAGGTTCCTGCTTCTTTGAGTGGCCCAGTCGAGAGGATGCCCAGGAATTCATGTTGCCAATCCAAGCAACTTTGTCCATTCTGTCTACCCCCACCCCCACCCCCAAAGGAACTCTACAACCAAGGTTGTGCTCAGGGGCGATCCAAACTTCATGGAGTACAAGGAACGCTACATTTACATGCCCTAGATTACATACCCACCCCCTTATTGCCTATGGGACCTTAATAATAAAAGGCAGGCATTCACATAGGACCTTAGGATTCACAAAGCGCTCTTACACATATCTCATTTTATCCTCATAACCACTCTGGGAGGTAGGTATATTATTATCTTCATTTTACAGATTAGGAAACTAAGGCAGGCAAAGAGCAAGTGACTTACCTAGGGTCACTCAGCTAAGAAGTGACTCAGGTTTTCATGACTCCCAGTCTAACTCTCTGCCCACTGCACCACCTAGCAGCCTCAACCTCCATGGGCCTCATTTTCTGTAACTTTAAAATAATGGAGTTACATAAAACAAGTTTTTAAGGTCCTTTTTGGATCTGGATCTATGATGCTACAAGAAGGAAGAGATAAGTTTCTTTTCCCCCCGCCCCCCAGAAACCTGGAAGCTCACACTTACTCTCTAGTGTCTGGGTTTATTATAATAGGATTTATTCTTCTTTTTGTTGTCATTATTGCTGTTTTTCAGCTAAACCTGTCATTTCACTGGCATAGGGAACCCCTGAAAAAGAAATTAACTCTGCCCATGCAGGCTAGTTCATATTCTACTCACTGTGGTCTTAGAAGAGTGGTTCTCAACCTGTGAGTCGCGACCCCTTTGGGGGTTGAACGACCTTTTCACAGGGGTCACAGGGGTTGCCTAAGACCATTGGAAAATACATATTTCTGATGGTCTTAGGAACTGAGACACCGCTCCTCTATCCATCTCCACGCGGGTCTGCCCACATGCAGATACACCCACATACAGGTATTGAAGGGTGGCAGCGTTAGGAAGGTTGAGAACCATTGGTCTTAGAGAGTTGCCTGGGGCACTGAGAAGTTAAGGCCAGATCCCACAGCCAGTATATTAGAAGCAGAGTTTGAATCCAGGTCTTCCTGAGCCCAGGGTAGTCTGTCCTTATTCTGCCTTGCTGCCTCTCATGCCTTTGTTTTTATATCATTTTACTGCCAGGATAGGACCTAAATTCCTTTAAAAACAACAACAATCACTTTCTAAGTTATAAATTTTATATTTTATTTTTTTTCCATGAAATGAGTGCTCTGGGTTTTAACCAATTAAATACCTACGGGAAACTTTTTTTTTGGTCCACTTTTTTTATTTTTGGAGGGGGGAAGGCAGGGCAATTGGGGTTAAGTGACTTGCCCAAGGTCACACAGCTAGTTTTGTGTTAAGCATCTGAGGCTGAATTTGAACTCAGGTTCTCCTGACTCCAGGGCTGGTGCTCTATTCACTGGGCCACCTAGCCACCCCTTTTGGTTCACTTTTTACTTGATCTCTTCTTGTTAGATCCCAGAGTTATAACTAAGATGTGTGACTGATGTTTTGCCCCAGGCCATCAAATTTAGAATGCCCTGAATTCAAAGAGGGATGACAACTCTTGAAAATATTTACTATGTACTATGTAAAAACTGCAGGTCTCAGCACTTAATTAGCAAGAATAAGTAGAGAAAGTTGGAAGCAATTCCATGAACAGCCATGAATAGTTACTTGATTATCACTTAAACCTACTAATGTAAGGGAGACAGTGAATAGAGAGCCCACTTTGAAATGACAAAGACCTGGGTTCAAGTCCCTTCCTCCCCCAACACACTGACTGCGTGACCCTGGATAAGTAACTTATCCTCTCAGGGTTCTAGGCAATTCTCTAAGACCAGGGGTGTCAACAAGTGGCTCAGGACTCCACTGCCCACAACACTTTCAAATGGGCCCAAACCAGAATAAAGCATAATCAGGAAATATTAAGCCAAATGAATACAAATGCAATACAACATGGACACTGTGACATTTTAAAACTACATCAGTTTTCTGCCCTCACAGGTGCTCATGGATGATTAGGGTCCCCAGTGTCTATCTGAGTTTGACAGCCCTGCTCTAATGCTATAAATCAGCAGAGAAGGTGCTGAGCTGCCTTTAGTAGAGACCTTTCCTTACTGGGGCCCTCAATATCAATTAATCACCGGTCTACTCCCTAAACCAGTGGTTCTCAAACTGTGGGTCACAACCCCTTTGGGGGTCGAACGACCCTTTCACAGGGGTCACCTAAGACCATTGGAAAACACATATTTCCAATGGTCTTAGGAACCGAGACACCACTCCTCTACCTGTCTCCAGGCGGGTCCGCCCACGTGCAGATATGCCCACATACAAGTATTAAAGGGTCGCTGCATTAGGAAGGTTGAGAACCACTGCCCTAAACCATGTCATCTTAGACACACAAACACAGTCGTTTTAATTGTCCCATTGCAGACCATCTCACAAGGTTACTGGAAGGAGAGAGATTTGTGGGTTACAAAAACATGAGGTGCTTTCCCACATTTCTGATCCTCTTCCAGTGATGAGCCAGATGGAAAAGATGGAGGGAGGAAATGAGCATTTACTAAGCACTGTGATAAATGCTTTACAAACACTATCTCAAATGATCAGCCTTGGGAGGTAAGTACTGTCACTCCCATTTTACAGTTGAGGAAACTGAGGCAGACAGAGGTGAAGTGACTTGCCCAGGGTCACACAGCTAGTTGACTCCGGGCCCAGCACCCTATCCGCTTTGCCACCAAGATGCCTTCTTTTGCTCTTCCATTTGCTGGACAAATTTGAAGGTTATACACATATTCAAAAGGCAACAAGGATCCAAAAATGGGCAGGTGGTGGTCTTACCTATGTACTGGAAGGTTCGAGAAGCTTGGGTTTTCTTCTTTCACTTTCTAAACATAAAGTATGGGAAAGGGCCAGAAAATGACTTTGTGGATCAGGCCACTAAGACCCCCAGGCTTTTCCTCCCCCCCTTCCCCCCCCACATAAACTATGTGGATTTGCTCTTTTGTGTCTGACTGACTCTACCACATTACTTCCATAGACATAACCTCCCCAGTGCTGTCTAACAGTCTTTGAAAGCTCGGTCTGTAGTATGTTAGGTAACTGCATTTTTTCTTAGTTTTATTAATAATATTCTTTAGGCAGGAAGAGCCTGGGGGGATGGAATAAAATGAGGATAGCTCTAGGGGTTTCTCAAGCCTCTTTCTCTTGCGTGTATTATCACTTTCTTATTGTTTGGGGAGAAGAAAAGGCCAAGAGGCATCATCCTAAATTCAAATCTGGAGCAATTAGCTCATCCCCTTGGCTCCTTAGATTATTACACTATTTTTTCCCCTGAGCTGGTATAATCAAAGTTCCTCCTCCTTGTTTCATAAGTGACCTGAAAAGCAGAACTACCAGCCAAGCCTGTCTGGGTCACGTCTCCTTGCAGTAGAACTGAGCCAAACTATTCAGTAACCAGACCACTGTAGGGGGAGGAGAGGCAGAGAGATGATCTTGTGACCAAAGGCAACGAGAAACCAGGAGAGAGCCATCCCTGGCAGACACACCGGCTTTACTATGGAAACTGAGTTGGTGGACTAATCTATAGGTTGAGGGAAACGTTCAGGAGATGTGGGTTCTTGTCTTGCCTGTGCCTGTAACTTTCTTTTTAACAAAGATTCATCTGATTTTTGTTGATGCTTTTTGTTTTTACATAATATTTATATCTAGATCTGCCCTTTCCCCCTTCCCTACTCAGTAAGCTATTCCCTGTAACAAAGATTGAAAAAGAAAAATTTTCAGCAAAACTAACCAAAATAATGATTGTGTATGATGCCATATTCCATACTCTATGCATATGTGTATGCATATATCTGTGTGTATACACATACAGATGTGTGTGCAAATTTGTGTATGTATCACGTCTATATGCATTTTTACATACTTATTGTCCCTCACTTCTTCACTGAAAGGTGGAAGGTACCTTTCCTCAGGACTTCTCTGAGATATTTTTTGATCATTATTATACCATATTCAACTTTCTCCTTTTTTTTTTTGGTGTTTCCATTTATTTCATTGTAGACATTGGGTATGTTCTTTTCCTGGTTTTACTTCCTTTACTCTGCATCAGTTCATATAAGTCTTCCCATGCTGCTCTGAATTTTTTATATTTGTCATTTCTCATGGCCTGGTCACTAATTTTCAATTTAATAAATATTTAGTGAATACCTCCCAGGTACAGGATGCTGTGTTCCCACTGGGCTTACAAAGATGAAAACAAAAACAAAATCATTTTACATTTTGCTGGGAAGGGAGGGGCAGAGATTGTTTCATTTTTGTTTATATCTTTAATCCTAGCACAGTACCTTGTATTTGATTGTTGTTGTTTAAATTTTTAGTATTGTCTCACTCTTCATGATCCCTTTTGGGATTTTCTTGGCAAAGATACTAGAGTAGTTTGTCATTTCCTTCCTCAGATCATTTTACAGAATAGGAAACTGAAATAAACAGGGTTAAGTGACTTGCCCAGGGTCACAGGGTATCTGAGGCTGGATTTGAATTCAGGTCTCCTTGACTCCAGGTTTGGCATTCTACCCACTGCGCCACCTAGCTGGTGTATGGTAGGCATGAAATAGATTTTTTTTTAATTGAGTTGTCTCCTCCTCAACTACATAGTAAGCTCTTTAAGGAGATAAGCATCTTTTCTATTCCCAACACTTCCTCACACAATTCCTTACTCAGAGAGGGCACTTTATATGTATGGAGGTCCTTCATAGATTCAATAAGGGCCCAGAGAAATAATAAGCAGACAAGCAACAGTATTGAATACTCACTACGTACAAACTATGGCTATCCCTTCCACATCATCAGAGCTGGGGCATGGGGTCCCTTCCCCAATCTGGAAAATCTGAGTAAAATTTTTTGGCCCTCCCTTCATACTAGAGAAGAAGTCTGAATTTTTTACTTTTTCTTTTATTGGATGTTTACAGTACCTTATTATAAAATTTGGGTTGATATTATACAATTATATATATCATATTTATAAGCATATATTCATATATTATGTGTATATATGTGTTTTATGCATTTCTGAGTTTCTAAACTTTTCCTATGTCATCTGCTGGCCTTCACATGTCCTCTGCGGCTTCTGCAAAACTCATCCCAAATTCCCATTTAATTTCTTATGCTGACCTGAGATTCAGAGAAACCATAGTCGGGAAAGTCATGATGTGGAAGGGATAACTGTACTATGCTAGGCTTTGTGGAGAGATCCCTGCTGTCATAAAGTTTACGAGCTAGCAAAGTAGATAAAATTATCTATACATGGAAAAAAGTGAGGATATGAACAAATCAGTGTCGTTCAAAATGGTAGGTGGATTTTGCACCACTTTGGTCCCCATCACAATATTTTCACAATAGCAAACGATATATCAGGCTTGTCCTAAGACAGTGATTCTCAATCTGTGGGTTGCGACCCCTTTGGGGGTCGGACAACCCTTTCACAGGGGTCGCCTAAGACCATTGGAAAACACATATTTCCTGATGGTCTTAGGAACCAAGACACCATTCCTCTATCATCTCCAGGCAGGTCCGCCCGCATGCAGATATGCCCAGATACGCCCACGTATGAAAAAGGGTCATGGCGTTAGGATTGTTGAGAACCACTGTCTTAAGAGAAGAAATCTGACTCAGAATTTTAGGGAAGAGAGAAGGAAGACATGACAGAAACCTCCGGAAGCATTAATGGGACCTTAGAAGCCATTCCCAGAATCTCCTCTACCCTGGCATTGGATATGATGCCTTTCCTGTAGCAGAAAGAAATGTAGGCCTTGTTCTGGCTTACAGAATCAGAAGCATGTTTTGCTGAACAGTCTCTAATATCTGGATGCTCCCCAAGGAGGTCTGGCAATGTTAAAGTTGCATGTCTGGCTTCTATTGTCCAGTCCTTAAGCCATGTCTTCCCTGCACCAGCACCAAAATGCTTCAAGGTTGGATGGCAGAACATGATCTAATGGTTAGTAGGAAGAGCTCTCAACTCCACTGGTTGGGAGGAAATTTTTTTTTCAGGGGGCAGGATATCAGAGCAGGAGCCTGAACAAAGTGAAAATATTAAGAATCAAATGGGCAGTAATATCACCTACATTTTGCTAGCCAGATGGTCCTTTAAGCAGCTATCTGAGCTAGAGCTGAGCCCATGCTGAATGAAAGCATATTGCCTCCATACCTACAGAGCCCGAAATGTTGGCCCTTCAGAAATGAGCAGGAGGACAATTCACTAAGTGACTAGACTCATCCTTTCTCTGAAGTCTCTTCCTCACACTGGAGTGAAAATAGAACACTGGATAATAAAAGCCCGCCTCATTCCCGTTCAGTTTCCACCACCGTTGGCAGGTTCCAAGCAGATATATTAGAAGCAAAGCCAGGTCCTAGCAATTAGGGCAACAAGTCAGAGAAGGAGGTGGGCAGACACAGGCTTCATTTGTCCCTCTGTCCTCCACCTGGTAGAAAGAGTTAAGCTGGAGGAAGAAGAGCCATCCTAAGAGGTGGTTGAGTGGGCAGAGCATGACATTTGGAGTTGGGAGGTGTGAGTTTGAGTCTTAACCTTCCTGTTATATGTGTGACAAGTCTCTTTACCTTTCTAAGCTGGTATCCTTCACTTGTAAAACAGGAACAATAATATTTGTACATATCAATAGGCAGCCTGAGGATCTACTCGGACCAGGCTCCACAGGAACTTTGCCAGGGACCTCCTCGCCCACCCCAAACTCTCTTGCCCAGCTGCTATCATGTGCTGGAAGACCCCTCCTGGCACACACCCCCATCCCCATGGTTACTGGAAGCACCCCAGAGCAGAGGTGTCAGATTCTCTGGCTGTAAACTTTTAGGGTGCTGCCCCAGACAGATTAAAATGTACCTGGGAAATGTTTAATAAAATAAGTAAAAATACAATTCAACGTAGATAATGTTAATTCGTTGATATTAATTCTAAGCCAATATGCAGTCTGCAGGGATCCATTCCATCTGAATATGATGCTACTGCCCCAGAGAAATGTTCTGCTCCAGCCCTTAGAAGAACTATCCCATTCCCAACATGGTGTAAACAGCATATTCTGTTTACATCATTTAAATGAGCCGGGAGGCACAGCCTGAATCCTTCTAATTAGCTAGCATTTACAATAGCACCTACTGTGTGCCAGGCCCAATGCTAAGCATTTTACAAATATATCATTTAGTCCTCACAACAGTCCTGGAAGATGTCATTATTATTATCACCATTTTACAGTTGGGCAAAATGAGGCAAAGCTAAGTGACTTGCCCAGGGTGATACCGCTAGTAAGCAACTGAGGCCAGATGAGAACTCAGATCTTCAAGAATTCAGACCCAGAGCTCTCTCCACTGAGCTACCTGGCCAGTGGGCCTTAGCATCTGCACTGAAGCTCTGCCCTATGAACCCCAGGCATTGCCATCTGACCCGCCGTTGTTGGGCTTTGTCATCCACTCCACTGTTGAAAGCTAAGAGCTTCTCTGTCTATCCCACAACTGAACCCTCCTTAAGGAGTTATCTTCCCATTAGAATGTACGCTCCTGGAGAAAAGGGGCTATCACATTTTTCTCTTTGTATCCCTAGAAACACTCAGCATATAGCAAGTATTTAAGAAATGCGTTTCCATTCCATTTCACTACCTATCCTGTAGAAAAGTTTTGAGCCAAGAGCTTTCTAAGTTGTAAAATATTATGTGAAGTTATTTCCTATGCCTACATTTCTATGCCTTGACATCTATAGACATTAATGTGACTCCTATCAGTGGAACAACAGATTATCTTTCCAAGGAGAATCGGAATTAATTTTTTTGTTCTGAATTTAATGAACACCAAACAAAATGAGTAGTATTTCAATATATAAAATAAAATTTTTTTAAAAAAGGATTGTACATAAAACTGTGAATCTCTATTAGGTACAGTTCACTTTTTTAAAAGTATATAATAAAGTACTATGTTTTTAAAAGTATATAATAAATGGATTCACCATGTTACTTTCAAAACTGTCCCTCTTATCTGTGTTTCCTTCTGGTCTTCCTTCTGATCACTTTGGTACATTTAAAAATGCTTTAGTATCTCTTTTTTTCTTGTTCTTTTTTTGAGGAGGAGACAACCCTATTTCTACCTCTCTTATCTCTCTAACTCCCCATCCCAACTGAAAAAAAAAAAAAGAAGACAATCCTTGTAAAAAAAAATATAGACATAGTCAAACAAGACACATTTCCATATTGGCTGTGTCCAAAAATGCGTATCTTTTTCTCCACCACTGAATCTATCACCTCTCTGTCAGGAGGAGGATTAGCTTCACCTATCCATGATCATCTGTAGATTGAAAAATAAAACAAAAACTTTAAAATGAAATTTTAAATAAAAAATAAACTGTCACCTGGACCAAACAAGGGAATGATGTTCTGTAGCAGCAGGCCAGAAGGCCAAGGGTGGTTCTGAATCCCAGCCACATATTTCATGGGTCATTGAGGACAAGGAGAAAGAACAGTGAAAGCAGTGGGATGAAAGCATTCCTCCTTGCTCAGTCACAACTCAACCAGTTCACCAAGACAGGGGGAAACTGGAATTTATATCCAATTGTCATCTTCCTCCACCTCCTCATTCTCCCCCTTTACTAGAAAATTAGTGAGTGTAACCCAGGGATGGGAAAAGTGGAATGTTGGAGAGGAAGATTTCCCAGTCTCTTAAACTCCTAAACTGGGCCAGGAACAGCTGACAATCCTTTAATGAACAGAATGAAACCACGCTAATTAAAAGAATCATAAGGCCCTAGAAAATGAGACTTAGAAACAAATAAAAAAGGACCAACAGCAGCCTAAAGTATTCTTCCCTAACGCTGTACACACACACACACACACACACACACACACACACACACACACACGCCCCTGAAGGTATTTTAAAGGTGGCCTGATAAAAATTTCCTAAGTGTCCTAACTGCCCAAACCAATTTCATATTTGCATTCGAGATTTATAACCTTTAAGAGAGATTTTGTGGGTACTTTTGCAGCATTATCCAAATGGCCCAGTTTTATTCTGAAAACCCTAAATGAATTTTTAAAAAGTATATTAATAGTACCTGGTAGCCCCCAGCAGTAAAGGATCTATAGAAACAGAGCTAGAAAAAGTTTTTTTTATAGAAGTGATAAAGTACTATGTTTAAAGCTGTAAAAATTTGGCAGCCAAGTTTTCAGTCCAGAAGTAAATTTGTTTTATACTCCTGTCTAAGGAATAGCTGAAAAATTAAACAATCAGGAAAGACTAACCTGGATTTCAGAGATAAAATGTGATGATGATTCCCCACTAGAGGGTCCAATTATCACCTCTTCTATCGTGAAAGGCAAACTCAAGCCAAGAAGCTGGTGACGGCTTCAAGTCACTCTGGTACATGTGGCTAACAGCTCACTAAAGTCATTGCCTGACTATCTATCTTCTGTGCTCAAATACATCCATATGTGATAAGCCCCTCAGGATCCCAGCCTAGAAGTACAGTAGTAAACTAGGAAATAGTGTGCAGTTAACAGAATGCCTCATTCATAGGCTTCTATAAGGTTAGGGCTGAATAGGACCTCCAAGATCACGCAGACTAATTCCCTCATTTAGTGGAGGAAGAAACTGATTTGCCGGGAGCCTGTGCATTTGGTACATTAAAGCAGAACCACCTACTTGGGAATTTTGGGTCTGACTCAAAGTTACTGTTTCTGTGAATTTGATCAAAAATCTCTTACAACCTAGCAAGGCAGCCAAAGGATCAGCCAGTGATGTCAAAAATCCAACGCAACTAGTCACTTATCAGAATTGGCCCTGCCACAATCAGACCATTCATGACTGTTATCAAAGCCCCCATATAGAATATATCAAGAGTTGCATTCATTCATATAGACTTGACACTAAAGCTCCAAGGGGCCACTAGGTGGTGCCATAGTGCACAGAATGCCAAGACTGTAGAGTTCAAATCTAGCTGGGTGACCCTGGGCAAGTCACTTAACCCTGTTTGCCTCAGTTTCCTCATCTGTAAAATGAGCCGGAGAAAGAAATGGCAAATCACTCCAGCGTCTTTGCCAGGAAAATCCCAAATGGGATCACAAAACCTTGGACATGACTGAAAACTACTGAAAAACAAAAAAATTTCTGCACTCTGGACTCCCAGTGTCTACTCTTAACTCTCCTAGGTGTCACTGTTTTCTAACAGAGGAAGGGGCTGGTCATTTCTAAAGCTAAAGCTTCATATTAGAATGAAGAGAAAGGGCATTTCCTCAGACTCAGTATTCAAAGTACAACCTACAATGTCGACATTGTATAGATGTGTGTAGTAGGGAGTTTTGGGAAGACTAACTGCTAATATCCTGATAATGCATCTTTCTCCAGAGGAGTCCAAGAAACTGTCTCTGCCACCTGCTAATGAATAATATTTATGATGATGAGAATTAATAATACTAGCTAGAATTTCTATTAAGCTTCAAGGTTTACAAATGTTTTGTATAGGTCACTGTGCTTGAGCCTCAGAGCAACTTTATCAGGAAAATTCTACAGATATGATTATTCTCATTTTATAGATTTTATAAATCCTCACTTTATAGACTAAAAACACAAGGCTTGTAGAGTCTGACCAACTTATGTTCCGTCCCGAACAAGGAAGCATCAAAAACCGAATTCGACCCAAGATCTTCATGTTTCCAAGTCCAGTGTTCCATAACCACCATTCCAAGCTGCTGCAGGAGTTTTTCATACTCATAAGATCATAGAATTTTAGAGCTGGAAGGGCCTTTAGTGCTCCTTCAGTCCACTTTTTAATATACTTATGAGGTCAGTGAGTCCCAGAGAAGTGATGGGGTCATGGATACAGTCAGTGGCAAAGTCTGCATGAGGAGGTGGGTCAGTGTTCTTTCCAGCACACCATTGATGTCTCCAGCTAAGTGGAATAGGGACTTAATCATACTGTGATGAGTGTACAAAACTAATGTTGTTAAAAGAAATCTGCTTGCAAATGGGCAAGATAGGTACATTACATTCAACAGCTTTGAGGCTCTGTGATTGCAGATGTATGAGAAATACCCTGATAAAAAGACTAAACAAATAGATTTGTCCAAAAAGGGGAAGACTTGTCAATGAAAACTGTTAGATATGTGAAGTAAATAGTCCATCGTAAAAGATAATTGCATGTTCTTACTAACTTGAAGGCCTGATTGACTATAATGGGTAGTGAATCACAGGTGTTTCTAAATATATGCCTAATTATTGTTGTATTTCGAAATTTGCTTTTTCATCTTATACAAGGTTGGCAAGGAACATTGGTGTTCTTCTGGGTTGTTATAGTAACCGAGTCATACTCTTTTCTGTTTATTAGCCAAATACGTAAGTTCTTTCAGCCCAGCCTGGGCCTTTGCTTCCCAGTAAAACTTTTTAGAGATATCTAGAAAGTTCTAAAATTCCAGTTGTGCCATTTAACACCCACATGACGTGAGCAAGTCACCTCATTACTCTCAGCCATTTACTCATCTGTAAAATGAAAAACTTATTCACGATGACCCTTGGGGTCCCTTCTGGTTCTAAATCAATGATCTCCTATGTTACTATGTGTCTGTCCTTCGTAGAATTTCCACATTCATCCTTGGTCCAAAGATCTGGAGACAACACGGAACAGTAGAAAGAGCGCCACCTTTCAAAGTCAGAAGAGAGGGGTTCAGACTCCATCTCTGATCCTGATTCTGCACATGACCTTGGGAAAGTCACACTTTGCCTCTGTTTCCCCATATAAAAAATGAGGGTGTTGAACCAGGTGGCCTCAGAGCTCCCTCCATCTCTGGATCGAGAGATATTGGGATCTCTGAAACTAATGTAAAGGAAGGAATTCAGATCATCCTCATGAATGTCAGTTAAGAAGTGTCTTTAATTGTCTCAGACAACAACACAAGCTGTCTCCATAACCCATCCAGAGAATAGAAGGTTGAATTTTTTTTTAAAAAAAAGGGAAATGCTTAGATGAGCAGCTTTTACACATATTTTTCTTATGCAGAGGTGCAAATAAGAAAAAATATTGCAGAATTTCTCTTACTCAATCTGATCCAGTTCAACAGGCATTTATGGCACACCTACTGTTTATAAGGTACTGTGCTTGGCTCTAAGTATAAAAAGACAAAATGAAACAATAGCCCCTGCTCTCAAGGAGCTTAGCTTCTACTAATCACCCATGTTCATGTCTGACTCTTTGTGATCCCACTTGGGGTTTTCTTGGCTGAGATACTGGAGGGGTTTGCCATTTCCTTCTCCAACTCATTTACAGATGAGGAAACTGAGGCAAAGGGGGTTAAGTGACTTGCTCAGGGCCAGGTTTGAACTCAGGAAGATGAATCTTCCTTAGTTCTAGTTCAGCACTATCCAAAACACTACCTAGTTGCCCCATAGGTTGGAATAACTTCCATCTGTCAATTAAGAAGGAAACCAAGGGCAGCTAGGTGGCTCAGTGAATAGGGCACCAGCCCTGAAATCAGAAGGACCTGAGTTCAAATCTGGCCTCACACTTATCACAAAAACTAGCCTGTGACCTTGGGCAAGTCACTTAACCCCAATTGCTTTGCCTTCCAAAAAAAAAAAAAAGAGAGAGAAGGAAAGCTATATCTGAAGTTCCAGGAGACTCTGAACAAGGCAATCTTTTTATTCTTCGCTAATTAATTCTCTAGTCTGTCCAAAACAATTGTTTCATTTCTCTTCTCCAACTTCCAGATGCACTCCCCAGACACTCTTACCTGAGGCCCTTACCTGGCACTTTATAAAAAAAAAGTGAGGCTGACTTCTCTCTTCCTCCTAAGCTGAATCACTCCTCTGTCTACTTGGCTAATCCATCATCTACGTCATACTCACTGCTTGGGTGGAACTGCCCTGACCCTCTTCCCTTTTCTCTCCAGTCTTTCTTTCTTAGCAACCTCATCAGCTCCCATAGAGTCATTATCATCCCAATACAAATGACTCCCAGATAAATGGATATAACATAAATATATTATATATTTTATTATATGGTTAAATGTGTATTTTATATGCGTATATATTATATATGAAGAAATATTTATATGTATAATCTGTATTGTGATGATATTCAAGGATAAACTAAAATATATGTATATATTTTGTACATACATATACATATGTATATGTACATATATGTATCTGTATATATATGCATCTATATACACATGTGTGTATAAACTGTTGTTCAGTCATGTCCAACTCCTCATGACTCCATTTGGGGTTTTCTTGGCAAAAATACTAAAGTAGTTTGCTATTTATTTCTCCAGCTCATTTTACAAATGAGGAAACTGAGACAAACAGGGTTAAGTGACTTGTCCAGGGTCACACAGCTACTAAATGTCTGAGGACAGATTTGAACTCAGAGATGAGTCTTCTTGACTCTAGGCCCTGCACTCTATCTACTGTGCCACCTAGCTGATGTGTGTGTGTATGTGTGTGTGTGTGTGTGTGTGTGTGTGTGTGTGTGTGTGTGTGTGTGTGTGATCTCCAGTCCCTCATCACCAATTGCCTAATGGATATTTCAAACTATATTTCCTAGAAGCAACACAAATGTAATATGTCCAAAATAAAATTCATTTTTTTCATCCCAAACCTGCCCATCTTCCAGATTTCACCCCCATTGTTCCAGTCACCCAGATCCACAACCCTGTATCATCCTCATCTTCCCAATCTTCCTCACCCCACACATCCAGTCAGCTACTAAAGCTTCTCATTTCTCTCTCTGTCCCGTCTTCCCTTTGCTCTTCTCTCACGTAGCCACCACCCTCGTTCAGCCCCTCCTTACCTCCTACCTCAGTGACCAGCAGCCTCCTGCTTGTTCTTCTGGCCACACAGCTGCCACAGTGATTGTCCTGAAGTTCAGTTCTGATATTGTTGATTCACACCCCACCCCAACAAATTCCAGCTGCTCCCTATTGGCTCAGTAAAGGTTCTTCACCACTCAGACCCTTCCATTCCCTCCAGTCTCCTTACACTTTACTTCCTTCTAAGGAACACCTTTACTGCCTTCTAAGCCCTCAACTAGCTGTGCCTTATTCAAGAAGCCTCTACCATCTCTATACTTCTGCACTGACTATCTCCCGTTCTGGAGACACTTACTAGCTGTATGACCCTGGGCAAGTCACTTAAGCATGTTTGCCTCAGTGAGGAGGCAAATGAAGTAGAGAAGGAAATGGCAGACTATGCCAGTATCTTTGCCATTCCGTTCTCCTTTCCTCCTCTCGGAATCCCCCTGATCTGCTTCAATATTCAGTTCAAGCACCGCCTTCTTCACGAAATCCTTCCTGGTCCCTGCAGCTGGGAGGATCTCTTCTCCAAATACTTTGTCTTTATTTGGCATAGCTATACTTACGGACATTTAAGTTGTTTCCCTCATGGAATATAAGCTCCTTGAAGGCAGGAAACTCTTCAGTTTTATCTGTGCATTACCAGCACTAAGCAGAGTGCCTCACACAGAGCACTAAATTATCGTTGATTGATTGATTTTAATACAATGACATTATTAAAGAATTTGGTGAGAAAGGAATCCAGTGGACAGCAGAATGCAAAGTAGTATAAAACCACACTCCTAATCTCAATGAATTTTACAGAATTGTCCTGTGGCATTTCCATAACATAAGGAAAATAGAAGTTAGTTTAGATTATTTCCCTGTTCACAAAGCATGAAGTGAAGAGGAGAGGAAACTGGAAATGACTTGATGAAATCCAAATATCTTTCCAGCCAATTTCAATTTTGTGATCGCTCAGGTTGAGTAGGGGGTTGGGAGGGACGGGGAAAGGAGAAACAAATTCTCTAGGCTGTTGCGGGCTCTCTCTTTACTGCAACTTGATAAGACTATGAAATCCATCTTGCTTTCAGCCCTGAGTGTCCTGGGAATGCTGTATGAGGACAGTCACCTAAGTTTCATTTCAAATCAGTCTTAAGGTTTAAAAGGCGATGTATCTTACGTTCACTGGCTTCCTTTCTCAGCTCTCACAGACTTCCTTGTTATAATACCATTGTGCCAACTAGAGCAAAGAGCATCTCATAGCCCTCCAGGAAATCATGCCTCCTGCAGTTTATCTTATTGGCAGGTGTGAGGGCTATGGTTTTTAGAACGGATTCCCTCCCTCCCCATGATTTATTAAAACTAGGTATCTGTACAACCTGAATTCACCAGTAATGACCAGTGTCCACTCCAGGTATGGCTGCATAAGCCCAGGCTTTAACTAATCCAAAATTCTTTAACAATTAAGCTCATAAAAAAAAAAACATTCATTTTATAGGATAGCAAAGGAAAGACAGACTAGCAACCTTCTCGATTTCTATTTCGTTGCTGACTCTAAGCCCCCTCCCTTACAAACAAACAAACCCACACAAAACACATTGTGGGTCCAGACTGAGAAGCAATATGGCTCAGAGCTGTGAATAGAAACAAGGACCATTCAACTAATATACAAAGATCTCCATAGATCACATATTGACTTAGAAAACCACATCTATTCTATTTTAATTTATTTTGCTAAATATTTCCCTGTTACATTTTGATCTGTTTCTGGTGAAATGTTTGACACTTCTTTGCTATAGAGGATAGAGTTCTGGACCCAATGTAAGGAAGAACTGAGTTTGACTCCTGCTGCAGACACAAGCTGTCCAACCTTAGATGCATTACATAATATCTCTCAGCTTCACTTTTCTTATCTATGAAATAGGGATAATGATGCTCCTAATTCACAGGACTGTTGTGAGGACCAAATGGAATAATGTACATAAAGTGTTTGGTAAACCTTGAAGTGTTATAATTATTCTGTAACAACACATGAAGTCTCTCATTGCCTTAAATTCATATGGTACGGTTTGGGAAAAGAACACTTTGCTTAGGGTTGGTTAATTTCTACCTCATTTATCATCTGTTTGGAAAACTAGATGGCACAGTGGATAGAGGGCTGGGCCTGGAATCAAGACTCGTCTTCCTGATTTCAAATCTGCCCTCAGATACTTAATAACTGTGTGACCCTAGGCAAGTCACTTAACCCCGTTTGCCTCAGTTTCTTCATTTGTAAAATAAACTGGAAAAGGAAATGGTAAACCACTCTAACTTCTGTGCCAAGAAATCTGATCTTGGTTTGTATGCTGTCTGCTCCAACACACTGTGAACTTCTTGAGACCCAGGGCTGTCTTTTGCCTTTCTTTATTATCCCTACTGCCTTTATTTTTATTTTTTTGTGTCCCCAGTGCCTGGCAAACCACTATGTACAGTCATACTGCAGTGTGTTCAGGATAAACCAGAAAAAACCAATAGAGGCAAGGCGTTCAAATTCAGCGGGGCAGGCAAAGTCTTCCTGCAGAAGCTGGGATGTTAGCTGGACTGGAAGGAAGCCAGGGATTCAGGAAGTGGAAATGAGCAGGGAGAGCTGTCAAGGCGTGAGGGAGCAGATGAAGGACCTGAAGTTGGGAGATGGAGAGTCTTGCTGCAGGAACAGCAAAGAAGCCAGTGTCATTGGGTCCGAAGGTACATGGCAGGGTGGATAAGATGTAAGAAAATTGGGAAGGTATGTGTGGGCAACACAGGGGAGGGGAAGGACAGGGAGGATGTTTGTTCTTACTGAGTCCTTTCAGTAACATCGGACTCTTCACGAGCCCATTTGGGGTTTTCTTGGCAATGATACTAGAGTGGTTTGCCATTTCCTTCTTCAGCTCCTTTTTACAGATAAGGGAACAGAGGCAAACAGGGTGAAGTGACTTACCCAGGGTCACACAGCTAATATGTGTCTAAGATTTGAATTCAAGAAAATGAGTCTTCCTGACTCCAGGCCTGGTGCTCCATCCATTGAGCCATCTAGCTGACCTTTTGGGGGATGGAACAGTCTATGAAGAGCTTTGATTACCAAACAAATGATTGTATATTTTATTCTGGAGGTAACAGGGATTGTTTTTTAGCAGAAGGATGACATTATGAAACCTGTGCTTTAGTATGACCACTTCAGCAGCTGAGCGGAGGATGCAAAATAAGAATTGCCATCATGTAAGTCTTGGATTCTCATTGATCAAAATTTCAATAAATCCAAGATCTACAAATTAGAATGATGGTAACTTTTGGAGTGGAGAGAAAACATTTAAAGAATATTTTAAACACAAAAAAATTTATTTTTACCAACAAAAAAATTTCTACTTGTCAATATGGCACATAGAAGGAACATTGTATAATATGACTCCTGAAAATGAAGAATCAACACACTCTGTCTTTACAACACAGAAGAAAAGAAAAGAAAAATGGAGATTAAAGCAATCATATGCTTAAAGAACAAGACTCCAGCGCGTCAGGGGTCCACAAAATATAGAATGTTACAGATGGAAGGCACCTTGGAACATAAAATATCTGACCTGGAAATGACATTCTTGATCTTATTCAGTCATTTTCAGTCATATCAAGCTCTTTGTGACCCCATTTGGGCTTCTCTTGGCAAAGATTCTGGAGCAATTTGCCATTTCCTTCTCCAGCTCACTTTTACAGATGAGGAAACTGAGGCAAATTGGGCTAAGTGACTTGCCCAGGGTCATACAGATAGTAAGTGTCTGAGAGCAGATTTGGACTCAGGAAGATGAGTCTTCCTAACTCTAGACCCAGCGCTCTGTGCACTGCACCAGAAAGGGCCTCAACACAGAATGTCAGAGCTGAAAGAGACCTTAGAAATGAACAATCTGACTGGGAAGGAATCTTGAAGATCAGGTAGTCCAAACCCTTCCCTTTCCCCCCATTTTACAGAAGTAGAAACTAAACACCAGAAAGGGGAAGCAATTTGCCCAAGGTCACATAGCTAACCAGGCACGGTGCTGAAACTGGAACCCAGGTTTTCTACCTCTTCAGACCAGCCTGCTTCCTTGTACATCATGGTGTCTTTATCTTCTATGAACTCTGTCAAATAATTCAAAGGAAAAAAAGCAGGAAGATAAATAACACACTGAATATAGAAAACCAATCAGATCAAAGGAAACATATTTGGAGAAAATTGTTTCAAGAACTTACGAAATTTATAAATGGTAAGTTCCGTGAACAAAAGATCCAAACCTGTGAGGAAAGATAGATATCGTGTTGATGCCTTCTGATTAATGAGTAGAAAGTAATCTAGTTACCATAGCAACATAAAGAAACACAAAGGAAAACATCAGTTCTTTAAGAAAATATTCCTGGTGATGAATGGGTAGAGACATTCAAAATATTAAAAAACATGAAACTGAAGGATCTGCTTTTTCTGGAGCAAATATTCCTTTGGAGGTTAATCACAGAGAATGCCTCTTAGATTTTTCAGATAACAGGACTTGTTTACACAAGCTTGAGTGAAACTAGCAATTTGCGCAAAAGTAATGACCAACGAATGCATCTGTTTGGAAATAAATTTTGTTCTCAGCAGTTGTGTTTCTGTTTAGACAGCAAGGGAGATAAACGCAGGTTGTGTTTTGTTTCTTTTCCCCAATGATGTACTTTAGTTAAAGAGTTTCCTAGGATGCTGAGACTGCGAAATGCATCTAGTCAGGGTCAAGAAATGAAAGGTTGTATTTTTTTCTACTTTTGCCTGAAAGGAGTGTATGTGTGTGTGTGTGTGTGTGTGTGTGTGTGTGTGTGTCTGAAAGAGAGAGAGAGTTTGTGTGTAGATGGATGGATGGATGGATGGATGGATGGATGGATGGATGGATGGATGAATAAATGGATGGGTAGCTCCATAGATAGATTGATAGATAGATAGATAGATAGATAGATAGATAGATAGATAGATAGATAGATAGATAGA
>CM053590.1:191283382-191346579 GCA_028646515.1 Pseudochirops corinnae | reverse complement strand
AAAGAATCTGGAATCTGGAGTTCCATAATCAAATGTTATGAATATGTATCTATCTTTCTATCTATCTATGCAATTATTATTATTATTATTGACTACACCCAACTGGAACTTGAGATACACAGGCACTGTGGTTGGGAGATCCATCCTGCCCTACCTAAAAGTGACATAGGAGAGAATAGACTGGGGGAGGGGGGACACACTGGGATGGCTGTTTTGGGGCGGTGGGTGGCGGAAAAAGGGGGAGAAAATATGTAACTCAAAATCTTGTGGAAATGAATGATGCAAACTATAATAAAATTAAAAAAAAAAAAGAAATGAAAAATACTGAGACTCAAAAGTTAAACAACTTACCTAAGGTCACATAGCTATTAAATGGTGGAATCAGGATTCAAGGCTAGGTCTCATGACTCCAAGTAAAATGTTCTTTCCATTGTATAGGGTGTCCTAAAAAATCTTAGTGCAGTTTTAAGCTTTAATAGTTGATGTAGCTAAAAACTGTGCTAAGATTTTTGGGATACCAAGTATATAATACCACTTCTCAATCTCTACATCTGTTTTCTCACCTGCAAAATGAGAGAGCTCACTTGAATAGCCTCTGAGGTCCTTGTTCCAGTTCTAGCTTTATAATCATACCATCCTATGCAGTGCTTGTCTGGCCTTGTTCAGATATAATAGCACATTCCTTTAAATGAAGAGATGTTCCATTGGGCAGTCCTCAGTTAAAAGGTAAATTACCCTGATAAAATAGTACTTTAATCCATGGACACCTTAATGCAGTGGTTCTCAACCTTCCTAATGCCGTGACCCTTTAATACTTGTATGTGGGCGTATCTGCATGTGGGTGGACCCACCTGCAGACGGATAGAGGAGCGATGTCTTAGTTCCTAAGACCATTGGAAATATGTGTTTTCCGATGGTCTTAGGTGACCCCTGTGAAAGGGTTGTTTGACCCCCAAAGGGGTCACGACCCCCAGGTTGAAAACCACTGAATTAGTGTATAATAACTCTTTAGATGATTATTGTAGTTTGCCCTTTTTTGAAGAAAATCAATGATATCACGAATGGTATCTTGATTTATGTGTAAACTGGATTTAAGTGAGGCAGAGTTGTACAAAGTCACTAACCTTACTCTCTTTTCTGGAGTCATTGAAGTCTAGAGGCAAGACAAAAGTCAAGTGATGGCCCAGGATGCATAGATGACCTTGGCATCTTCAAGCTCTAAGTGCTCCATAATTCTGACTCAGCAGCCATTGTGGCCACTGGAACACTATTCACTTCCACCCATTCCAGCAGGGAAAGTCTACACATGTTTGGGATAGACACCCCCTTAACTCACTAACAGGTTTGAGGCCTGTTACTTGCCTTTAACCTGGTTTAGTGAGTCTGATGAGATAGTTTACCAGGGTGTGACTTCTGACCATGCTACAACTTCTTGGAACTGCAGGTGAGAAGTGGGTGACAGGCGGACAGTGAAGGTGGATGAGAAGCCCTGAAAAGGGATCATCAAGCCTTCATACCCACAGTCCTCGTCCTCCCTGAATACCCCTTTACTGCTCCCCCCATTTCAGATGATTCGATGCTGAGTGACTCACCTAGCATGGCTTGAGGAAATGAAACCAAAGAAAGTTTAGTTGTGATGAATTGGGATGGGGATTTAGACCTAGAGAATAATAGGGATATATGAAGGTCCTAGAGAAGGACCACTGTGGGAGAGCCACTGAAAGAAAGTCAAAAGGCTTGGAAAGGGAGCATGAGGGGCAGCTAGGTAGTGCAGTGAATGGAGAACCGGCCCTGGAGTCAGGAGGACCTGAGTTCAAATCTGGCCTCAGACACTTAACACTTACTAGCTGTGTGACCTTGGGTAAGTCACTTAACCCCAATTGCCCTGCCCTCCAAAAAGCAAAAAAAAGAAAAAGAAAAGGAACATGGAGGATTGCTAAAGATAAAAATTTTCCGGTCCTCCCTGTTATGAATATTCTATTGTACTATGGTTAAGAAAATTCGTTCTTAGGATGAAAAGGTAATGACATGCTGGACAGTGTATATCTTTAAATAATCCTATGATTACTGTAGAACACATTAGGGTTCATGAACTCTGGAAAAGAACAATTTCTATATGAATGAGTAGATTTAAAGGTCGCATCCTATGTGGATAGTCATTTGTCTGGTATATTATAGTGGCAAAATGCCATTCATGTTTAGATTGGATGGCCACTGAGGTCCCTTTTAATTCAAATTCTGTGATTCTGTATTATCCCTCTCTGATTCAAAATGTACCTTTCTGGAGGAAAGGGATTTAAGTACTAATTTTACCGGAGTGTACATTCAACAGGAATGGTCCTTCAAAGAGAAACTAAACAACATAAACTCTAATGTTTAAGCCCCCAGATGGTCAATCGTCATGACAGTAATAAGGCAACAACAACTAATCATGAAACCTCTATTGTGTACAGAGTGTTATGCTAAGGGAGAGAGGAGAATACAAAGTTTAGGTGTCTGCTCGTGATCCAGTAAGGAAATAAGGCGCCAATACAGATCATTGTAATACACACTTATATAATAGGTGCATTACACACGTGCAAAACAGAGTGTTGAGTGATGTCCAAGTCAAAGCAGCAAGAGATATCAGAGAAGATTGCAGGGTGAGAGGGGTGTTGACTGGAGATTTTAAAAATGAAGGGACAGTCAGCGAGCAAAGAGTGTGAGGGAGCATCTTCCAAGCAAAGAGAATTGCATGAACAAAGACACAGAGACGGGAAAATTCAGGCCATGTGTGAGGGACAACAAATAACATGGTTTGGCTGCAGTGAGCAGTATAGCAATATGGCTTATGCTGTTGCCAGAATGTGAAGAGCCCTCGATGCTAAACAAAAGATTTTTGAATTTTACTTGATAATCAACAGGGAACCATGAAAGATTTTTGAGCACAGACAGAAGCAACAAAACCTTAACTATGCGTAAGAAAAGCTATCTGGTAGTTGCATGAAGGAAGGGTTATTGGGGGAAGAGAGCTGATGTAGGAAAACCTACTAGAAGGTTGCGATAATAGTCTAGGCAGGTCTTAATGAGAGACTGTGGTCGGATGATGGCAGTAGGAATAGAGGGGAGAAGATGGATAAGGCAGTATGGCACCATAGAGGGAGAGGTGGCTTGGGTATCAAAGGGGAAAGGAACAAACATTTATTAAACACCTACTGAATGGCAGGTACTGTGCTAAGTGCTTTCAAAGGACCTGGGTTCAATTTGACAGACTTTAGACAAGTCTAAAGCCTCCTTGGGCCTCACTTTCCTGTAAATTGGAGGTATTGGACCAATTGACCTCTGAGGTCTCTTCAAATGCTAGCTCCATGATCTAGGTAGAATGAAGAAGACTTGCTGATTGCTTAGACTTTGGAAGTAAGCAAGGAGTCAAAGAGGAGAAGTCAAAATCTCCAGGCAATATGGGTCAATTTTCCATGAGATCATTATGTATTTCTGTAATTGATGCCCCCAGAGTAGGAAACAGCAGTTAGGAAGTAAAACACTGAATTATTAGTAACTCTAAAGACCAACGAATGTTGCAACCCCTACCTGCTCTCTGCTCTAAAAGGACACCATAGCTATGAGCTTTCTCAAAAAAAGAAAGATTCTATCTCCTCTGGACAAAATATCTTCTCACACGTTTTTCTGTGACAGGATGCAAACAGTTAGAAATTAGCAATTGTTTCTGAAGGCTTTTCTTCCCCAAATGTGTGAGGCTCTGTCTGAATCCTAACTGACATTGTTATTCCATACGTACTCTCACCTCCTGCCCAAATTTTTATCAAAATATATTCTGTTCCCTAAATAATTTCAGGCTAGGGATAGGAACCAGACCTGTGATTTCATTAACATAGGGAACTCTTGAATGAAGAAAACTCTATCTACCAAAGCAGGTTGGCAAATTCCCTGCAGGGAAGTTGCCTAAAGAACACCAAGAGATTACATGACTTGCCTGGGTTCACACAGCCAATATATGTCAGAGCAGGAAAATGATTTAACAATATTTGAAAAATATTCTGCTTTATACAGCAACAATTCTAGTTTGATTAAGGCGTGTGTGTGTGTGTGTGTGTGTGTGTGTGTGTGTGTGTGTGTGTGTGTTCATCCTTGGTCTGTATATCAGGAACTAGGAAGTTTCATATTCCTTTGGGAAACACCATTCTTCATCAACCTAATTCAAACCTGTTTTAGGACAAAGTTCAAGTGCCTAAGGTTGGTTTTCTACCTTTGGATCAACTCAAAGGACCTACCTTTTTGTGCAATCTAGCTAGCATGCAGCTTATAGGTCTTCTGAGAGGGAAGACTTTTTAAAAATAAACTAATTATTCTTTAGAGTAACTAACAATAATGAGAGTTGTGAATGTGCATTCATAAGATGTTATGTGAAACTATTACCGCCCTATGCATTATTCATTTATGGAAACTATTGTACCCAGTTTACCATGCAACTGAGCAGGAAAAGTCCCTGAACTCAAAACAATGTTGGTGGATGCATTTTTTAGACATGATAATATCTAATATTTTCATCAGTGACCTGCATGAAGGAATAAAGAATAAGCTTATTAATCTGGAAGAGAGTCATGATTAGCACCTTGGAGAGCAGGATCTGATGGGGGCGGGGAGGGAATATTGTCAAATTAGAGACATGGTCAGACTTAACTACTGAATGAAGTTGAATCTCCAATTTATATTGGGCTTTAAAGTTTACTAATTCTTTCTTCACAATAACTCTGTGAGATGGAGGAGGAGGAGGAGGAGGAGGAGGAGGAGGAAGAGGTGAAGGTCAAGGGTAGTGGTGGTGACAATGATAGTTCATCTTTACACATATCACCCCTTTTGATCCTTAGAACAAACCTTTGAGTTGGGGCTCTTATTATTCTCGTCTAACATATGAGGTTATTGAATCTCAGAGAGAGTATGACTTGCCTATGGTCATATAGCTGAGCTTTGAACCTAGATTTCTTCTGTCAGAGCTGGAATTTAAACCAAATTCTCTCCTGACCCCGAGTCCAGTCCAGTCCTATTCTTAGGAAATATAAGCTACCTCTATATACAACAAAGGAATCAGCTTGATATTCAGCAAAAGAGCAGATAAAAATCCGGATGTCATGATAGATAAAAGATGGATCTGTGGAGAAGCACTGCTGTTAAAAAGGCAAGCAGAAAACCAATTTGACTTAATTAGAAAAAGAGCAGATAGTCAATTTAAGGCTGGTAAGAATCTGATCAGTTGCCATATTTCATATAGGCTATCTATACACTCAGTGATATTCTTCCAGTACCATTTCAACCCTGACTTTTAGGTTGAAACAGATCAGTAGTTGTCTAACCAGGTACATAATAGTATAGCTGGCAGAAATTCCTCCCTGCCACAGACCTACCAAGAAGCTAATGAGTTTGACCAAAAATTTTAAGTCAGAATGATGTTAGAATGGTTCTTCTATCAAATGTGTAGAGATTGCCTCAAAGGGGAGCTCAAAGAGAAATCAAAGAAGTCTAAAGGCCTAGAAGATATACTCTCTCAGCACAAATTAAAGGAAATCTCTTCAGTAAGCTCAGAGATGAGAGAAGGGGTTGACGTGTGAATCTTGAGGTATTAAGAGTATTTTGAGGGCAGAATTTCTCCATTTAGAACAGAAAAGGCAAGATTTATATTAGATTTAATCATGGAAGCCATGTTTAAAAAAGAGCCCACTAGCAATGAGGCTTGTTTCCTAACTGCATGGTTTGCCAAAAGAGGATGTAGAATTCCTTTGAGGTGTTCAAAAATAGGATTGATTCTCAGATATCTTTATAGACAGTGTGATGTAATAGCAGATGTATTGATCTTGGAACCAAAAATCCTGAGTTCAAGCCCCAGGTCTGACACTTATCAGCCATATAGACCCTGGGTAAGTCACTTAACATATCTGTAGCTCAGTATATTTGTCAGCGAAATGGGATTGCACTCCTTGCCTCATAGGGTGGTTTTGAGGGAAGCATTTTGTAAACTTGAATGCACTCTAGAAATATAGACTGTTGAACTCTAGAGATGGAGTCTATTAGTACACAGAAGCAATGAGATGAATGGCCAGGAAATTTTTCAAAGTCCCTCGCTGAATCTTCCTTTCAAGTTCCAATTTTGAAGGAAAGGATCAACTTATTCACAGCACAGATATATATCATCATGGTTAAAGAGAGCAGAGAGCTTCTCCAATAGGGTTATAAAGTACAAAATCTTCAGTGGCTACTTGAACTAAGAAAACCAAGTGTCTAT
The DNA here is from genome assembly GCA_028646515.1 of Pseudochirops corinnae. Taxonomy (NCBI): domain Eukaryota; kingdom Metazoa; phylum Chordata; class Mammalia; order Diprotodontia; family Pseudocheiridae; genus Pseudochirops; species Pseudochirops corinnae. Next base: position 191,340,302 of record CM053590.1, on the reverse strand, counting down.
ATTTCAAAGGGGTCTTCTGAATGATACTCCTGACACTGAAAAGTGGTCTGGGATGGGACTGACTTAAACCAGCCCTCTGATAATTTAAGTCTGATATTGGAATGAAATGAAACATTTAATAGTAAACAAAAGGTGATTTATTTAGCCATAGCAGAGAAAGATATTCAACAAGAATATGCATCAAGGACACCACAAGATTATTCAGGTGAATCAAGCTCCCCTTCCTTTGAGTTGCTCATAGTCATTTGTCAGCCAGGTGTCAGAGAGCACCTGGAGTTCCTCAGGACTTGTTTATATTCAGGTAACTAGGAATCAGTGTCAACACCTGGAGCCTTTAGTCACCTGAGCCCCTTAAGTCTTGAGGACGGTTTCAATGCCTTATAAGGGTAAACTAGCCTAACTTGCATGGGAGTAGGGGCTAGGCTATTGCTCCCAATACAGAAGGGATAATGGGAAATTCATTCATAGTCAGAAGCCTGCATTCTTTTCTAAATGTATGTAGAAGCACTTGTTAGTCCTAACACATGCCCATAGAAACTTTCAGATCTTAGCAGAATCTGAATTTATGAATGATATTAAACTCATTTAAGCATTTTAAGAGTTTGAGCCTGCCCTTGCCTAGAAGTCCAATGTCCAATATGGTTTCCAGCATTTTTCAGCACTCTCATTTTACTTGGCTTTTCTAAAAACAGATGTAGCTGATCCACAGTGCAGTTGGTTAGAGGGCCTGACCCATTCTTGCTATGTTACCCTGGATAAGTCCCTTAACCTCTGAACCTCTATAGGCAACTCTTCTAAGACTTGAATTACAGATGAGTTACAGGTCTGCATTGGTGGAGGGAATTTCCCTACTGGAATTCCTGGCACTAATGAAATTTATACCAAAATTTTACCAAATTATACACCTTTATATACCAAAATTAAGAAATTAAGAAGTGAATGAAGAACAGATGTGAAGGTGATTAGAAAGAGCCATCCTGGAATGCCCCATGTCATCATTTAACAGCAGTGCTTCTCCACAGATCCATCTTTTATCTATCATGACATCCGGATTTTTATCTGCTCTTTTGCTGAATATCAAGCTGATTCCTTTGTTGTATATAGAGGTAGTTTATATTTCCTAAGAATAGGACTGGACTGGACTTGGAGTCAGGAGAGAATTTGGTTTAAATTCCAGCTCTGACAGAAGAAATGTCACTTTCTTCTAAATTATCTTTTTTTTGATATAGGAAACTCATTGTGCTTTTTGAAATGATTATTTTTATTATTTCAGATGATCCGGGAACCTGTACGTCCTGCACTACGGGGTACTACTTGTAAGTTTCATCATATTCCAGTACTGTCGCTAACTTTTCTGCAATTTAAGCAATGCTGACCTAATCCCATAGCCAGTGATTAAAGCAAACAGGCCTAGCAGCCTGGAGCTACTCTGCACTGTCAGGCTATTAATGAGTGATATTTTTTTTTTGGATTTAGAAATAATAACCCAGCTGTTTTCTTGACTCAGAAGGAGGCCCTTTCTTTCTTGACTCTGGCAGTCATCCAGCCTGACACTGGTGTCTAGGAATCCTTGTTGTCCATTCCCAAGAATCGGATCTCCCCTGTTTATGGACAGACACTAATATCATGCTAGTCCCCTAAATAAACTTTTCCAAAATGTTTACATGGAGTCCTGCTTCTGGCCTGAATTCAGAATGACCATTCTAAGGTCAGAAGCTACAGTCTACCCTTAATTGTCCTCAACAAATGAGAGATTTAAAAACACAGAGAGAGAGAGAGATGAAGCCAACAGAAAATTCAGAAACCTGACTGTGGTTCCCAATTTCAACCGTTCTATAAATGTTTTACAAGTTCTCAGGCTGTCGCCCTTTGCCATCATCAGGGAGCAAAGCTAATTTAGATGCCACCTGATCTCCTTCTACTAGACTTTTCTCTTTCAGAGGTATTTAATTACCGAAAGGCAAATGCAAAAGGAAGACGGAAGGGACATAAGCAGCCTGGGTAATCCACGAGCTAGATAACCCTACTTTGAATAGCTCTAAGCTTATGACCATATGTAATAAATAAAATATGATAGAATGCAATATGATACGTAAGGAGAAGTGGTGTAGCCTGATGGCTAGAGAGTCATAGATCTAAATTCTGCTTCTGACACAATGACTTAGTGACTGCACATATTGCTAAAGCTCCCAGTGTTCTGGGCAATTCTCTAAGAGGAAAAGTTGTAGAGGAAGGGCTACCTGCATTGGTAGAGAGTTTCCTTACCCAGATATTTCCTATATTAATGAAACTGCAGTTCCAGGACAATTCCTCTATGAGGGATGTAATATATCGTAACACAATATGTACATTTATGCATACAAAAGCACATATATGTGCTCTTTTCTGGTAGTCACTAGGCACCATACTGAGAAACTGAGGTTTTGGCGAACTTGTTAGAATTCACATGTCTACAAGAGGATTGGGTATTTCTAATGGAATTCACGTTCCAAGACATCAACACAAGCAGTCATTACTGTCTTTCCCTTGGTCATGTTACAAAATGCCTTTCTCCTGCTCAGCTCCACTATAAATTCCTTTCTCTAGTAAGAATGCAGAAATCCGACTTGATTTGTGTCTTCTTATCTTTCTTTACCTGAAGCACCTATGACGATGCCTTGCCCCTAACAGGTATTCAGTAAATGTTTACTGAATATCCACGATCTCATTTCATCTTCACAAGGACCCTATAAGACATAGCAAGAATAAGATTATTCCCACCATGGACAGACAAAGACTCTGAGTCACAGAAAGTCTGTGAATTTCCCAAGATCATAAAGGTGCCTAGTGATAGAGTCAGGACAGGAAACTAGGTCACCTTATTTGCAGGAGTTTTTCTGTCTTTCTTTCTTTCTTTCTTTCTTTCTTTCTTTCTTTCTTTCTTCCTTTTTTTCTTTGTTTCTTTCTTTCTTTCTTCCCACCTTCCTTCTTTACTTCCTTCCTTCCTTCCTTCCTTCCTTCCTTCCTTCCTTTCTTCCTTCCTTCCTTTCTTTCCTTCCTTCCTTCCTTTCTTTCCTTCTTCTTTCTTCATTTCTTTTTTAAAGAATCCTTGATATGAGTTCCCAAGAACATTATTTGGGTCCTGGTGAACAGCTGTTCTTTGTTTCCACTGGGAACAAAAATGAAAATAAAATAAAATGTACTTAAAAGAGCAGGAGAAGAGTTTTAGGTTGGGCATTAGGAGGACTTTGGAATATCACCCAGTCAGGTTGTAGAAAATTCTTCTCTAGAGCTAAGAAAAGGACCAAATGTATTCATGTTTCTATCCCCCAAGGATCCCCTACAGTTTGAGATACCACACAAAAATAAGGGAAGACCTCCAGGTTTTTCAGTGGGGTCAAGCAAAGCCCCTTTTGTACAGCTATTTCTTCTTATTGGACTATTAAATTAACCTCAGCAATTGACAAGTATCATCCTAGTATGGTTTCAGTAAAGGCAGATTGACAAAATGGTTGAAGTTAACCTCAGAGTTATAATGGCCTGAGTTCAAGTTTAGCCACTAACACATATCTATTCTGTGACCCTAAGTAAATCACTCAACCTCTCAGCTTCCCTAGGGAACTCTTTAAGACTTTAAGTTCCAGAGTAGTTGCATGTCTGCATGGTAGAAGGAATTTCCCCCCTAGGAAGTCCAGACACAAATGAAATCACTGGTCCTGACCCAAAAGACTAAATGATTTAAGTAGAGTATCATTCAGATGCAGGAGAAATTCAAGGATCTCTTGTGGTCAGGAGAAAGCTCTGTGTAGTGGAAAGAGCAATGGACAGGAGGCCTGTCCTAGTATGACCTTGAGCAAGGCCCTTTTACTTGTAGGTACCAAGTTTTCTCCTCTTTAAAATGAGAGAAGCTAGCCAGATATCTCTAAGGTCACTTCAAGACCTAGTTTTTTAATTCTACGGAAAATATAGTATTAAATTTCTTTCAAAACAAAGGAGTGCCTCTGTAAACCACAATCAATTTCTCCAAAGTCAACTCATCTGTCCCTAAGTTCACATAATGACAATAACCCTCTACCATTTAAAAGCATCTCTTGGCTAATACTCTGTGTGGTGTGTGTGTGTGTGTGTGTGTGTAAATCTTTTGATGTACTTTACCTTGTGCAAATCTATTTTTCCCTCTGATAAACATTCTCCCCACCTGATGCACTCTTATGCTGCTGATTTAAATGGCTATTTCATTTTTAAAGAGCACACATACACACACACATATACACACTCTCACACACACACACTCTCGCATACACACACATATCAAACTGGATTTCAGGTTTGATAATTACAAGGTGTGCCAGTTGACATTTGGAGAGCAGAAATTAATTTGTCATTATGCTCATAGCTGGCATTTACAGAGCAGTTGGCCTGCTAAAGGATCCTCAAAAACTTTTCACACTTCATTTACACAGTTACATTAAGGAAATATAGAGCTCTCTGGATAGATGTCATGAAGCCAGTGCTTTACAAGATACATCTCCAAGAACTGGCCCAGAGAAGGGCTCGCTGGCCCCTTGGAGCTATGTGACCATGAGCCTGAGTCCCACATCATCTCTCTGGTCTTTAACTATCTCATCTATTAAGTAGAACTAATTATCATGTGCCCTTCCCTTATTTTGAGGAATAAATAAATGAAAGAGCATTTAGTATACACCCACTATATACCAAGTATTAGGAATATTAAAGCAAAGAAAACCAGAGCAGTTCCTGTCCACAAAGAACTTATGTTCTAACGGGGAAGACAACGTTTTAATAGTAGGAAAGCATCACAGAAATGTGAGCTATTATTAGTTTCTACAAAGATCCAAACCTATTTCTATTTCCAACCCTGCTCATTTTTAGAATCCATAAGAAATCTACTCTCACTTGACCCTATAGTGCTCCTATGGGGTATCTTTTTTAAAACAGCTAAGGACTTGAGAAATATAAATACTGAATACAAATTTCTCTATAGAAAAGTTCCACGTAGGTAGAGTTACCCACTAAAAAAGAAAGCTTGATTTTAATATCTTAAGGTTGCTCCAAAGGTTAAGGGAAGATCCTAAGGGCTTTGGTTTGGTGTTTCCAACCAACCACACAGGACTGGTATGCTGATTGGGGTGGAGGGTGACGTATGCATGACATACTTTCAAGTTTAATTGGCATTGTTAGCTTTCCTCTGTAACTTTTTAAAGTCTAGACCACAGGTGGGGAACCTACAGCCTACAGTCCAAACTTGGATTCAGTCAAAAGGCTATACTTGAGGACCTAGAAGGCCATATGTGGGCTGGAGGCCATAGGTTCCCCACCTCTGGTCTAGACAATCAACAAAATAATAACCCAAGTCCTGCTTTGTGGTGTTTGCTGATTCTGAAATGTAACTCTTCACCGAAAACTTAGAAATTGGCTCTCAAGAGCCAGTAAGAGCTGGCTCCAGCACACCTCTTGCTCAACTTACAATGCACGGAGTCCTGCTAAGAAAAGACACTCATGTAAAGATCACCTTATGGAAGACTTCAAATTCTTTCTCCACAGGTTCAATCAGCACTGCTATGAAACTTGTCCCGAGAAGACCTACAGTGCAGACTTTGAATGCAGAGAGTGCAGTGAATATTGTGGGGACTGCGACCAGAATGAGTGCTACTGGTGTGAAGAGGGTTTTTATCTTTTTGGTAAGCAGGGAATAGTCACATAGAAAATGATTATGAGACTTCCTGGTGTATATCTAGAGATGAAAGATTTGGGTTCAAATCTCAGTTTTCCTACTTAATGGCCTTGGGCAAGTCACTTAATGCTGATAGACTCCAGTTTCCTCATCTGTAGAACAAGGGGCATTGGACCAGATGACCACTAAGGTCCCTTCTAGTTCTAAATCTATGATTTATCTCAGGCCCTCAGATATTTTAATCTAGTTAGGAAAAGCCAGCATTTTTTAATAGCCAAGGTTTCTTTTTGCCTTAAGCAGGGTATTCATTCATTTATTATTTTTAAATGTCTTTACTCTTATGGGAATAATGCAGGAATTGGGCCTCAGGAATGGTAATCATATAGAGCCCATGAATCTTCTATCAAGACTCAGTCTTGCAGCAGGAACTCTCAAGAGACCTTGTAAAATGGCAACAGCATCCCCCCAAATGGTGGCTGTGATGGCCCATTGATTTTGATGGAAGTTGTGTGGCTAAAAATACTGGTCTTTCCAATGGATTCCTGATGGTCCAAGAGGCTCATGCTTGGGGTGGGAAAGTACACAGTGTTCTTCAATAGTGACTTATGTGTCTAAGGGTGGACTTTGCCTTTATTTTCTTATGACCTAAAGAAGACAAAACATCTTTTATGCCATGGTCTTGCCTTTTCATCACCTGATCTAAGCTTCACCATATAATGCTAGCCCCTCATAGTTTCTTTTCCACATTCCCAGGTGGCATCTGTGTCAGAGAGTGTGGCTCTGGTTTCTACAGTGACACTGAAATTGGAGAATGTGAGCCATGTCACCGAACCTGCAAAACCTGCACAGGACTTGGCCATGATAATTGCAGCAGCTGCAAAGGAGATTTACAGCTGGTAGACAGGAAGTGTGTGGACTCATCCAAGACCCCGGGACAGGACACATTCGGGAGTGGTATGTACCTTTCAGCAGGGCCCATCTGTTTCTTTTAGGACCCTGTTCAGCCCCAACTCTGGACAAAATAAGACCTCAGATAGAAGAGAACTAGGCAGTGAACCAAAAGCTAAATGGTGAAAATCCATGTTGGACAACTGCTGAGTAGTCTGGTCTTTGCCAAAGGGACCTGTGGCTTGTGCTGAAGAGGGAGCAACAAAGGAACTGATGGAAGTTCTACCTGGTGACCTGATACCATAAGAAATTTACAGACCCATTTTGCACATATCGAGAGCTACAAGGGAATTTAGAGACCATCAAGTCCCTCAATATATAGATGAGAAAACTGATGTTCATGGAGGACCCACCTAGTCCAATCCCTTTATTTTATAGATGGGCAAATTTAGGACCAGAGAGACTTAGTGATTTGCCGAAAGGCACACGTAAATTAATCATCAAAGGCAGAGTTTGAACCCCAGTCTGCTAACTTCAAGGGGATATTCTTTCCATTGGACCAGCCGTTTTATGGAAGCAGCCCAACTCTTACAAGGACTGGATAGCAATAAAGTGAGGCAGACAAACGTACCCATCCCCAAATCCAATATTCCTGACTTTTGCCAAATTCAGGTAGAAATTTGCCCTGATGAAGTTGAGCCTTCCCCAAGCCTTTCCTGTTGAGTAGGTGAGGTATTATCTAAAGTTACCAGCAGTTCCCAGGAGTAGTAGATGGGGATCATTCAGTCCACCATCCTCATTTCTCAGAGGCCCAGAGAGTCAGAGAGACTACCCCAAGATCCCACAGATGATAAGCAACAGAGTCAGGATTAGAACCCAAGCCTGACTCCAAGTCCAGCACTCTTTCCATTTTTCATGCATAATTATGCTTGTCCTAGGAGAGCTACCAACAGTGCCCCTAGCCTATCTCATTGGAGTTTGGAGTGGTTCCTTTAAAGCAAAGAGGGATCCTTTTCTAAGGATAGGTACAAGTCAACATGGGACTAAAGGAGGGAAGAGGAAAGGAAAAGTTAGGTTTCAGGCTCTTCATCTGCGTGTTCTTCTTTCAATTCTCCTTATGTAGAGCTGAACACCCGGCTGCAGGCAGGCTAGCTTGCACACCCTTCCTGTGATCTCACTGGTTAAGCCTATCACAAACAATGATCCATCCGGCTGGGAAAATCTGATTCGCATTCCACCCAGAGAGGCTTGTGAAATGAGAGATGTTCTCAGTTTGATTTCTAGGCAATGGTTCTTTAAAGGGGTCATTTCAGTCCAGGAACAGCAGCTGAGGGAACAGATGAGTTTCCCAACAGCTTGCAGGAGTGATCTATCTAGGTCAGGATTAAGATCTCTTTGTGGATTCTAGAAAGAAGGATCCCATGTATAGTCTTCCCTGCTACCGTTCCCCACATGTAAACGAAAGGTAGAAAGGGCCGGGGGAGGGGGAAGGGGGGGGGGGGTTCCCCGATCCCATTGGCCAATGGCTAAAGAAGACTCGAGGTGCTTTCCAAGACCATACCTATTTTGGAAACATTGTTAGGGAGAAATCAGTCTCAACTCCAGAGTGGGCTATCTTCAGTGAACTGTAGCTGGGCCCAAAATGCTGAAAATGAGTTTGTTTGGCATTCAGGCATTTAAAAGGAGGTGCAAGCCAGGGGGAAAATGGTCTGGGTCTGTGTTTGTAGCTGAGAACATCTGTATTTTATCTGGCGTACCAGATGATGAAATGAAGCGAGGAGCCAAGAGACAGAGAAGGCTTGATTCACCAAGTGAGTACACATCATTTCAACTGGACTACGCGTGTTGTGAGCTGGAACCAGGTCTTGATCCTTCTTCTTTGCTCAAGTGCCACACCCTGCCCTCTTTCATATTCTCCCACCCAAAGCTATGTTGTTTTTTGTTTGTTTGGTTTTTAGAGGGGGAAGGGGAGAGATGAGGGGAATTGGAGCATTTGTGGGGTACGATACTAATCAGTACTGACGAAGCAGACAGTGGTATTTGTCACGACCTGGCAGAGACCTGAAAGGTCTGTTTCACCTCCATAAGCTTTGACATAAGATATGTAGACTATGGAAGAAAGGAAGGAAGGAAGGAAGGAAGAAAGAAAGAAAGAAAGAAAGAAAGAAAGAAAGAAAGAAAGAAAGAAAGAAAGAAAGAAAGAAAAAGAAAGAAAGAAAGAAAGAAAGAAAGAAAGAAAGAAAGAAAGGAGGAAAATATTCATTCACTGAATAAGGTAAGAACCTAGCTTAACCTGCACACTACATTTCAGACTTCGAGCTGGGATATTGAATGGAAAATGCATTTAGTCCTTTCAAGCTTGGGAGCATGTGGGCCACAGCATCCATCTTTCCACTGTTTGTTTTTTCTTGCAAAATACAGTTAAAATTGCAATACAATAGCAGAGGTTATTCCAGAACAAGTCATAGTCGGTTGCCCCTTGGAGATCAGGGGAGGCAAACCTGAGTCACCTTGGGTGAACTCAAAAGAACTGCAAATAGTGGAGAGGCGGCCCAGACGAATGGCCTAGTACGTAAGGGAGGATAGAGCTGTCTAGGTGTTATAAGCACACTCTTTGGATGGATTCGTGTGTGAAAGGTAAGAAAAAAAAAATCAACTCATTCCTTCACCCATGCTGCACCCCAGTGGAAATAATCGGTTCATGTCTGCGTCTGAGATCATGGGCTTCTGACAGCATAATTATCTAAAACAAGGAATCTTTAGAAAAATCGACACGTGATCAGACTCACCAATACTAAAATGGACTTTTAATCAGTTGCGTAATTGATGGGAGGGAGAATGGTAATTACAAAAAAAAAAACACCAAAAACCATCTTTGGTTTCTCACTAGCATGGAGTGGGGGAGGATGCCTGCCCCATTTCCTGGATTGGACTATTTATGACTGTGATCATGGGTTTCTAGAGTCAAGTCCTTCATCACAAAGAGGTCACTCTGTACTTAGCAAGGCTCTAGCCTATCTTTCCAGAATTACTCTACATTCCTCTTCTTCACCATCCCATTCCAGCCAAACTGGCCTCTTAGCTGTTCTCTAAACTCAGGTCTCCATTTATTGCCTTTGAGTCTGCACAGCATATACTGGAATGCCTGGATTCCAAGTGTATACTTGGACGACTATAACAGATTCCTTTCTCCCCTCTGCCTCTTAGCATTCCTGTTTTCTTTCAAATTTCAAGTCATGAGCCACCTCCTACAGGAAGACTTCCTCTCTCATTAGTCTTTTCTCCTTCCTTCTCAAATGATCATGTATATGCTTATCAGATTGTAAGAGTTCACCACAACTAGGTGGCACAGTGAGTAGAGCACTGGCCCTGGAGTCAGGAGGACCTGAGTTCAAAACTCACCTCAGACACTTAACACTTACTAGCTGTGTGACCTTGAGCAAGTCACTTAACCCCAATTACCCTGCCTTCCCCCTCCAAAAAAAAAAAAAGAGTACCCTACTCCTTCCATAGAATGGAAGCTTCCTGAGGACAGGGATCATTTAATTTTTATCTTTCTATTCTCCAATATGGAAGACAGCATGGCAAGTGGGTAGAGACCTGGCCTGGGAACATGAGTTCAACTATTGCTGACCCATACAGCTATGTGACCATGGGCCAGTCACCACTTAGCCTTTTCCTACTCTTAGGCAACTGTCTCACACTATAAGTTGCAAGAGGTGTTGATCTGAGTTGGTGAGGGGAGTCCTGTCATCCAGGAGTTCTAGAGGCAGCTGGATGGCGCCCTGGGCCTGGATTCAAGAAGACTAGTTTCAAATCTGGCCCCAGGGGCTAGGTGGCACAGTAAATGGGTCCTGGAGGGAGGAGGACCTGAGTTCAACTCTGGCGTCAGACACTTACTAGCTGTGTGAACCAGGGCAAGTCACTCAGTTGCCTTAAAAAACCCCACCAACCTGACCCCAGACACTTACCAAGTCATTTAAACTCGGTCTGCCTCAGTTCCATCAACTGTAAGATGAGGATAATTAACAGCCCCTACCCCCCAGAGTTGTTGTTGTGAAGATCCAGTGAGATAAAGCGCTCAGCAGAGTGCTGAGCACATCCGTAGGCACTTCATAAGTGTTTGTTCCTTCCTCCTATTACCAGTAAAATCACAGGTCCACTCCATAACCTCAAGTGTCTAGGACAGTGCTTTATTTACACTTAATAAAATACTCATCGATTGAATTGTTGGACTGGTCCTTCCAAAGGAGACATAGTTTGTAATCTGGACCACATGACAGATTAAGTCAAAGAAATTCTCAGTGTGCCATACTGGGCACTTTAGAGAGAGCAGGACGTTCTGTAGTTGCCCTCCCTCTCTATTCCTAGTCTTTTCCTGTGCCCCTTCCTCCACAAACTGAAACGAAAAAGGGTACTTGTACATTTCCCTTTGACAGTTATTAAACGTTTACTGTACCTAAAGCACTGACTGTGCTGGGTCCTGGGCACACAGATCCTCAGAGACGCCGAAGATTCCCAAGCCCAAGTGTGTAAATAGCTTCCAGCTCCTCCTGTGCCATGTGAATACAAGCATAGCCAACTATACAGATCAAGGCTTCCCTCCCTAGTGAGGAACCTTCACAAAGAGACCAGCTGTAAAAATGCTCAGGTGTGGCCACTGGCTTTGGAAGGAGAAGATGGCTTCAGCTGGTTTCCTAAAGTCGGTGGTGGGAAGAGAAGTCATCCGGCTGTTAAATCATTTGTGTGCTGGTAAGTGATTTACTGGTAGGGTTAGCAGGTCCCAGACCCATCTCTTTCACATTTCCCCTACACACATCCTAAAATTGTGGGTTTTTCCAGCACAGTCTACAACTATATTCCCAGCTGGCTCTAATTGGACTCACTAGTCATAGCATAGAGCCCAAGAAGTTGAATTATGTTTTTGTCCTTGACGACACCCTAATAATTTACCATCAGCCTTGTCCTAGCCCTATAATCCCTACCAGAACAATGGACAGGGTTCTTAGAGCAGGGCTTTCCACGCCAACCACACTGAAGGTCAAATACCCACATTTTAAAAGTCTAAGTCTGGGGCAGCTAGGTGGCGCAGTGAATAGAGCACCGGCCCTGGAGTTAGGAGGACTTGAGTTCAAATCCAGCCTCAGACACTTAACACCAGCTGTGTGACCTTGGGCAATTCACTTAACCCCAATGCCCTGCCTTCCCCCCTCCAAAAAGAGCAAAAATTAAAAAAATAAAATAAAGTAAAAGTCTAGGTCATTGGATCACAGACTTAGAACTGGAGGGAATATTAGAGATCATTGAGTTCTACCTTCTCATTTTACAGGTTGGGAAACTGAGGTCCAGAAAGGTTAAAAGACTTGCCAGATGGTTATACAGCTGGCAAATGTCCTTCAGGATTTGAACTCTAGTCTTCCTGACTCCAGATCCAATACTCTACCCACTACACTGCACTGCCTAGATGGGGAAGAGAAATTCATCTGTATTTGGTGATAGTATCTCGAGAGACCTTGAGTGAGAGGAGAGGGGAGAGAGCAGGGAAAAGACTATTTGAAAGCTTAATTCTGTTCTTTTCATTAAAACCTGAAAGTTTAAAAGCCTTAATCGCTCTAATGGCTTAAAACTACACTGACTTTTTAAAGAACCTTTATATATAAAGTACTTTGGAACCTTTATGTACAGAGTGTTTGGCCGGAATCAGGAGAACTCATCTTCCTGAATTCAAATCCATCCTCAAACACTTACTAGCTGTATGACCCTCAGCAGGTCACTTAATCCTGTTTGCCTTAGTTTCCTCATCTGTCAGAAGAGCTAGAGAAGAAAGAATCAAACTACTCCATTATCTTTGCCAAGAAAACTCCAAACGGAATGACAAAGAGTCAGCAGACTGAAAACTGACCAACAGCACCAACTGACGTGACTATTCTAACTTAGAACTAAATCCAGAATTAATTTTTTATAGTAATCATCAAATTTCTGTACCTTACACAGAGAACAAAGAATAGTTTCTATGGCAATGTGCATGGTCACTAAGAAAATTAAATTTCTTTTTTTTTTTTTTTTTGCTTTTTGGAGGAAAGTAATTGGGGTTAAGTGACTTGCCCAAGGTCACACGGCTAGTATATATTAAGTGCCTGAGGCTGGATTTGAACTCAGGTCTTCCTGACTCCCAGGCTGGTGCTCTTTTCACTGTGCCATCTAGCTGCCCCAGAAAATTAAATTTCTTAGATTACTTGACGTTAACAAACATCGTCAGAATCTAAACTTGGTGCTGCATATTTACTACAAAATTTGCCATTGTATATAGCATCTTTTATATATTGTATATATATATATATATTTATATATATTATATATAGCATATAGTATATATTGTACATATGTTGTGTATATCTACATACAACATATGCTATTTTAGGTGCCTATTTTTTTCCCTTTTCTTCCCAATTCCTCCCGTTTATCCCAATCATATATTATAATGGAAAGACCTACCCCTCAGGAAGCCTTGTCCTGGCCCAACAAATGAGTTGGATTCCTTATAGTTCCTAGGTATCTCAAGAAAGCAAAGAGTAACTGAAGCCAGCCCAGGAATAAAGCCTAGCAAAAATCAGGTCCAGGAAGCCACTAGCATGTAACACCCAATAAGAATGTTTAGCAGCAGAGCAGGAGTTCGATTTGACTTAAGAAGCCATCTTTCCTGAAAGGCGGTCCTTGGTCAAGAACTTGACCAGACTATAACTAGAATAGAATGAATGGGGCTCCTCCCCCACAACAGACCAAAGACAGTCTCTAGTCCTTATGGTTTTCCACCACAGGTGGAATGTGACCATCCCTTGTCTTGCGGGTGGTACCCATCCCCCAAAGTCTAATCTCTTTGGAGACACCCCCCCCCCCAATCTCTTTGGTGATATCAACCAGTTTTTTGCCAGAATGAACTGTATATCCTGGTCAGACTGCCCTCTTCACTACCACTGTTTCCTCTAAAACCTCCATACTGCTTCTCTAAGTTTAAATAAAATTTTTCCTTATAGTTCTGATAAAGACAAGAGTCAAAGAAAAGGGGATAGTGAAAAGAAAGTGTAGAGACCAACATTAAAAGTGGAGAAAACGGTGAGAGAGGGGAAGAGAAAGGCTCAAGAGAGATTCAATACAGCTGGGGAAGGAGTGGGGGAGGGGTCATCAGCTAATGATAAATAAATATAAAAATTGGCAAACAGAGACAAACCTTAAAGAAATGCAACAAAGAGATTTACACAAATCAGAAAGGAAATTTCCTGACCTTGGAGCTCTTTAAGAACAGAATCAAAAACCACCCATTTCAAATAGTTTTGATGTGATCTTGGCTGAAGGCAAGGGATTGGACCAAATGACTTCATTTCTCAGGGACCTTTCTTATTCTATGAATCCATGGGTCAATCAGGAAAAGGGGGACATGATGATTGAGGTCAGGAAATAAATATAAAGCAGTGAACTTGTTAAAATTAAACCCTTAATCTCATTTTTTTAAGTAACAAAGACAATCTTTCTTATATTTAGTGCTCTGCATGGTCAAAATCCTTAGCTAGACTGAACTGGAGAAATTGCTCTGGAACCTCAAAAGTTGGTGCATGTTCCCCTCTGGTGGACATCTGGGCATATTGCAGAGTTTGAAACAAGTGACTGCTGGAAAATGACAGTTTCAAGTTATCACTGATACAGCAGATAAACAAAACTGACCTGTCAATAAGTAAGCCTTTCATAATGGAAAGAAAAACAAATGAGTACGAAGAAATGAATTCAGGACTCAGTTCATTGAAATTAAGCAGCCCTTGGAGTAAGTCACAGGTCAGGCAGGCAAGGGTCCCCTGGGACTGTTCTGGACCAATTCTTCCTGCCTTGTCAGCCCTTCAGCCTCTCTCTCTCAACTAGAAAACACTTGAATCATTTCTATATTTATTTTTCCTTCTTCCAGCTTTTTGGTGAGCCATGGCTTATACTCATACTCTGAGAGGGCCCTTTCTACCTGAAAACCATACTTGCCATTTAATTTCTCAGTTCAATTCAACCAGCATTTAAATGTTGACTGTGTACAGAATAGTAAAAGAAGTTTAGATAAGACCCAGTGCAATGCTTATTCCTTGGAGATAGGGATCTTCATTTTTGTCTGTCTCCAGTGCTTTGCAAACAGCAGGCACTTAATAAATATATATGGAATTGGATTGAATCTAATTTTCAAATTCAGTTCAATTCTATCCAATTCAACAAACACAAATATCCCTGTAGAACTTATATTCCGGTAGGAGGATGAGAAACAAAGATGGATAATTGAACTGGGATTTAATAAATAGGTAGATCTATATGACCAAACTATTGTACAATGTGAAAGTATTTGCAGATCCTATACATGATTGCACACCACCATGGGGGGCGCGGAAGGGAGGGGAGAAAAATCTGAAACTCAAATGATTGTGGAACTGAATCTTGTAAATTAAAAGTAAATAAGTAAATAAAGAAAATTTTAAAAATAAATAAATAAATAGGTAGAAATGTTCCAGGTCAGAAGAAGGGGAAGAACACTCCAGGCAGGAGGAACAGTATGAGAAGACACAGAAGTGGTTATTTGTAGTGTTAGGAGTTGATTGAATTGTACAATACATGGAAGAGAGTAAATGAGCTAAAGCTATAAAGGTAGGGTGGGTTATATGTGGAGCAATACTTTGTCATTAAAAAAAACAAACACCTAAATATAACTTTTTAAAGAATCAGTACAAGGAAGAACTTTCCAACAATGTGGCTAATCCAGAAATAGAAAGGCTTAATTTTCTGAGGAAATGAGCTCCCTACTGCTGAATTGTTCAAGCACAGACTGAATTCAGATACTATAAAAGGTTTGGAGATTGGACTAAATGACCCCTTGGATCCCTTTCAATTTTAAGGCTCTAATCTTTGCAATTCTCAGTCTGTCAGCACCAACCCTGATAACCCAGAAGTCTTGTGGAAGGGACCTACGGTTGACTTTGATCTTGGCACTACTTATTCCCATGTGGAATCCTTTCAAAATAGCAAAGGTCATGCTAATAACCAAGAAAACAAGATCACCCCTAGCTACATTTCCTTCACTAGCACAAAAAATGGGCTGATGATGTAAAAAAAAAAATCAAGTTGTAATGAATCCCCCAAATGGTTTTTTATACCAGCCATCTTATGAGTGACAGTTTTGGTGATGTGGTAGACATGAAGCAATGATGCTGACCTTTCATGATGTTGAATGACACAGGCAAGCCAAAGGTTCAAATGGTGTACAAAGAGTAGACTAATAACTTCTATCCAGAAAGAGTACTTTCTATGGTCTTGACAAAGATAGAAGAAATTGCTAAAGTTTATCTTAGGAAGACTGTTACCAATGCCACAATCATGGTAATAGCATATTTTAGTAACTCCTAATATCAAACGACCCCAAAATGCTGACAATGCCACTGGTCTCATGCTGTTTCAAATCACCAATGAGCCAACTGCTACTACTATTACTTTTGGTTTAGATGAGAAGGTTGATGCCAAAGGGAATATGCTGAACTTTGACTCTGGAGGTGGTACTTTCAGTGTCACCATTATAAGCCATGAAAGTCAAGTCCATAGCTGGAGATACTCACTTGGATGGAGAGGATTTTGAATGAATGAATGAATGAATGAATGAAATGCATTTTTTAAGTACCTAACCACTTGCCAAGCACTAACTGGGCTAAGCATTGGAAATACAAATACGAAAGTGAGAAAGTCCCTGTCCAAGGACATCATGTTCAAAGAGAAAGACAACACATATAGAGAAGTGATGCCGAGGGGAAGGAGTGATGCAGAGCCCAAATTCAAGCACAATAAGGACATCAGTGAGAACCAGGGGGTCATCTTTCGCCTCTGTACTGCTCATGGATTATGAAGCACCCCTTTCCTTCCAATACCCCGGTTAATGTTGGGATGAACTCTGCCTAAACTTTTAACCCCTATGCCTGCATTGAACAACTGAATGCAGCCATTTGTGAAACACTGTGCCCCGTGGGAAAGGCCCTGAGAGAAGATGAGCTGGATAAGTCCTAGATCTATGACATCATTCTGGTGGGTGGCTCCATTCTCACTTCTAAGAAACTTTTTCAAGACTTCTTTAATTGAAAAAAACTGCACAAGAACATTTAGAGGTATCTCCTCTGGACCCACCACTGAATAGCTCATCTAAATGCACTAGTCAGTAAGCCAATAAACATATATTAGGTGTCTGCTATGTATCAGGCACAAGGCTAAGAGCTGAAGATACAGAGAAAGGCAAGATAGACGCTGCCCTCAAGGAGCTCACAGTCTAATGGGGGAGATAACATGCCAACAGCTACGTACAAACAAGGAAATGATCACCAGCAGGAAGGCACTAGTATTAAGGGAGATCAGAAAAGATCCTGTAGAACAGCAGTTCTCAACCTGTGAGTTACGTTCAGCAATGAAAATACATCCTACATATTAGATATTTACATTACGATTCATAACAGTAGCAAAATTACATAAATTATGAAGTAGCAATGAAAATAATGTTATGGTTGGGGGTCACCACAACATGAGGAACTGTATTAAAGGGTTGCAGCATTAGGAAGGTTGAGAACCACTGTATAGAAGGTGGGATTTTATCTGGGACTTAAAGGAAGCCAGAGAACCTGCCCATGAGGCAGAAATGAGGAGAGAGAGCATTCCAGGCATGGGTGGCACCAGAGAACATGCCCATAGCTGAGAGATGGAGCCTCTTGTTTGAGGAACAGCCAGGAGACCAGAGTCACTGGATTTGAGCTGGAATGTGTGTAGGAGTCAGGAGCAAGGGTATACGGTATGAGAAGACTGGAAAGGTGGGAAGGACTCAGGTTATGAAGGTCTTTGAAATCCAAACAGAAGATTTTATATTTGATCCTGGAGGTAATAGGGAGAACTGGAGTTTATTGAATAGTTTATTGAATATTTATTGAATAGAATTCTTTAATGTTCACAAAGCTTTATACACATATTAATCTTGTTTGATCCTCACAACAGTCCTTGAGATAGGGGCTATTATTATATCCTCATTTTACAGATGCAGAAACAGAGCAGAAACAGGCTCCAAGAGGTTCAGCAACTTGTCCAGGGTCCCCCAGCTAAGTGTTAAACACAGGACTATCCTGACTCACTGTTCACTGCACTACCTAACTGCCTTAGAGTACAGAAAAGTCACTTACTAGCCATATGACTTGGGCAAGTCACTTAACCCCAATTGCCCTGCCTTCTTCCTTCTTAAAATATCTATATGAAAGTTGGATTCAAGTCCTCCCTTTGGCATATACTATTTCTGTGACCTTAGGCGAGTCACTTCAGGGGTCAGTGCTCAATCGTAGGTGACTGTCCAAGACTATAAGTTGAAGAGAAGATACTAACTTGCATTGGTAGAGGGTTTTCTTATCTGAAGGTTGCCTATTCCATTGAAATCTCTGTTCAACACGATGACCAGACATCATTCCAGAAGGTCAAAAGAGGTGATCAAATCAATACACAAAATATATATATATATATATATATATATAAATATATTATATCAATACATTATACAGTGATGATATTAGAGATACAGGATATAACCAGTGGGAGGATTTGTTTCACTTTACTGGGCATATCTGTTATAGTGGGATTTTGTTGGGGGTTTTTTAATTTGGAGGGAGATGGAATTTTAAAATTTTGGAGTGAGAAAATAAAGAATGTTATTTTTTTTAAAAATTGAATAAAATAACAGATTTAGTTCCTATTCCCATGCATGTTCTGAGTATTAGAATGTGTGCACAGGGAAAGAAGTGAACACTGCCCTTTATCTATACTGCAAACAAATAGAAATGTGATTTTTCCCCCCAAGAATAAAAACCTGCTTAAAATTAGCATAATGAAAAAAATCTATGATTCTACACATAAGAGATTAATTTTTCCCCCTTCCCCTCTTATAGGTAACTGGAAAACACATCAACTTTGTGATTCTCCTTGTAAAACCTGTAATGGATCGGCCACTCTGTGCACTTCTTGTCACAAAGGTTAGTGATGCCCTTGAAAGAGCCTGACAGCAGAGGACAGCTCCTATGCTTGTATTCCTCTGGGAGGTCAAAATCATTTATGATAAAACTTCAGACATTTGGCTTAAAGATGTTTATTTAGGTTTTGTTTTCATTCTTCTTGAACCAGAGCCCTAAAACTTTTAAATGCTTTTAAGGATTTTAAATCTAAAAAGGGACCTTAGAAAATAGTGGCTATAAGCCAGTCAGTCTTAGAGAGGTTAAGTGACTTGCTGGATGTTGCTAACAGAGTCGGGAATCAAACCCAGATCTTTCAGTTCCAAATCTAGGGCTCTTTCCACTACACAAGACTCTTTTCCTAAATAGGTACCTCTTAAATAATCCATTTTCTTCCCCACCCACTGAAATGGTTCTATGACTGACTCAGTGATCTGCTGAGCAGCCAACTCCAGAGTTAGGAAATGAATTCTAGGCTGTGCCACTAATTGGTGTGACCTTGGAAAAGTCATTCTATGTGTCTAGTCTGTTACTTCTGTAAGAGTAAGGATGAATAGTTTGTTTCTCTGGCCATGGCTCATTTCTCCCAGCACTCAAATTATCTGGGTGAAAATAAAAATGCCTTGTCATATTCCTCTCAGCTTGCCCATTTAGAAGTTCTCTCTCAGAGTCTAATATGTTTGCAGATGTGGCAGATACAAGTTCTCCCTTCTTTCCTCATTCCCCTGGAGAGTCCCGGAATTCCCAAATAACCTGACATAAAACCTCTGCCATCTCTCAGGGGTTACTAGAACTGTATTCAAGGGTTGTTAGAACTGTATGAATTAATTTATGATTTCAAGGACCAGAAAGGTGCAAAGAGTTTAGGGGACAGGGGAGTACCATGTACTGATGTACTGTATAGTACTGATAGAAAGAAGATATTGGGGAATGAGGGAAGAAAAGGAACAATTGTATAAGTACCTACTGAGGGCCAAGCACTTAATAAATATTAACTCTTTTGATTCCCACAACAGTCCTGAAAGGTTGGTACAAATGACACCTCCATTTTACAGATAAGGAAACTAAGACAGAACTTGTGACTTGCTTAGAGTCCCACAGCTAGTAAGTGTTTGAGGTGGGATTTGAATTCAGGTCCTCTGGATTCCAGCCCCAGCATGCTCTCCACTGTGCAACAGTGAGGGTGTAGAGTGAAACATGGCTAGAGCTGGCCTAGGTACAGTGAGCCCCCGAGAAGCACTAACCAATCAAGTCAGTGGGATTTTCAGAGTTTAAAGGACTAAATCTTTAAACTTAACCCTTGACCTCTGGTTTGGAAAATACACCTGTGTCAGGGGAGTTGGCAAGGGGATGCTTGGGCTTTTGGATAAATAGATGTTGTATTGTGAGCTGTCAGTCTGTGTTTTTCCCTCCCTCAGCTCTTGCCATGGTGGCTCCCGGAATACTTTCCCAGGGTTTGACAAATTCGTGACCTTGAACACTGATGAAAGCGTCATTTTAGTCTTCGCTTACCTGGTCTAGCTTGTGACACCAATTAGGGTAAACGTTAATAAGGAAATTAATCTGAAGTTTGAGAACAAAGCCTGCCTTAAGCAAAATTATGAAATAGGAAAAGTTTGTCTTTGAGTGCCTGGGCCTTCCTGTTTAGCTGCTTTTTCCACCTTTTTTATAATGTTCTTTCCACTCCCACAATCCAATTGCCACTGTGAAAGAACTGGATGAGACAGATAAAGTTATTTATCCAAGCTCAGACCAGTTAGTGGCATCTAGTTAGAACTCTTCAGAACACAGTCTTCCAGCAGATTTGACCAATTTGGAAGAAATGAGCATCCTTGTTAAATATGTTGTTGTGTCCAAGAGAGTACTGTCCCAGATACCTGGAGAATTTATAGAAAGTTGAAAGACAAGGTTCTGCTCCCATATTCTTTGTATAG
Organism: Pseudochirops corinnae; assembly: GCA_028646515.1. Lineage (NCBI taxonomy): Eukaryota > Metazoa > Chordata > Mammalia > Diprotodontia > Pseudocheiridae > Pseudochirops > Pseudochirops corinnae. The sequence goes on along the minus strand of CM053590.1, from coordinate 191,319,768 downwards.
ATAAATACATCATTTAGAGCAGGCCTGCACAACTCGAAGCCTATCAAAGGCTTTTAGGCAGCCCTCAAAAAATGTAGAGAAAGGCATTCTTGACTTTTTTGCAGACTCCCCCAAAATCCTTTGCTGTGCCCATGGGTTGTAAGTGGCCCAAGGACCACAGGTTGTACAGACCTGAATTAGAGTGAGGGTTCTTCATCCTTTGGCAGTCTCAAATGAAGCCTATGCACAACTTCTCAGAATAATGTTTTAAATGCATAAAATAAAACACAGGAATACAAAGAAAAGCAACAGAGAAAAATATACTTTTCCAAAAAAAGAGTTTAAATTCCTGGATCCTAGGTTAAGAATTCCTGGTTTAGAGGAAGAGTTACAGGACTAATTTGATTCAAATGTCCTTATATTTTTCCTCTGGTGTGTTTCTTAGGAACCTATCTCTACTCTCAGTTCTGCATCCCTTCCTGTCCCCAAGGAACCTGGCCCTCAGAGAAATTTGGGAGATGTGAGAAATGCACAGAGGATTGTGAGTCCTGTTCTACAATGAGCAATTGTGTGAAGTGTCTGTCTCAACCAGACCACCCACTCTATCTTCACCATGGCAGGTGTTACACACAGTGCCCCGAGTAAGTACAACTCTTTCTGACTCTCTTTCTGTCTCTGTCTCTGTCTCTGACTCTATCTCCTTCTGTGGCTGTCTGGCTGTCTCTGTGTCTCTGTCTCCCTTCTTCTGTCTGTCTCTGACTCTGTCTTTCTCTCTTCCTCTTTCTCTGTCTCTCTGTGTCTTTCTCTGTCTCTCTATCTCTGTTTCTCTATCTCTGTGTGTCTTTCTATGTCTGTGTGTGTGTGTGTGTGTGTGTGTGTGTGTCTCTCTGTGTCTGATTCTCAGTTTGTATCTCTCTCTGTATGTCTTTGTCTGTCTGTCTTTCCCTTTGGTTCCCTGTGTCTTCCTTTTAAAATTCATTCAAGCTTCTTTCTGGGAAATGCTTTCTTCCAAACTTCTGTCTCCCTTGGAAAGGCCACCCACATCATCCCTGCTGGATTTTGCCACACAGAGTCACACACATACATCATAGGCAGTATGCCATTGTATTTCTTTAAAACTTGGGTTCTTTCCACTTTGAATTGAAGTTCTATTCAAGCATCTTCAGCATTTTTTCTCCACTACCAACCAGAGACTCACAGTTGTCAAGAAAGTGCCGCCCTTGGACCAGTACTTTATAAACCCTAGAGCACAATATCAATATGAGTTATTATTGTTATTAAATGAAGAAGACCCCCTGGGGGAGTTCAGCATGGCAAGTATAAGTGACGACTATAGCTAGAGGGTTAGGAATTTGATTTTTTTTTTTACCAGACTTGTGATTTCATCCATGCAGGGAGCTCTCAGGATGGGGCTTGCTCTGCAAATGTAGATTAACAATGGCTCTCCAATTTACAGTCTTGGAAAGCTGCTTAGAGTGGAGATGTCCAACATGCACCTAATGCTGCCCAGTAGCCCCCAACCAGATTAAAATGTAATTGGGAAATATTTAACAAAATAAATAAAAATACTGTGTCACATAGATAACGCTAATATGTGGATTTCTAAGTCAATATGCAGTCTGCAGGGATCCTTATGTAGTGACCCCCATTTCTATTTGAGTTGGACACCACTGGCCTAGAGCCCAGAGAGGTTAAATGACTTACCTAAGGTCATGCAGTCTGTATATATCTCTGGCAAGATTTAAAGGTCAGTCTTCCTCTACAGCTGTGGATTGGTGCCTGATCTATGATTTATGGTCTTAGGGAGTAGCCTTGAGCACTGAAAAGTTAACTTGCCTGGGTTACACAGCCAGTATATAGGTCTTCTTGACTCCTATATCCTTGTCATCATTAATAACTCATACACATATAACACTTGAACATTTTTTCTAACTCCCTCACCACAACCCTGTGATGTGATTGGCACATATATTATTATCTCCACTTTCCAGATGGGGAAACTGAGGTTCTGAGAGATATAGTGATTTGCCCACAGTCACATAGCTAGTATCTGAAGCAGGATTCAAAGCCAGTTTCCCTGCACCCATGTGTAGCACTTACTCTACTACTTTTAATACCTTAAACAATGTAGTTCATTCTAGGTCCCAGAAAAATCATCAGATGTTCCAACATTTGTAAATAAGCTCATAGGGAGACATTCATTTTGACTTTTATCTCTCTCAATGATACCCCTTCATCCTTTAACCTCATCACTGTCTGCATCCAGTTTATGACTTAGAAAGCCCACTTCCTATTAATAAGGATTTCCTCTTTGGAATGGGATCCTGCCATTTTGGCCCTAAGCCCTATCGCATCCCTGACTCATTGGCTGCCCTAGAGGTAAAACCCAGTGGTCTTTGGAGTCTTAAGGCCCTACATGAAAAGTTGTGGGAGTACTGTGACTTCTGACCCTATTCAGAGGCATTTCTGAGGTTCAGACTAGCACTCACCTGAGAACTCTCAGACTTTCTTGATGTTTCACTTTGGGTCAATATTGCAACCTTTTCTTCAACTTTTTGTTATTCTACTCTGGACTTGCTGTAGGAGTAGAGACAGGATTTCCATGGCTCTCCCACCCTCATTTCTAGGAAACAAATAGAAAACTTGTCTTTAAATTTTCAATTTTAAAAAAATTACAAGAAAGTAGATTGTTGTTCAATTGTGTTCAATTCTCCATGAGTCCATTTTGGGGTTTTCTTATCAAAGAAACTGGAATGGTTTGCTATTTCCTTCTCTAGCTCATTTTATAGACGAGGAACAGGGTTAAGTGACTTAACAGTTAATAAGTACAAACTCATGAAGATGAATGATCCTGATTTCAAGCCCAGGGTGGTATCCACTGGACCACCTAACTGACTCAAGGAAATAGTAGTTTCTAAAAGGTGCAATCTGGGATAGAAAAAGAGAGAAAGCTACAAGAAACTTGAAAAAAAACTGCAACTAGGTGGTGCAGTGAATAGAGCACCTGCCTTGGAGTCAGGAGGACCTGAATTCGAATCTAACCTCAGACACTTAACACAAAAAACTAGCTTGTGACCTTGGGCAAGTCACTTAACCTCAATTGCCATACCTTCTCCACCCCTCCAAAAAGCAAAAAAAAAAAAACAAAAAATAATCCCCCCCCCAAAATTTTTTTTAATTCCATTCTTTAAGGAAATCTAAGTAGGAAGCTAGTTAGGTCTTATCTTTCTTAGTGGAGCATCTCCCCTCTTTCAATGGCTAATCCTGTATTTTTTGTCCTGGGAGTCATGTTTGGGTTGAATGCTAGACCAAGATCTCAGGCACCCAGTCCAAAGAAAATCGAACATCCAGGTAGGCATGAACTGCTAAGATTCTCAGCATTTTCTAGAACCTGCCTTCTAAAATGGATCCTCTGGCATGGGATGTAATTTCCCTATTTGGCCCCAAGAGTCTTCCCCTGAGCTTCAGGCAATCCCGCACTGATACTGAACTCAACTGATTCTCCCTTCCTACAGATCTTAGAGGATCCATCCCTTGAAAATTCTATTTCAACTCAGAGCTATTTCTTTCTTCCTTGTTAAAAAAAATGTATGGATGACATTTGTTTTTATCACCTAAATTTTCTTCTATATCCTTCCCTCTCCCCCATTCCAGAGAGCCATACCTCACAATAAAGAACTTAAAAAAAAAAAAAGGGAAAAAAGAATAAGTGAAAGAATTCAGCAAAATCAATCAATACATCAAAACTATGAAATTTTGTGTAATGTTCCACACAAGTGGATCCCCCATCTCTACAAAGAAATGGGAGGGAGGTGTCTTCTCATATCTTTTTAGGGGGGGTCAACCTTATTCCTTCATTTACACCAGGGGCAGCTAGATGGCACAGTGAATAGAGCACCAACTCTGGAGTCAGGAGGACATGAGTTCAAATGTGACCTCAGACACTTGACACACTTACTAGCTGTGTGACCTTGGGCAAGTCACTTAACCCCAATTGCCTCACTTTCCCCCCTCAAAAAACAAAACAAAACCATTTACATCATTCATTTTGGATTGTTTTGGGAGCTGTTTATTAGTGAACATAATGTTTCCCCTGTCTCTGGTCACTTCACTTCTAATCATTTCATGTAAGTCTTGTCTTCTTTCCCTGTATTTCTCATATTCATTCCATCTTGCAGCACAGTAATGTTCCATTATATTCATGTCTCCCAATTTGTTTAGTTATTCCCCTATTTGATAGACACCTACTTTGTTTCCAATTCTTTGGATACTATAAGAAGTGCTTCCATAAATGTCTGACTTACTGCCCAAAGACCTCAGACCTTGTCATCCACCCCACTAATGAGCCCTTAGGATCCTTGTATGTGTCATCTTCTCCAGTTAGAGTGGGAGATCCTTGAGAACAAGAACTGTCTCAGTTTTTCTATTTGTATCTCTACAATTCACACAGTATCATACATTAGAAAGGACTTAATAAATGTGTTTTTTTCCCCTCTGTTGCTGTTAAGCCTTTAGCTTTCAGTTAGTTCAAGAGTAGATTAAACATCCCAGATATACTTTGAGCTCATTGAATAAATAAATTCAGAACATCAGCCTTAAACATGTCCCAAGTTCTCCTTGATGACTCATGATGACTTGAGTTACCCAGAGTCTTCCAGATTCTTGTTAATTTCAACTTTTTCCCTAGAAAAGAAAGCAATAAGGCAGCTGAATTCCACAGACAGCAGTTTCCATCAGTCTTCAGATGAAGGTGTCTTCCTGACACTATCATCCATATCTATGACAGACAATGGAGGGCTAGGATAGTTTAAGGGTAACAGATTTGGGTATAGATATTTTGGCAGGATCAAGGGTGGGAAGTAGCTGGACAGTGGAGGGCTAGGCTAGTAAAAGAGATTTGGGTCTAGTGATAATGAAACGCTTATGGCCTCAAGCAAATGCCTCATCGAGTGGGAGGATTCAGTCAGAGTTCAAGGGGGTTCCCAGAGCTTGTAGCCCATCAAAAGGAGGTATTTATAAAGCACTTAGCACAGTATGTGGCATGAAGTACACATTTAATAAATGCTTCTTTCCTTCCTTTTAAAGCAGAGGGTAGCATTAGATTTTATTTTTAGCTTCCATGTAATAGTTATAGTCATAAAATCATAAAACATAGGAACTAGAATGTATCTCGGAAATTTTGTAATCCAGCACCTTCATCTTACAAAGGATCAAAGGAGGAGGCAGAGAAAGTAGAACTTACTTATTCAATTGGGGAACCCCACTATATGTCATTTCCCATCAGAGGGACTATGGGGAAAACCAGCAAATTTGGGCATCATTCTCAGAGTTCGCAGTTCAGTTGCAGGAAAATAAAACTTAAGCAAGACAGTCAACTAGGATACAAAACTAAATCTGAAAATAGAATTGTTAATTAATTGATGAAATTATGAAATGGGGCAGGCACGCCTGGTTCTTTGGGTTCTCTTCATGAAATACTACAACGGCAGCAGGAAATGAGTCTGCACTCACACTTTAATAAGGCTCAGAAGGTGAAGGGGGAAATGGCAGAGACAAACAGAAAAAGGGGATGGGGAAGGGAATAAAGAAGCAGCTAAAGTGGAGAAGGGGATGGGGACAGGGTGGTGAAGGAAGGTAGGCAACAAAGAAGAGAATGGGGAGGAGGAAAGTCACCGGGAAGTAATTCATGTAAATGTGGATGCAGATGAGGATGGAAGAGTGGAGAATGCTGGGAAGTACAGAGGGCAGGAGTTTGAGGTCCCATTTTTATAGGGGTTCTTTTTCTGGGTGGGTGGGGACTAACTCTTATTCACACCATGTTGGGGTTAGTTCAATAACAAACTTTAAAGTTAACGAATCCATACGGTCCCAAAAGTATCACTACCATCTGGTGCTTTACTAGTCTTGCTGCAGATGTCTGGAACTTACCTGAAATTTGTATATCACAAGATCAAAAGACTGAGACGTAAAGGACTTCCCCTGATTTAGCCCATACTAGCAGGATGTGATTTTTGGTTAATTTATATTACAGTTTGCAAATTATGCTCCATTGGTATTTGAGGCAGTCTGTACTTGGGACTTCCAGGTTCCCCTTTACAATCCTACCTCCTGCTATTGTTCCTTTAAACTGGCTACTTATAAACTTACTTCACTGAATAGAAGGGGGTGGTGGTGGTGGTGGTAAAGGGGCCAGAACCAGATACACTTTTAACCCAAAAGCATAGCTGGGATGTAAACGGCAGAGAAGGACAGGAAAGGGAAGGAACTGTGTGGGGCTTCAGCCTCCCTGCCATCTGCCTCTGGTTTCTCCAGCTTCTTGGTAACTTTCATCAGTGCCTTCCTCTTTTGGAATCTGGCGATACTTAGACTTGCTCTGCTTAACCTAATCATCACTTCCTCTTTCCTGCTTCACTTTCCCTTTATCCCTTTGATACATTATTTAGACAGCCATGTTGGGGTGGGAGGCGAAAAGGATAAGGAGATGAAAATGAAGAAAGGAATAGTGCCCAGAAGAAGGAGGGAGATGATCCTACTGTTCTGGTCAGACCGTATTTTGAGTATGGGTGCCATATAGTAGGAAAGATCTTGACCAAAGGGAGGTGACACTGCTGAGCATCTAGTACTTAAATAAATGTTCATTTATTATGATTGATTGATTGATTAAGATCATGCAGGTCTTTAAGGTCATACCAGGGAAGAATTCATTGAAGAACTGGAGGTAGTCGGCTTGGATAAGATAAGACTTGAGTAGGGAGGTGGAGAGAGATAAAATGTTGTTTTTCAATTGTGTCCTACTTTTTGTAACACCATTTGGGGTTTTCTTGGCAAAGATACTGGAATGGTTTGTGATTTCCTTCTCCAGCTCATTTTACAGATGAAGAAACTCAGGCAAACACAGTTAAGTGACAGGGTCACACAGCTAGTGAAAGTGTCCAAAACTGAATTTGAATTCAGGTCTTCTTGACTCCAGATCTGGGGCTCTATCCACTATACCACCTAGCTGTCCCAAGAGATAAAATGGCAATTGCTGGAAAGGTTGTTGGTGGAAGAGATAAGACTAATTCTGCTTGGCCCCAAAGGGCTGACCTAAGAGGCTTGGTCAGAAGTTACCAAGAAAGGAAGATTTTGACTTGAAGTAAGGAAACATTTCCTAACAACTAGAACTAATCTCAGAAAATAGTGGTCCCTCCTCACTTAGATACCTTAAGAGTTTAAGTAAAGATTGGATGAAGACTTTTTGGGGTTGTTATCTATGGGACTCTTTATCAGGTGTGGTTAGGATGGCTTCTATGGTTTCTTCTAACTTGGAATTTCTTTACTTTTTTTAAAGAATTTTTTGTATTTCCCTCATTCCATTACCAATTATAGGATCATAGATTCTGAGCTGAAAGTGATGGGGTACAGGCTCTGGGGAAATCCTTGAACTCTGATTGAATCTTCCTACTTGATGAGACATTTGCCTGAGGCCATAAGCCTTTCATTATTGCTAGACCCAAATCTCTGTTTCTCTTAAATTAGCCTAGCCCTCCACTGTCCAGCTACTTCTGCACCCTTGATCCTTATCAAAATATCCATACCCAAACCTGTTCCCCTTAAACTAGCCTAGCCCTCCATTGTCCATCTCCAGGTAGCCTTTAGCTACCTCCCACCTTAAATCCCATTCCTGGAGTCTGACTTCAGTCCCATCATCAAAGATCCTCCTTAGACTCCTCCTCAAGACCCTCCCCAAACCCCTCTTCTAGACCAACCCTAGATCCATCCTACAATCTTTCTGAATATAAGATCCATCTTGCACCCATGAAGGGGCTGAGATTAATTTAGCACAGACTCAGTCTGTGTCAGATTGTTCTGGCCTGCTTGTCAATACAAGCTTCACAGATACTTTAGGCTCCTTAAGAGTCTACCCAGGGGACAGGTATAGAGCACCCTGCCTGGAGTCAGGAGGACCTGAGTTTAAATCCCCGCCTCAGACACATAACACTTACTAGCTGTGTGACCTTGGGCGAGTCACTTAACCCCAATTGCCCTGCCCTCCCCCTCAAAAAAAAAAAGCCTACCCATTATGGTGAATCTTTAATAAACTTTGCTTTATTTTGACTCAGAGAAGACTTGAGTCAAATTCATTCCGTAGGACCTGGCGTGTTGATATTTTGGAGTCTTGAGAACCCCAAACCCCCAAAACCTCAACAGAAGGAACTTTAAAGGCCATAAATTCCAACCCCCTCATTATACTAATGAGAGAAATGAGGCTGAGAAAGGTTGCATGACTTAACCAAGGACCCACAACTAGTGGGTATCCAAGGCAAGGTTTGAGCTTGGATCTTGCTGATTCTGAGCCCAGGACTCTATCTACTGGGCCACCTGCCTTTACCAGGATTCTTTGTTGTTCCCAAGATCGAAGTCAGAGCAACCCTATGAGGTAGTTAGACACCCAAGCAATGAATGCCCAATGGCCTTTGGAGTAATCAACTATTCTTGGTGTTCTTCCTGAGCTATGTGAAAGAGGGCAAAATAGTTGGATGACCCTGCAGACTCTGGATTGAGACAGAAATAGAAGCTTGGGGGTAGTTTACATATTAGCTTATTCCTCACTGCTTCTAATCTGTCTCTACCAGAGGAAACTATTTTGTCACCTAAATCATGGCAACCATAGTTTGGGTGTTCATTTAATAACAGCTTGAAGTTGAGGATTAGATTACTTGTTTCAAACATAGCTCCAGGGGTGGTTAGGTGACACAGTGAATAGAGCACCGGCCTTGGAGTCAGGAGGAACTGAGTTCAAATCCCCCGCCTCAGATACTTAACACTTACTAGCGGTGTGACCTTGGGCAAGTCACTTAACCCCAATTGCCCTGCCCTCTCCCCTCCAAAAAGCAAAAAAATAAAAAATAAATAAAACATAGCTCCCAATGTTGTGAAATTGGTTTGAAATTAGGAAAATAGGCAAGGACCAAATCATAATTCCTTTTTCCCTAGTTTAATTGTGAGAATTTTTCCCCATGTGGAAGAAATTGACTCTGTAAATAGGCTGTTGCCTCTTGTTTTTCTATCCTTTTTCCCTTTGGGGAAAAGGAAGTAAATTCCTTAGACTCAAACAGAAGATAGGAGAATACATCACTAGATCAGGGTTATGTACAAGTGCTTCCTTTAGCCCGATGCCATTATGAACACTCTTTCTGGGTGGGTTCCTTCCTCGACTTGAGTTGGTGATATCTCTGAACTAGCTGTGATCACAAACAGGGTTTTGGCAAGAACACGCTTTTCACTGCAGTTTCTTCCAGAATCAGCCAGATCTCTCATTCCATCTCCCTTCCTGTCCTCCCTCGCTGAGATCTATGGCTTGCCCTGACTATGATTTCTTCATCTTAGATTGTGGCCTCATCCTACCCTTTTCCGTCTCCACCCTGTTCTTCCAGCAATAAGGCTGCTCTGACCTCACTTCTCAGGAACTATCCATTCACCTGAAGTCAAGATCAAGCCATCATTCAAAACTAATCTGATTAAAAGGGTCTTTAGTGTAATAATCCTTACTGGTTTGCATAAAGGCAGTCTGGAACCTGGAGAATTCAAAATGACTTTTGGAAAACCTCAATAAACTGGATAACACATAGAGCAAATCTGAAACGAAATAAAATGGCTCCCTGTCTCCTCATAGGATTAAAGACTCTAATGCCTTAATAGAAAAACTAGAAGTAGTAAATATTTGGGGGGCAGCTAGGTGGCACAGTGGATAGAGTGCCAGGCCTGGAATCAGGAAGTCGTAAGTTCAAACCCAGCCTCAGACAGTAGGTTTGTGACCGTGGGCAAGTCACTCCACCCTTTTTGCCTCAGTTTCCTCATCTGTAAAATGGGCTGGAGAGGAAAATGGCAAACCACTCCAGTTTCTTTGCCAAGAAAACTCCAAAGAGGGTCACAAAGGGTCAGATTCCACTGAAACAAATAAACAAAAACAACACGGGTGATTAGTAAAATGTAGTCTACTTAAGAACAGGGGCTTGTCTCATTTTGCCTTTTTATTCTTAACGCCACGCACAGTGACTTCCACACAGACAGGACTGAAATGACTCAACAGCAACAAAATATTTGGGAGATTGCCTTTCCTTATATTTTAAATTAAAAAACACCAAACCAAACAACGATGTCCACATACGAGAATACGAGAGAACAGTCCATGAAATGGTGAATCACTATTACATGAGCCTTGCATTTCTTTTAAAGTTTGTAATCAATTCAACATGTAACTTTCAAAACTGTCCTGCTTGGGGTGGCTAGGTGGCCCAGTGAATAGAGCGCTGGCCCTGGAGTCAGGAGGACCTGAGTTCAAATGCAATCTCAGACACTTAACACTTACTAGCCGTGTGACCTCGGGCAAGTCACTTAACCCCAACTGCCCTGCCTTTCCCCCTCCAGAAAGCAAAAAAAGCCAAAAAAAGTCCTGCTTGTCTTGTTTTCCTCTGGCTGACCTTGTTTTTCTTTCATTTCCTTATTTTTTTTATCCCAAGATTTTTATGCAAAGCATCCCCAACCAGTTTTTTTATGCCTGAGAGCTAAATGTAGAAATCATGGCTACCTAGAGGGCCCTACAAAAACTGGTACCCATGTACTTGCTGGCCTACATTTTAGCTGTAACGTTAAATTCAGTTAGAAAAGGTAAACTTGACTCCATAGTTTAGCCGTGGCTGTGTTTATCTAGTTTCATCTGAAAGAGTTTCTTCCTGAACTGTAACTAGGAATATTATCACCAAAGTAAAAATCAGATGATGAGGGAGGTAACGTTCAGAGGACATGAGTGCAGCAGCTGTGCTGGGAAAGGTGGCCGCTTGATCCCAAAGAGCCTTTTCCTCATGCCTGTTGTGTTTGTCCTTCGTTCTCCAAGAGGGCCATGACATCAGGGAGATGAGGACATGACTTGCCTCTGACTTTGATTTGAGTGAGGGAGGACCATGCAAGGTCATCAGTCTCACTTTCTCCTCCAGAGCCATCTGGGTCCAGTGGCCAGATTTTCATCGGGACTACTGGAGATGGCCCAGGATGCAATGGGAGACCCTGGCCCTTTTAGGCTAAGGCCTTTTCAGGTTCTCACTTTGAGTGAGATGACACCCATTCAATTCAACTCTTTAAGTAGTCACTGGAAAAATGGACCACGGAAAGGAGGCCATGGTGGCAAGATCCCAGGAAGGGTGACCATGGACAACCACGGCATGGATCAGCAGAAGGCCTCAAGGCAAGACTTGTGGAGTCAGCATTGACTTTGGAAGAAAGTTCGTCCTCCTGGGGAGGACGTGTTTTCAAAAGAAACCTTGGCTAGAGCTTCACACTAGTGAATAAAGCAAATGGGGGGAAATTTAAGAAGGAGTTTATTCTAGCACCCAAGGCAAAATGCAGCGTGTGCAGTGTGTGCAGCAGGACGATTTCAAACCCCTGGATGTTTTTATGGACAGCTTTTGTACTAAAATAGGTGTCATTATTGTTGTTCAGTCATTTCAGACTCTTTGTGACCCCATTTGGGGTTTTCTTGGCAAAGATACTAGAGTGGTTCACTCACCATTTACTTCTCCAGCTCATTTTACAGATGAGGAAACTGAGGCAAATAGTGTTAAGTGACTTGCCTACGGTCATATAGCTACTAAGTTTTTAAGGCCAGATTTCAAATTAGGTCTTCTTCACTCCAGGCCCAGTACTATCCACTGCACTACCCAGCTGCTAGTGATAGGTACACATTTCTCAAAGCAGATGAGCGAGGGCTGTCTCAGCCCCTCCATTATTATAGCATCATGCAGCCACCCTTTCCTATGGGCTGCCTGGTCCATACTCAGACTTTGAAACTACATTTTAAAATGAAGTCACCGGACTGACTTAGCACAATAAATGCCTCCCCCGGTATGACCTCTAAGATGCCAGGGCCCTGGCAACTGGAGTCAAAGCTGCATTTGCCCCGGAGCAGTTAGAGTTCTGTCAAGAAGCCTTTTTTCTGTCTGTCCACAGCTTCTGTTTATATATGTGTTTGGTTTCAACCTTTCTTCCTAATCTCTTTTTTCTTTACTTTCTGATTAACGTATGAGTATCACTTCTTCCTAGACTGTTATTCCTTAATATTCCCTACCAGGGTGGGAAATCCTGAAAGAACTTTGCTATCTTGGAGATGTAACTGCATCTGAAGCAGGTTTGGAAAAACACATGAATGAAAACTAGCAGGAATGTCTTTTTACAATCCCATTATGTCTACTAGAATGTAAGTTTCCTGAGGGCAGGAGCTATTTAATTTTTTACTTTGCATCCCAAGAGCCTCGTATGGTACCTTTCAAAAAGTGGACACTCAATCAATGTTTATAGAATTGAAAACTATTTCAGAAATGAGTGCTGCTGCGGATTGCTTCCTAGTTCTCCCTATTCCAAACTACCTACTCCTTCTTCCATAAGTAACAAAGTTAGCAACAGGAACAAGGCATACCGCCACCCCTTGCCTCCCTATTCCTCTGAGAGATCCATTCACACCAGAATCTCCAAAACTTGACTGTAATAGACTGGGGTGACTTCAGTAGAACTATATATTCACCTGGGGAGTGTTCGTCCCCAAGAAGCATATTCTATTTGTCCCCTTTGAGAACAAAGGACAAACCATACCAATTCTATTTGTAATTCCAAATATACCAAATTTGTGGTTGTCATTTACAGTGATATCCAAATCTTCCTGGCCCCATTTGGGGTTTTCTTGCAAAGATACTGGAGTGTTTTGCCATTTCCTTCTCCAGCTCATTTTACAGATGAGGAAACAGAGGCAAACAGGGTTAAGTGACTTGCCCAGGGTCACATAGCTAGTAAGTGTCTGAGGCTGGAGTCTTCCTAACTCCAGGCCTGGTACTCTATCCACTGTGCCACGTAGCTGCCCCCAAGTACTAGGGGTACAATTAATAAAAGGAAAGACAGTTGTTCCCCTCCAGGAGGTTAAAATGGGGGGAGATAAAACACTGAAGGAAGCAGGAAAAGAAGGGGGACACCATCCATTTTCTGCCTTCTATAAAGGAAAGCATTGGGAAGAGATGGCCAAGGACTCCAATCAGAAGGAAGAAATGGCTGAGGGACGTGATGGGAATCAAGCCTTGAGTTACTACATTGATTAGAGATTAGAGGTGATGAGCTTAACTTGGAAGGAGTCACTTGTTCCATGTGTGGGACTAGGAGGAGCAGCAGGTGCAGAGTGGAGAGCTGTGTCTCCTGACTTCTCTGGGCCTGTTTCTTTCTATGTAAAATGAGGGAGTTAGATTAGATGGGCTCTAAATACCCTTCTAGTTCTGAATCTATGATCCTCTAATTATAGAAGAAAATGAAATATTAGATTGAATTAATTTTTTTTAATGACATGCATGGGTAGGACTCAGAAAGATTCCTACTTTCTAACACATTAGCTGTGTGCAAGGCCAAGTTACGTGTGTATGAAATTCTTATTTTGATAAATTATTTAATTTCACTAAATGAAGGTGATACCAGAAAGGAGTTGGAAGAGGAAGTGTATACCAGAGACACAAATGAACACCACTTATTTTCCAGGAAATTTAATTTGGTTATAAAAAAAAAGCATGGTCTTTGTTCCACTCTCTACATCTGTCCTTTTCACTATACTATGTTTGAAATATTTCATCAATCAACAAGTATGTATTAAGTGCCTTTGATGTACCTGACACTGTGCTGGGCACCAGACATGTAAAAAATAAGGCTAAGATAAAACAAGAAATAGTTCTCTTCTGTCAGGGACTTTTCATATTCTATCAAATATTGACTGTAATTTTGATTTTGATTTTGAATATGTTTTTCCATTTTTAGCATCAATCATATTTACTATACCTCCACTATAGACCTACTCTACTGTGTCATTCTGGAGGGAAGGCTCTGCTAACTGTGAGAGTTCTGGTGGATGCTTCCCAGCAAGAAAGATTTCAAGTATGGCCCCAGTAAAAGGCTATGCATTTGGAAAGGTTGTTGCCAGATGGATTGGCACAGAGTGATGGATTGCTCTGGTCACACTCATTCATTAAACCATCTCCTAAAATACCTCAGGAACTAGAACAGAAGAGGCTCTGTCCCAGAAAGACAGCTGGAATCTAGAGACCTTTAACAACCTCACAGTACCACTTAGCATCTGGTTAGCAAGAATAAATAGTGAAAATAGGAAGCTCTCTGCATGGCATAATGGATGCAGAGCAGACCTAGGAATCAGGAAGACTCAGGTTCAAATCCTGTCTCTGAAATTTACTTCATGTGTGACATTGAGCAAGTCACTTAACCTCTGAGTGCCCCCCCAGAAAAGTCTCTACAAGTCCCAGAAGAGTTACAGATCTGCATTGGTAAAGGGATTTTCCTACACCAACAAAATCACAAGTCTAGACCAAAAAAATGAGGAGGGGTAAAAGTTAGCAGAGGGTACATGGATGGCTTTACCCCAAGGCAGGGTCTTCCCTGAGCTTCTGCCTCACCAGCCCCAGCTCATCAAAAGCATTCATGGGCGTATTTAATGTCATTTGCACTAGATGCAAAAATTGCCAGCAAGTGCTCTCTACCAAATTATGGAAAGGTTGCCATTTGCATCAGTTTGGTGAGAACCCATATTCTAGCAAAAATGTGGATCTTTTGAAGTACTGAAGTATCTCTCCTCCCACATGGCACCATGTATAGATAAAATTGGGGCAGCTAGGTAGCACAGTGAATAGAGCACTGGCCCTGGAGTTAGGAGGATCTGAGTTCAAATCTCACTTAACACTTACTAGCTGTGTGACCTTGGGCAAGTCAATTAACCCCAACTGCCCTGCCCTTCACCCTCCAAAAAAGACAAAAAAAAGTATGAATAAAATCCCCCAACTCATCAGCTTCTTTTCTTTCCTTTGTAGTGGATTTTATGCAGAAAATGGCACTTGCAAAGCCTGTGACTTAGTTTGTAAAACATGTGAAGGAAATGCCACCAACTGCCACTCATGTGAAAGGGACCTGGTCTTGGCCCAGGGCACGTGCCAGGAATCCTGCCCTGAGAGGCACATTGCTGTGGACGGAATCTGTAGACATTGTCCAGAGATGTGTGAAAAGTGCATACATGAGAAAACATGTAAAGGTATGTTGGAGAGATGGAAGGAGAAGTTGATCCTCTGGCTTTCCACCTAAAGAGGGGCAAGGGAAGAGCAGAGTCACGTATCCAGAAAGAACTACGAGTCCCAGTTTCCCAATCATGAGTGAAAATACTTGGCTATTTCAATGTGTATCATTGAAATAGCTGAAGTTGGGGTGGCTAGGTGGTGCAGTAAATACAGCACCAGTCCTGGAGTCAGGAGGACCTGAGTTCAAATTTGACCTCAGACACTTAACACACACAAACAAACTAGCCATGTGACCTTGGGCAAGTCACTTAACCCAATTGCCCTACCCTCCCCCCTCCAAAAAGCAAAAAAAAAAGAAATAGCTGAAGTAACTGAATAAAGCTACTGAGTATAAAGCTGAGGAATTTCTAATTTTGTTAACGTGGCTCTCAATCCAAGGCAAAATATGGGCTGTGTTTACATTACACAGACAGAATTACATCCGGACTGTGAGGGGTTTGACCAGGATTAGATTCCTAAAAAAGGCTGTTGCTTCCCTGACACAGAATTAAACAAACCTGTGTGTGTGTCTAGAGTGAAGAGTTTTGATCCTGTCTAGAAGATCCCCAGTTACCGAGTAAACATTTTATTATTCAAGGTTCCCAAGGTATACAGTTAAATTCAATTCCAGAAGTGTGTATCAGGTACCTGCTTTCTATCAGATGCCATGCTGGGGACTGGAGATAGGAAGGGGGGAAATAATCGTCTTGCCCTCATGGAGCTTATGCTCTATTAGGGAGAAAGAATAGGTCTCTGGAAAGTTAATGTATTCCCTGTTTCTTGAGGAGGGTAACCTGTTCTTTTTTTCTGATTTAGAATGCACGCTTCCTTTCCTCTTGCATGATGAGATGTGCCTTCAGGACTGCCCCCCTGGCTTCTATGCGGATTCCTACAAGTGTTCCCCTTGCAGTGAGAGCTGTAAGGAGTGCGATGGCCCTGATGGGGATGACTGTAAAGTCTGCCCTGATTCCTTGGTCCTCCATAATGGACAGTGTCTGGATGCATGCCCAGATGGAACTTACTATGAAGAGGCTTCTGGACACTGCAGAGGTAAAGACTATTGGGGACTGTGATGGATGGTGGTTTGGTGATGTGCTGAGGGAGACAAGCAGCCTTTCTAGCTAGGTTCACTCTCTAAGACTGTAAATTACAGATGGGTCGGAATGAGCTCAGTGGGGGAAATTTGCACACCCATGAAACATAGGTCCTTAACATATTAAATTCAGCTGGTCCTAGGCAATATTACAGAGGTGTTCAAGTTTGTTTTCAGTGCCATTAGTCTCCATTTTTAAGCCTTTCTCCCATGAGGCCTAAATCTACTCCCTGCAGATGCCTAGTCTTCTCCTGCTGTTTATTCCCTGTACAGCTGGGTGATATACTGCACAGAGTTCTGGGCCTGGAGTTAGGAAGATCTGAGTTCAAATTTAGCCTCACTTATGACCCTAAGTCACTTAACCTCTGTTTGCCTCAGTTTCCTCAACTGTGAAATGGGGATAATTGTAGCATCGATCTCCCAGGATTGTTGGGAAGATCAAATGAGAGAATATCATAGTGCCTGGCACACACCAGGCCCTATAAAAAAATGCTTACTCCCTTCCCCCAGTGGAAAGGATGCTGAATTTAGAGTCACAAGACCCGAGTTCAAATCCCACTTCTGCTGTCATTTACTATCTGTATGACCTTGGGCGAGAAACAACATCTCTAGGCTTCAGTTTTTTCACCTGGAAACTGAAGGGTGTTGCACTGGATTATTTCCAAGGCTAGATTTATAATCCTATGACCTCTCCTACTCTAAGGAAAAGGTCTGATAACAGCTATTTACACATCACAGTGAATTTAATTATAGGTATTATTTCTTCCTGGGCTACTGAATTTTAAATCTAATCTCCATTTATGGCTGGTACAGGAACCTCAGCATTCCGCAAAACAGAAAGGAATTTGGGAATGGGGGGTGAGCATAGGTGGGGATCCTCTTGTTGCTGTTCTCCCTATGAAAAACTTCTGTCTCTGGCAATCAAGCAGCTTTGCCCCACCCCTCACCTCTATGTCATACAGCACCCTTAATCTATCTGTGGGAAGGATTGCCCCTGCCATCTCAGGTGGCACTCTACCAAAGGGCCCCTCCAAAGTTGTACCAAAATACAGAAGAGACACTAAGTGACAAGCAAAGTCTCCACCATCCCAATTTTGTTGGCCAAAGAAGAAATAGGTACTTTCCTACTTCCTTGCCCTGTTTCGTAAAACCAGTACATATCCTTGACAAGAGCACTGGATTTGGAGTCAAAAGACGTGGATTCAAATCCAAACTCTATCCCTTACAATCAATGTGACTTCAGGCAAATTGTTTCACTTCCTGAGGCCTCAGTTTCTTCATCTGTAAAATGAGAGAATTAGACCAGTTGACCACTGAAGTTCTTTCCAGCTTTAGAGAGATAATTTTATAATTCCTAAGAATCATAGAATTTGAACTGGAAAAGACCTAAGAAATCATATGATCAAATCCTCTTATTTTACAGAGGAAACTGAGGCCCAGAGAAGCAATAGCTATTATAATATATGTGATTGCTGAGCCCTGGTTTGTCCCTACTGACCCAGAAAGCCTGTGAGCACAGAAGCAGAGACTGTTTCCTGGAGAACTGACCTCGCTAAGCTCAGAGTGGCTCTGTGCCAGAAGCTTGGCCATAAAGTGATTATTAATATGATTGTCCTTATTTTTTTTTACCAAAAGTGACTTCACCTAGACTTCAGACCTACCAAAGAGAAAGGAAGGAAGGAAGGAAGGAAGGAAGGAAGGAAGGAAGGAAGGAAGGAAGGAAGGAAGGAAGAAGGAAGGAGGAAAGGAGCAAAGGAACGAAGGAAGGAAGGAAGAAAGAAAGGAAAGAAACATTTATTAAGCACCTACTACGCATCAGGCACTGTGCTAATCACTTTACAAATATTGTCTCATTTGACCCCCTCAACAGCCCTGGAAAGTAAGGATTATAATATTTCTGCATTTTACAATCGAAAAAACTGCACCAAGCAGAAGTTAAGTGACTTGCCCAGGGTCACACAGCAAATAAGTATCTGAATTCAAATTTGAGCTCAGGTCTTGCTAACTCTAGGCCCAGCGCTCTATCCGTTGTACCACCTAGTTGCCTCTGTAAAGGAC
Source organism: Pseudochirops corinnae (assembly GCA_028646515.1). Classification (NCBI taxonomy): domain Eukaryota; kingdom Metazoa; phylum Chordata; class Mammalia; order Diprotodontia; family Pseudocheiridae; genus Pseudochirops; species Pseudochirops corinnae. The sequence goes on along the minus strand of CM053590.1, from coordinate 191,301,516 downwards.
TTATGCTCACTTCCCTCCTCCTATGCTTGAGTCATGCAGCTGTTTGTTGAAATTGGCTTCTCTTCCCTATTCCCCAAGACTGGCAGTTGGTACCACTTCTCTCTGGGAGCCATGAACAATGCAATCTTAGCTTCCATGATCTCATTCCCACAGTTCTAACACTCCACAATGCTTCTGAGGGGCTCACACACACCCCCTCCCAGCCTGAGCTACCCATTCCTTCCCATTCAGATTGGTGGTCATGGTGGCCCTTCCACCAAGTTCCTGGTGGGAAGATTCCCTAGCCTTAAGCTCTTCAGCAAAACTGAGATTGCAGCTACATGGTGGTGAGAAGAGTGAGAAATCTAGAATCAGAGGATTGAAGTTACAAACCCAACTCTGCTACTTAGCACCTGTGAGATCTTGGGAAAGCCACTTAATGTCTCAATTTCCTTGTATGTAAAATGGTGATGGGGTGGTAGTAGTGTTGTCCTTCATTCTCAAAGAGGATCAAAATTTGACTAAAGGACTTCTGAGAAATTTCAAGCTCCAAATCAATGATCCAGATTCACCCTGGGGCCAGTGAACCATGATCAATACCTTTTCTTCTGACTCTGTCCTCTTCCCTGTGTGTCTTCTCTAATTCTTCATCAAATACCTTCTCCCTCCTCACCCACAAAAGGATGACTTTCCAAGCTTGAGGTTGACAATCAAAAATACCAAAGGTCCTTTAAAAAGCTGAATCTTTCTTCTCTCATCTCCCTTCTCTGACCTGTTGCATTTTAGAAACCACAGGGCTGTCCCTGCTATGGACAAAAGGTCCTTGGTATAGAACTTAGGTATTTTACATGATTAAGGCAGCTTGGTGGCATAGTATCCAAGTTCAAATTGTGCCACACACGTGCTAGCTATGTGACCATGAGCAAGTCAGCTAACCTCTGTCAATCTCAGTTTCCCCAACTGTAAAACGAAGATACTAGTAGCTCCTACCTCACAGGATTGTTGTGAGGATCAAAAGAGGTAACATTGCTTGGCATATAGTAGGCACTTAGTAAATGCTTATTCCATTTGGAAGTGGAAGGGACCTTTGAGACTATCTGATCCAAATCCCTCACTCTAAAGACGATGAAACTGAGGGAAATGACGAAATGATGAAACTCAGGAAAATGGAGTGATTTGTCCAAGGTCACAAAAGGACTAGTAGAATCAAAATGTGAACCTGGGTCTTCTGGCTGAAAATTATATCCTACTACTTTCCCAGCTAGCCTAACCCTTCACCATCTGCAATATAGTTTGGGATGGTAAATGTTAGACTAGACGTTACCATCTGTAAATGATGATACATACAGTCAGATGCTGATTAGTGCAAATAATGAACCTGCCAAAGTCATCATATTATTTGAATTTGCACTGCATAGTTCCATTGGGCTAGAACCAGTGATGATATTTTATATAATTCTCATTTCAAATGGAGGCATCTAGGTGGCACAGCGGATAGAGTGCCAGGCTTGGAGTCCAGGGGACCTGAGTTCAAATCTGCCCTCAGACATGTAATAACTATGTGACCCTGGTCAAGTCACTTAACCCTGTTTGCCTCAGTTTCCTCATCTGTAAAATGGGCTAGAGAAGGAAATGGCAAACTACTCCAGTATCTTTGCCAAGAAAACCCCAAATGGGGTCATGAAGAGTCAGACACAATTGAATTTCTCTGTGCCTCACTTTCTCCATCTGGAAAATGGGTATAATAACATGCCCTACCCACCTCACAGAGTAATTGTAAAGGAAGTACTTTACAAGGCTGAAGGTGTTATAAAAATGTGTTCTTCTTACTACTAGACTAGAAATGCCATTTTGTCAGAGTTAGAACAGATTTGTGAATCAGAAAGAGAGCTGCTTCCTCCAGGGGCCAAGGAAGCTAGATATGGATTGAGCAGAACCAATGAAGAGCTTGAAGTCACATCAGAGCTCTTCAGACAGAAGAGAGAAAAGAATCTGGGGTTAGAATAAGCTTTCTGGCCCAGAAGGTCAGAAGAGTGCAGATTTCAAGTTTATCCAGTTCAACAGCCTCAGTTTATAGTTCAGGAAACTGAGTCTCAGTGTGGTTTAAGTAATCGTCCTCATCACCTAGGGCCTTCAGACCCTGGAACATTCCTCTGTCACTCCAGCCTCTTTCTCTCATTGGTGAGTTCTTCTGGTGCCTCCATTTGGGGGACAAATCTTTTGTTGTTGTTTTTCATTCATTTCTGACTCTTTGTGACCCCATTTGGGGTTTTCTTGGCAAAGATACAAGAGTGGTTTCCTGTTCATTTTACAGATGAGGAAACTGAGGCAAACAGTGACATGACTTGCTCAGGGTCACCCAGCTAGTAAGTGTCTGAGGATGGATTTTTCCCGGCTCCAAGCCTATCACTCTATCCATCTAGCTGCTCCAGGGACAGATCTGCTCTGCTTCTTTCTCCTCCATGCTGTGTTTCTAACCCTCCTAGACTTCTCCACTAAACCTCTGTGTAGACACATTCTCTCCACCCTTCTATATCTGGTCTCTCCACCCCACCCCCCATTAGAACGTCAGCTCTTCTTGAGCAGAAACTATCTTTGTTTTTGTTTGTTTTTTCATCTTTACCCTTGGCACAATGGGTTAAATACAGCAAGTGACTAATAAATGTTTATTGCTTGCCTGCCTACTTTTTCCTCACACAAGTAATCATTGATAGGCCTGGGATCTGAACCCAGGTCTTCTGACTTCATTCTGCTGGCCCACACTTCTTTTCAATGTGAAGGTGACTAAATACCAAATTACCTGAAGAAGACCTGACCTCTAAGATGAACAAAGCTGGATTCTATATCTACTTTTTTTTTGTTTTACAATTATTATAGAATAATCCATAGCTTATATCTTTATAAATCCTCCCCCATTGTTGAGCAATCATTTTTCAGTCATGTCAAACTCCTCATGATCCCACTGGGGGTTTTCTTGGGAAAGATCTTGGGGTGATTTGGCATTTCCTTCTCCAGCTCATCTTACAGATAAGGAAACTAAGGCAAACAGGGTGAAGTGACTTGCCCAAGGTCACACGGCCACATTTGAATTTAGGAAGATGAGTCTTCCTAACTCCAGAACTGTTGCTCTATTCACTGTACCACCTAATTGCCTAAATCCCTTCACCCATGGTAAAATAACTTTGTTTAGAATCACATTGATTAGCCCTGAGACTACAGTATTTTACTATTGATCAGACTGGTAATAATGATAGGTAACATCTTGGTAGTACTTCAAAATTACAAAGCACAAATGATCACAACAGCCCTGTATAATACAGTATTAAAAATGATGCTCAGCAACTTGACCAGTCAGCCAGGTTGTTAGTGACAGGGTGTATCAGCAAGCACCCTAGCATACCCAGAATGGCTGCTAGCACAGGTTCTTAGATCTGCTTTTCTAAAGGAAAGCAACTCAAAATGGGTTAACAGTCTCATTTTAATCAATCACACATATATCATTTACTTAGTTCAGGGGGAAAGTCAGCACCCTGAACTTCAGAGAATATAGCAGAATAAAAACACAAGTTACAGCCAGAAGTTACAAGCAGACAAAGATCAGCAGATGGGCTTCTAGCCATCTGACCATTGCATCCGTACCTAGTTAATTACCAGAGAGGGAAGCACCAACATCTGGGTTTTCAAAGCCAGGGAACTCAATGGCTGCCCAGAGTCTCTTCTGGCCAAATCACACAACTCTTTCCAAAGTGAGTCCCAAAGCAAAAACTCAAATGAGGGTATATATAGCCTTCTCTTGGATCAGAGAATGTCACAGCCCTCTTGACCAACTGTCCAATCACAAAGCAATAAGGTGTGGACATTCCTGAAAAGCAAGCCTCTCACCACAGGCTCCATGTGACCACATTCAGCCTATTAGGGGGCAGAGCATATTTTCAAATCAGGGAAGGTTCTCAGAGTCACTTAAGCCTATCAAAGGGCCTAGGAGAAAGGAATATCTTCAGATTCCCATAACACAGGGCTAAGATGACCCAGCTCCTCTGAGTTAAGGAAGGGTCAGGTTTCCTTCCATTTCACCAAAACTACCTGGAGAAAAGTCATATTTCTAAGACTTTTGTCCTGAAAAGAGCCCTTAGGTGATGACAAGGAAACATATTTTTTTTCCTCTTTTGTCTAACCAGGGGATTTACACTCTATTCCAGAGCCTTAGAATTCAAGCCAGAAATCCCAGTCCAAGCTGGAGGACTAGTCTCACCCTCTTGGGATTGGGCCGCACCATCTTTATGGAATATGGTAGTACAATGGACAAAAAGATGATATATTTAGAGTTGAATCAGACCTTTGAGATCATCTAGTCCAATCCCCCTTTTAAAGATGAGGAAACTGAGACCAAGAAAAGTTAAATGAGTTGCCCAAGGACAAGATAGTGAGAAAATCACAATTTGAGCCTCTAACTCAAAAACCAATGATCTTCCCATTGGACTAGATGAGAATTTCTTGGGCATTGTCATAAGCAACAAAGTCCAAGGTTTGCCTTCTGTTTTGCTACAGATTGCCATGAGACCTGTAAGACTTGTTACTCTTCTTGGATGTGCACTTCTTGTAAGGAAGGCATGAGAATGACATTCCTGAGGTCCTGTGAGCCTCACGAGGACTGCAGCGCTTCTCAGTACAAGGAGGAGAAGACTCAGACCTGTAAACCTTGTCATGCGAAATGCTTTCACTGTACGGGGCCTGCTGAAGATGAGTGCCTCAGCTGCCTTGATGATGACCTTCTGCTCAGTGAGTATCTATCTCTTCCCTGAGGCAAGGCAAATGGGTCCCACTATCTGAGACAGAAACCAAGTCTGGTGTGGTTAGCCCTGAGTGACACCACCAAAGCTAAGCAGTGTCTGGGGTGTCGTGAGCAGGTCTAAGACATAGGAAAGGGGGAAAGAGAGGAGGGAAAAAGAGGAAGGAAAGAAAGAAGGAAGGAAGGAAGGAAGGAAGGAAGGAAGGAAGGAAGGAAGGAAGGAAAGGAGGAAAGAAGGTCAGAAGGTCTACATAGAGACAGTGCTCAGTCAGGCTTGGCCCACCAGGCTTTTAATGCATCCACTGCTGAAACTCGGGCATTTCCTAGAGCTGGTACATGATAAATGGTCAGGCCAATGGTGAGCTGTTTTAACAGATATTGAGGGCCTTTCTTTTTCTCAGGGATTAGTTTTTGCCACTATCTCAATCAACAAACACTTAAGAAGTGTCCACTATGTCCTAATCACAACTCACTAAACGTCCTGATTGAAAAACAGATCATAGTCAGAATTCAGAAAGCATAACATTGAGTTCATTCTGTTTCCATCACAAACACTGACAGTTGGGTGTAGAAGGCACCAGGAGTAGCAGTAATCAGAATATCAAACTCACCTGGTGGTGTGTATACAGTACCGTGGAGACCAGTATTGTTCCTGCTTCCAATTAATATTTAAATTGTAGATCACATTTATACTTACTCAAGTAGAGTCTTACTTTCAGCCTATGGATAAAGCTTGGAGAGAAATCTGGTATCCAGAATTATGCTTAAATTTCTAAAAACCAGAAGGAGAAAAAGAAAGCCTTTTTACATTCCCACACCATATTCATATGTGCAACTATGAAATAGAAATGTTCCTGACTTCATGTAAACAAAACAGATCAAGGTTTGAAAGATTCTGCTCAAACTATATTTTTTTCCCATTGCCTATTGGGAGCATGGGGGGTAGGATAAGGGCACAGTGGGGAAGACAGAGTTTTCCATGTCAGAATCTTTGGTCAAGGGATAAAAAAAAGAGAGATTTAGAGCAAGAAGGGACCCATAGAGGTAATCCAATCCAACCCTCTCATTTCATAGATGAGAAAACGGAGACTCAGAGAGGTCAAATGATTTACCCATAGCTATTAAATGACATTGAATCCAAGTCCAGCGATCTATCCACTGCATTTTGGAAAATGCCATCAAATTTGGCCATTCACATGTTCTTTTTTTCACCTTCAGATCTTTTGCTCACGAAATCCTCCTGTCTTGGAAATTTGCTCATCTTTCCCCTCAAATTCTAACCAGCCTTGAAGAATCTTCCCAAGTCCAACTTGCTGCATGGAGCCTCCCTTGTCCACTCTCTCCTATGCTGACCTCTTCCACCTCTGAATTCTGACTGCACTTACTACCAGTATCGAACAATTTCCTTACTATGTACCTGCTCTCTAATTTTTCATGCATAAAGATATTATTACAAGCAACACACGGACAATAGGAAACACATTTCCTATATCGAGCTTGAGAAGAGGGGACTCAAAGGGTTGTGTATATAGTAGGTACTTTGTAGATATCGGTGAATGCTGAGAATATTGCTAACTCTTTTTCCCCCTTTTCAGATACAACTTGTGTAGAAAATTGTCCTGATGGCTACTACACCGATACAGAGAATCATCGATGTTCTCCCTGCCATAGCTCTTGTGAAACGTGTGAAGGGAAGCATAGCACCCAATGTCAATCCTGCCACCCAGACTGGTTCCGGCTAGAAAATAAATGTCTTCAAGAATGTGAGGAAGGGTAAGATTGTCTTACAAACCCAAGCTTGGCATTCAAGGCTGTCTGGCTTCAGCCTTCCTCTTCAGGTTCATTTGATGTCTTTTAAACCCTTGAGCCTAGAATTCAAGGGGAAAGGGAATGGACCTGGGATTTCATGAGTATAAGGAACTCCCTTTACCAATGTGTCTTATTTGTAACTATAGTCTTAAGAGAATTTCCCAGAGAGAAGAATTTAATGAATTGAGAGGTTAAGTGATTTATCCAAGGTCAAACAGTCATTGCATCAGAAATGGATAGTGGACACAGGTCTTCTTGATTCTGAGGCCACTTGTTCATCCAGTATGCCATGGTGTTTCTCTCTGGTGTTCAAGTCTATGCAGAAGGAAGGAAACAGGAATTTATTAAGTACCTACTATGTGGCAAGTATCATGCTAAGCACATTACAAGCATTGTATCATTTGATCTTTAAAACAGTGGTGGAAGGTAAGTGCTAGGATTATTCCCATCTTACAGTTGAGGAAACTGAAGCAGAGATAAAGTGACTTCCCTAGGATCATGCAACTAGTAAGTTTCTCAGGCCAGATTTGAATTCAAGTCTTCCTTATTTCAGGACCAGAGCTCTATCCCCTGTACCACCTACTTGTCCAACTTCCTTTCCAGCTTTATTGGATTCTAAGAATGCCCTCCAAACTCATGAGCCTGGCATTCAAGGCCATCCATAATTGGGCTCCAACACTCTTTCACTTGATTCTATTCCCCTTAATACATTCTATGTTCCACCTAAATGAGAATTCTTTCCCCCATCTCGTTCTATGTGTCACCACAAAGGCCATCCTTATTCCTTGAATGAGGCCATTAGATGGCTCATTGGATAGAAAGCTGGAGCTGGAGTCAGGAAGACCTGAGTTAAATCCATTCTCAAACACTTACCAGCTATGTGACCCTGTGCAAGTCACTTAACCTCTATTTCCCTCAATCCATGGGAGAGAGAAAAAGCAAATTACTCCAATATCTTTGCCAAGAATCCCAAAAGGGATTACAAAGCAACTGAACAACAATTCCTGGAATGCATTCCCTCCCCGTATGCACCCACTTAAATCTTTTCTACCCTTCACAGCCCAGTTCAGTTGACATCTTGTCCATGGAGCCTTCCCCAATGGTACCCACATTCCCTCTCATTTTCTACTTGAATACTTTAGATCTCCTACCTTATCACATTTTACCTTGTATCATACTTATCTGTGTAATGTCATATCCACCACCCACCCTTACAATTATATTTTATACTCCTAGGGGACAAGGGCTACACTGTTTTCATCCTTCCCTACTCAGTACATGTTGGTGTTTAGTTTTTTTTAGTCATGTCCACCTCTTATAACTCCATTTGGGGTTTTCTTGCAGAGATACTTGGAGTGGCTTGCCATTTCCTTCTCTAGTTCATTTTACAGATGAGGAAACTGAGACAAACAGGGTTAAGTGACTTGCCCAGGGTCACACAGCTAGTAAGTGTCTGAGGCCAGATTGGAACTCAGGTCTTCCTGGTTTTAAACCTGGCACTTTATCACCTAGCTGCCCCAGCTCAGTACAATATGCAAGATTTCATCGGGTTTTTTTTTCTTCTTTTAAATTTTATTTTAGACTCAAACACCTGAGCACAAATACAGAATAGAGAAAAGTAACAAAAACATATCAGAAACTTAAATATTGGAACTTAAATACAAAGTTAGAAAGAAAAAAAGCATGTTATGTGCATAATAGAACATGAGAGAGAATTTAAAATATGTAACAATAAATTTTCACTTCAAGAAAGACCATGATAAATAATACTCATTGTGTTGAGAGCTGTCCATCTTTGCTTCCTTGTAAGTTTTCTTTTGTTCTCTGCCGTGCACTTTTTGACTTTGTTCTTTTTTTTCCCTTCCCCCAACCCTTCAGAAGGCCACCATAAAGTTTAGTTGTGTTTCTCCATAGCTATAGATACATACATACATCTATTGACTTTCCCAAACGTTCTACTCCTGATCTTTGTTAAGATTTCATTGTTATAAGGAAGTCCTGGATGAGGAAATGCCTCCTAACCAATACAGGTTGGCATCTTCTCTGCAACTTGTAGTCTTAGTTACCTAGAGTATTAAGAGGCTAAGTGACTTAACCAGGGTCACACAAGATCAGAGGAAGGATTTGCACTCTGATTTTCCTAGCTCTAAAGCCAGCTTTCTATTGTGCCTCTACTGACTCTCATCTTACACATAGGAAGGGTTCAATAAATGTTCATGGAGTTGTGTTGAAGTGAGTTGGAGATAAATTTAAAAGAAAGTTATATTGACAAAAAGAGATTAAGTCTTAATAAATGAAGCAATCAGCAAGTATTTATTAAGCATCTGTTCTGTGCAACTAAGTGATAGAACAGGGACCTGGAGCCAGGAAATCAGATCTAGTCTCAGACATTTACTAAACTGTGAGACCCTGGGCAAGTCACTTAACCTCTGTCTGCCTCAGTTTCCTCAATTGTACACGAGTGAGGGGGGAGTGTAATACCAGCATCTACCTCCCGCAGTTGTTGTGAGGATTCAATGAGATCATATTTGTAAAGTACTTTGCGAATTTCAAATCCCTATATAAATGTCAGCTGTAATTATTAGGTGCTGGGCATTGTGCTAAGTGCTGGTGTTACAAGGAGAGAAATGATAAAATCGTCCCTATTCTTTGGGGTGGAGGGGAGGAGGGGGGGGGAACAAAACATAGTAGGAGTGGGCAACATGTACACATAAATGAATACAAAATGGAAGGACAGGGACTGGATCCATGATCTCATTGCTATAGGGGACAATTATCAGTAAGGAAGATCCTTCTACCAATGTTGTAATTTAATCTCTTAGAGTTGCCTTAAAGAGGGTTAGTGACTTGCCTAGGCTCATACAACCAGTATATGACAGAGTTAGGATTTGAATACAGGTCCACTACACCATATTGTCTCTCATACAAAATATGTACAAAATAAATACCAAGTAATTTGGGGATGGGGCAGTTATAATCCTTGTATGGCCCTTTCTTTCATTATTCCTACTATGCCTTTGGCCATTATTTTTAGTCACTGTACTTTTCAAACATATTATGGATTTGATCATTGACTTGTCTTGATTAATTGACTTTAGAGAGCCCTCAACCATCTATATGGAATGACAAAGATGATTCCAATTGTCTAAGTAGTCCTCTGGGATCTTAATATTATTGCCTAAGTGTCATTAGTAGGGGTCTGAGTGGGGAAGCTTATCTGGCAGATATCTATGTAATAATGGAGAAATATGTAGATACAGATTTGGGTTGTAAGAATATTCCCTTTCATCTTGACTATTAAGAAGGGATTGCTAAAGTGAAAACTGGTCCGAGTGGCTATTTTTGTCATATTTGAAATCTAGCATGAACCCTCTTCTTTTCAAGATCATTTAAGTGCACATTCCTGCCAGAGAAAGGCAGAACTAAGAACAAGCAACTAGGACTTTGTCTGAGACACTGAAATTCAATATTGTAAAAATAGAATATGTACCCTGCTTCACAAGCTGGAAGCCACTAGATAACGCATCTCCCCTCCCACTCAACTGAATTAACTTAATTGACATATTACTTTCATATAATTAATTAAAGTGGATTTGAGGGGTATTTGCCCATTTTGTGCTGATTGATCCAGCTGGAGACTTTTTTTCATGTTGGTCCAAAACTGGGCATTGTGCCCTGTGTGCCAACATTATTAGTTATAGCTCTGCCATCAAGACTAAGAGATAAAATAGATGATCTCTTGAGGCCCCCTTCTAGCTAATAATATCTCCCCCTCTCATGTTACCTAGAAAAACTACATTGGCACCCCATCAAAAAAATGCAAGCGTTTCCAAGTTCAGGTGGCAGGTTGGCATTAGACTAAATTTGTAGTTGTTCATGAGAGTCTTAAAAATATTTTTTTGTTGCTCTCATTGAAACCCATCTGTTAATGTCAAAATCCTCATCCTCTGTAATGTCCCCATGCATTTTGAGAGGATTTGATTGTGTAATAAATTAGAAAAATAACCCAGGGGCCCATTCACAATTTTCTCCATTTCCTTTTCCACTTTTACTGTGGCTCAAGGCCAGAGTCTGAAATGGAGAATCTGTTGGTTGGATTAAGTTCTGTGAAGAGAATAAAAAAAATGAAACCAAAAGGATCAGCTACCAAAAGGTTCACAAGGGGGAATAATTCTTAATCAGGAAATGGAAAAATCCAGTCATTTAGGTGAAAATTGGGCTACTCCCTACCACTGGGAAAACAACAAAAAAAGATACAAAAATAGGACTGGTTAAGTTGTGACAAAGAAAAAAAATAATGTTCCTTTTAGCTACAGAGTTTCTCTGAAAGGCATCTTTTTCTCCTTCATTTCAGATATTATGCAAATAATTCCAGTGGACTATGTGAAAAATGTAACCAGGACTGCAGAGAGTGCAGGGGCCCTCGCTCCACAGACTGCCTGTCTTGTCACAAGTATTTCTTCCTGATTCACTCTAAAGGAGAATGTCATCGCACCTGCCCTGAACACTACTATATGGAAAACAGGACACATACCTGTGAGAGGTGTCATCCGACCTGTAATGAGTGCAAAGGTAAGGAAGATGGTCTCTGAGTGGAAGTTATCATATGTCCGTGCAAGAGTTAGGAAGACTTCCTGTCACCCACATCAAATCCAAACATCTACCACCAGTCAACTGGTTTATATCAAACACCTACTACATGCTAGGCACTCTGCTAAATTCTAGAGATAGAAAAGCAAAAGGCAATCCCTCCTCTCTAGGAGCTCTCAGTCTAATGGAGGAGACAACATGCAAACAACTGTATTTGAACGAGATTGTTTCTTGTCTTTTGTTCTGGAAGAGGACCATGACATCAGGGAGGTGATGCCATGATATGCAAATGATTGGATTTCAGTGAGGCAGAGCTGTGCAAAGTCACCAGCCTCACTATCTCCTCTGGAGCCATGAGGGTCCAGTGGCAAGATATAGATCAGGAGGACTGGAGATGGCCCCAGATGCAGTGGGAGGCCTCAGGCTTTTTAAGGCCTTTTCCAAGTCTCAGATAGAAACAAGATAATCACAGGTTGAATCGGTAATAATCAACTGAGGGAAGGCACACACATTAAGGGAGGTTAGGAAAGGCTCTTGCAGAAGGTGGGACTTTAGCTGAGACTTGAAGGAAGGCAGCTGAGCCTAGAGGTGGAGAGAAGGAGGGAGAGCACTTCAGGCATGGAGGACAGCCCACAAAACCTGCCTGGGAGATGAAACGGTGTGTCTCCAGACAAGGGATAGCAAAGAGGCCAGCGTCACTGGGTCTCGGAGTCCAGAGTGGGTTTTAAGGTATAAGAAAACTGGAAAGATAGGAGGGAGGCCAGGTTATGAAGAGCTTTGAAAGCCAAACAAAGGATTTTATACTTAATACTGGTGGTAATAGGAAACACCAGAGTTTACTGAATTGGAGTGAAGGTGACTGAATAGTGGAAAGGAGTTCTAATTAAATCAGATGACTGGGGTCTACTTCTGGATCTGCTACTAACTCATCGTGTGATTCTTGGCCAAGTCACAGCCCTTCCTCTGGACTCAGTTTATTTATCCATAAAGTCAGGCAGGGTGTTGGACTGGATCCTCTCCAAGGCGCCTTCCAACTCTGACATTCTAGCAATGCTCCTGTGAGCTGCCAACTTTTGTAGGCCCTTCCTCATCAAGGCTGCCCACCCTCAATTCTCATTACTCTCATCATGACAGGAGAGGTGTGGTCTAGTGAAAAGTGTGCTAGACTTGGAGTCAGGAATCCCTCTGTTAGATTTCTGCTTCTGAGATATTTACTAGTTGGGGCAGCCTCATCGCTAAATTCACTGTGAAAGATTTGAGACTCAGGACCAGCGGAGCCCCAAATTTGTCACAGAATTTTAAATGTGATAGTTGGAGGGACTTCAGAGCTCATCTACTCTAATTCATACCCAAAGGAATTCTCCTATAATATATATACACAGCAAGCTTTGGTCTTTAAGACTTTGCTTGAACATTTCACATGAGAAGGAACCCACTCGTCCCATTTTTGAAAAGCTCTAATGGATAGGAAGGCTTTCCTGACAGCAAGTCTTGATTTTCCCACTCATTGCTCCTAGTCTCACTTTCTGGAGCCAAACAGAACAGATTCAATCCCTCTTCCATATAATTACCCTTGAAATCCTTTTCAGATAGCAGGCATGGCTCCTTAATTCTTCTCTTCTCCAGGCTAAGCATGAATAGACTATGCCCAAAAGCCTTCTGGCAAGTTAGTTATTTGAAACACAGCATAGAAACAATGCTAAAAGCTATGGTTAGGTTCCCAGGCAAGCCTACAAAAATCTATTTAATGTGCCTGAGAGAACTATTTTACCTGCAGTCAGACACTTGATTGCATTGTGACTATGAGAAAAGGCATTTTAAGTTCTAAGCACAAGATGTCAAGGACATGTTCCCCCAGCCTTTCTGGCAGTGATTTCCCACATCAAAGGAAGGGGTGGGGTGTTCTGTTTGGGGAGGGCAGAGTAGACACACCCAGTGAACAATAGCTCTGCATACTTATTTCAGTCCCTTGATAGTTCAAAGATCTATGATTTGATCTCTATGGGTAATGTCTCCACTGATTTAGATCCATGCCTCCCCATAACATTTTATCTGCTTAATGAATGAATAGCCATGAATTCTGTAACCAAAAAACTCTACCTATTCAAAAAGAAAAAAAAAGAGGCACCTTCATACATTATCATAGATTCACAGACAGAGATCATCTAATCAAAACCCTTTGTTTTACAGAGTAGGAAACTGAGGTCCAGAAATTAAGACTTGCCCACCATTGCACAGGTAGTGGTAAAAGAAACCTCAGCTCAGGTCTTCTGTGTCAATATCCAGGGTTCTTTTTTAAAAATTGCAACAGCCTTCATAAGAGAACCAAAGAATGAGAAATCCAGAAGGGGCCTGAGATGAAAATGCCTTCATTTTCAGTAAGAGAAAACTAAGGCCCAGGGAAATTAGATAAATTGTCCAAAGTGAAAGGAGTTAATGAGAGAGCTAAGACTAGAACTCAGATGTACAGTCGCCCTATCTGATAATCTTCAGGTGGCAACTCTCTACATGTATGTAAAAGAAGGTACAGTTTGGCGGGGGAGGGGAAGAAGAATTCTTTTTTTATTTTTATTTTACTTTCATTCTTTTTTATTTGGACTTATTTTATAATTTATATAATTTTTATATATTTTAATATAATTTATATAATTTATTGATTACTGACTAGGAATTCTTTAGGTAAATGACTCTCCAGATGTTCTAAATTGGGGGGGAAAGAAGGACACTGGTCCTCATTGTTGTATTGGGGTAGCAACAGTAAACGGGAACTCCAAATCCACAACCATTTGTAGGAACTAAGAAGCCTGTTAGGTGAGTAAAGGCTACTTGCTTCTAATACTGCCATTAGGTTCAGCATGACACCTCCTCTCCTAACACACACACACACACACACACACACACACACACACGCACATACATTCAGGTACATACACATACACATACAGACACACACAGACACATAGATACACACAGACTCACACATACACATACAGATACACAGACACAGACATAGACACACACAGAGTCACACACGCACACAGACACACACAGTGATATGATTTTTTTTCTCCTTTAACTATCATCTAATAATCTTGGCTCCCTGAAGCCTGACTTTCTCATTTTGGCGTCTATATGGATTGCCTTTATTTCTAAATCTCCACTTTATTTTGGATCACGTAGACATAGTCATTATTTTCTATGTCCACATTCTGCTTCTCCATTATACCCAGTTTAACGTGGCACAATACCTCAAAGATCACTGGATTTGGAGTCAGACTGCCTGTGTGACCTTGAACACTTACCCTCTCCAGTTCTCAGTTTCTTCCTCTATAGAACAGAGGAGTTGGACAAGATGATCTCAGAGGCCCTGTGCAGCTCTGTATTCTATGATTCCCAAAGCCTGACAGATTTTTTATAACCAAAGACATGAATGAATAGATTGACAAGCAAGTCTTTTTTTTCTCTTTTCTTTTAGGAAAGGGGCCCTTGAACTGCTTATCCTGTGTGTGGAGCTACTATCTCTTAGGAGGAATCTGCAACTCGGATTGCCTTGCAGGAGAATACAGAGTAGGAGAGGTATTTCGTATTCTGAGTTGTTTAGCTTTTTCCTTACTCTTGGTGGTAAGATGCAAGACCCTACAGGGGTGCTAGGTGGCACAATGGATAGAGCACCAGCCCTGGAGTCAGGAAGACCTGAGTTCAAATGTGACCTCAGACACTTACTGGCTGTGTGACCCTGGACAAGTCACTTAACCCTGATTGCCTCCAAAAAAAGAGAGAGACCTTGCTAGGTCCTACACCACTACAGTATTTTGACTGTGCTATGATTTCGTTACTTTAGGCAATATACAGATCAGGACCTTGTCTGGGGCCATGAGAGTTTAAGTAGCTTGTACAGGATCACACAGACTGTATGTGTCAGACCAGGGATGGGGAACCTTTAGCCTGGAGGCCACATGTGGCCCTCTAGGTCCTCAAGTGCAACCCTCTGACTGAATCCAAACTTCACAGAATAAATCCCCTTAATAAAAGGATTTGTTCTGCAAAACTTGGACTCAGTCAAAAAGGTGCACCCAAGGACCTAGAAGGCCACATGTGGCCTGGAATCTGCAGGTTCTCCAGCCCTGTATCAGTGGAAGAACTTAAACCCAAATCTTCCTGACCCTAAGACTATCTTTCTTCATTTTACTGATCTATCTCAGAAGAAAGTTAAGAAAATTATTGAATTGGAAGCAAGAGCTGGTTGTGATGATACATTTGTCAGGGTCCTTTGCCCCCTGACTGAAAGTGGTGTGATTTGAGGTTGCTGGGAACCTCAAAAAATGTCAGGGTACAGAATGGTGTCTGCCTGAAATGAAATCATCTGCCAGTCTGTGGCAAAGTTTATTGCAATGGCAATAGGAACAGGCAGGGTTCCTAGTGAGCCTGAAATTTAATGGGGGGGGTGGGGAGGGGGGTTTCAGATATATATATATACACACACACACACACACACACACACAAAAGGACAGTGAAGGGATCTAGGTGGGATTAAGGAGTGGTAAGTAGTCTGGGGTGGGCCAGGGACCACCATGAAAAGACGTCAAGTAAACTCAGGCAAAGGCAGCCAGTGACCTGGGCTGCTGAAATGTGTGGGAAAATACAGGGACTGGGTGGCTTACGAAGACATGGTCTTTTCCTTTTAGAAATCCAGATCTCATCACTCCATCAAAAGAGTCCCACAATCTCCGATCAAGACATGCCCAACAGACAGGGAAAGGCTTGGGAAATATTTTCAAGGACAGTACTGCAACTCTGTGACACAAATTTATAAATGCCCCAAACCTTCAATGTCTGTCTCTGTGTATAACACCTTGACTAGTTCTCAACATAGCCTAAGACTTCTCTAGGAACCTGCACAATAAAGCAATGGGGTACAGGCTCTAGGAAACCCCTTGGACTCTGATTGAATTTTCCCACTTGATGAGGCATTTGCCTGAGGCCATAAGCCTTTCATTATTGCTAGACCCAAATCTGTTATCCTTAAACTAGCCTAGCCCTCCATTGTCAGTCATCTCCAGGTAGCCTTCAGCTACTTCCCACCCATAATCCCATTCCTGGAGAGGTCAAGATCCTTCTTAGATTCCTCCTCAAGACCCTCCCCAAACCCTTCCTTTAGACCATCCCTAGATCCCTCCCGCAGTCTTTCTGTGTATAAGATCTGTCTTGCCTCCATGAAGGGGCTGAGATTAATTTAGCTCAGACTCACTCTGTGTCAGATTATTCTGGCCCACTTGTCCAATACAGGCATCACAAATACTTAGGCTCCTTAAGAGTCTACCCATTGGGTGACTAAGTGGTACAATGAATAGAGCACTGGTCCTGGAGTCAGGAGGACTTGAGTTCAAATCTGACCTCAGACACGTAACACTTTACTAGCCGTGTGACCTTGGGCAAGTCACTTAACCCCAATTGCCCTCCAAATGGAAAAATAAAAGAGCCTACCCATTGTGGTGAATCTTTAATAAACTTTGTTTTACTTTGGCTTGGCTGAGAGAAACCTTGAGTCAAATTCATTCAGCAGGACCTGGAGTGTTGGTATTTTGGGGTCTCACACCCCTGAAGCCCCAAATTTCAACAAAATAAAGACACAAATACATGGGGGAAAAAAGCCATTTAGGATCCCTGATCTGCCACAGAGCTCACTGGGTCTCCCTCTCTATTTCCTTCCGTGAAAAATACCTCTGAAACATCAGATTAACAAAAACATAGCCAAAATTTCTGGTTCCCCTAGCTTTCATCTGCTGCTTGAAAAAAAATGGACTTGTTAAATTGAAACAATACTGAACTAGAAGTAATCAGAAAATGAGAGAGAAGCTGACTGATACCTTCTTATCCCTATAGCTCAGGTGCCCTGACTTCCTAGTTGCGGTAACAGAACCCAGTCCTGCCACCCCACTTTTCAGATTTTGTCATGAGCTGTGATAGAATTACTGAATTATCAGGGAACCCAGGCTCCACCATTCACCATCTGGCACACTGTGTAAGCTCAAGCAAGGCGGTTAACCTCTTTGGGTGTATTCTTCCCTTTGAACATGAGAAATTGTATTATTTCATCTTTCAGGCCCCTTCATGCTCAACCTTGTATGATTTTATGAATTAACACTAAGTTCCTCAGTAAGGGCCCTTCAGTGAATTCCTCTGTACTCCCTATCCCTGGCCCCTTGCATTAAAAAAAAAAAATAATAATGAATTTCCTGGTGGTTATTTTCAGGGAGAAAATTTTAAATGTGACAAATGCCATGAAAGCTGTATTGAGTGTAAGGGCCCAGGCCCCCAAAACTGTACCATGTGTCCAGCTAACATGGTGCTATTTGCAGAGGATGGTCGCTGCCTCCACTGCTGCAATAGCTCAAGTTCCACAGATGTTCAGGATTGCTGTGACTGCCAAGAAACCATAGGTGAGTATTGGAAAACATGCAATATGAGTAAGTATAGAAAAGTCCACTGGTCAGGAGGAGGAGGAGGGATGACTAGGGAAGAGATGGCAATGATTTCCTTAGCTAAAGACTTTATTTTGTGTTTCTTTTTTTATCCCTTTGTTCTCTTCAAGGGATGAGGTCAACATAGTCTTAATAGTTGAGATGTTTTTTAATCATTTTCAGTCATGTCTAACTCTTTGTGACCCTTTTTGGAGTTTTCTTGGCAAAAAAAATACTAGAATGGTTTGCCATTTCCTTCTCCAGCTCATTTTGCAGAGCAGGAAACTAGGTAAACAGGATAAAGTGACTTGCCCAGGGTCATACAGCTAGTAAGTTTCTGAGGTCGAATTTGAATTCAGGTCTTCCTTACTCCAGACCCTATACTTTATCCACTGAGCCACCTAGCTGACATTATTGGGATAGGGCTACATAATGAGAAGTCCTTCTCCTCAGCACCTACCCCTTCATCCCCACCCACCCCTGTCCCTATATTTAGTATGGCATAC
>CM053590.1:191262279-191282882 GCA_028646515.1 Pseudochirops corinnae | reverse complement strand
TCCCTCTCTCTCTCCCTTTCTCTTTCTCTCTCCTCTCTCTCTCTCTCCATCTCTCCTTCTCTCCCTCTCTCTCTCTCTGTCCCTCTCTCTTCTCTTTCTCTCTCTCTTCTCTCTCTCTCTTTCTCTTTCTCTCTCTCCCTCTCCCTCTCCCCCCCTCTCTCTCTTCTCTCTTTCTCTCTTTCTCTCCCTCCTCTCTCTCTCTCTTTCTCTCCCTCCTCTCTCTCTCTCTCTCACTCAATTATATTTATACTTTCTTTTTATTTGTGACCCTGGAGAAGTCTGATCTCTTCAGCATTCTAGGCAGAGGAGGCACTGACCCACATTGACAAAGAGAGTTTCCCTCCTATGGCAGTGAAATCCCATGTTGTCCATTTCCCAGTCTCTTCTGGTCCCAATCTCTCTCTTGCATTTGCTTCTCTGTTTCCATTCTGAATTCCTGTCCCACCCCACCCCAAAAGAGAGGGTAATCTCTTGGTGGCCTTGGAATATTTTTGTTTTGTTTCATATTTGTTTTATATCTCTACAATTTAGGATAAAACCTTACTCATAGTTGGGGGGGGTGTTAATAAAAATCGGTTGAATTGAATGAGATGCCACAACAAGCCCAGTCAACAACACCCATATGCATTTGCAAATGCTAATCATTCCTTCTCCTTTCACTTCTCTGACTCCCTTCCAACCATGCCATCCCCCACCCCCAACAACAGCTGATCCTCAGCTTCTCATACACAAACATGTACCTGGAGACTTGACTGCCCTTACTTCTTTGTGTGTCAATTAAGAATAACTGACATGGGGCAGTGAATAGAGTGCCAGTCCTGGAGTTCAGAGGACCTGAGTTCAAATCCAGCCTCAGACATTTGACAGTTAGCTATGTTACCTTGTGCAAGTCATTTAACCCAATTGCCTTCTCTCCTCAAAAAAAAAAGAAAAGAAGAATTGCCCTTATAATATCAATGCCCCTGAATGATGAACCAGGAACTAAGGCCTTTTATTGCCATATGTCAGAGAGCACATGGAAGATAAGAGCTTCACTTTTATTACTAGCATCATTCAGAACTTCTTCAAGCTTTGTGGGGCTACTCCAAAGGGTCCTAATGAATTTCTATGAACCACTAGTACCTAGGCATGTAGTCAGGAAGACCTGAATTCAAATGCAACTTTAGATACTTGTGCAAGTCACTTAACCTCTGTTTGCCCAGGAGGCACCTAGTTGGCCCTGTGGCTAGTGGATTAGGGCACTGAGCCTAGAGTAAAGACCTGAGCTCAAATCTGGTCTCAGATAATACTAGCTGTGTGACCCTGAGCATATCCCTTAACCTCTGTTTGGTTTAATTCACTGGAGAAGGAAATGGAAAACCACTCCTGTATCTTTGACAAGAAACTCCTATGGACATTATGGTCCATGAGATCACAAAGAGTCAGAGACAACTGAACAACTGTGTCAGACACTATACTAAGTGCCTTACAAATATTATCTTATTTGATCCTTACAATAACCTCCTGGAAGGTATCCCCATCTTACAGATGTGGAAACTGGGGCAAATAGAGGTTAAACTTGCCTAGGGACACACAAGTAAGTGATTTGAACTCAGATCTTTCTGAACTCTATATACTGTACCACCTAGCTTCAGGTGTATTAGCTAACTTCAAGCTCATCATCTGAATGACCCAGCAGACAGAAACCACCTGAGATATTAGGCAGCATTATTAAAATTATAAATGAGCTTGCTTTGATATCTTTTTAAAAAATCATCATAATTTCCCCAAGTATCCCTCCCTCTCTGCTTCCCAGAGAATACCTCTTTTCTCTATCCCATATCAGTCCACTTCAATTAGTGACTATTCCCATTTTAGGAATAAAGATGAGGTCCCCACAAATCACCCAGCAACTCACCACAAATTACAGCCTCCCAGGTGATGGAAAAACAAAGATTTGTCTTTTGTTGTGTTCTATTCTTAGTCACCTGTGATCATTTTTATTCATTAGGAATGAGGAATAAGGAAGTAATCCTTTGTTGACTGACTAGCCCTTCATTTCTGAAAATTATGAGGACAGATGGAAGAAACACATTTTTAAAATATAACCTTATCTCCCCCCAAGTTGTGGTTTAAGTCTTTCTTACCTGAACAGAATATGAAAGAAGACTAGGGGCAGCTAGGTGGCAGAGTGAATAGAGCACAGGCCCTGGAGTCAGGAGGACCAGAATTCAAATCCAGCCTCAGACACTTGACATACTTACTAGCTGTGTGACCTTGGGCAAGTCACTTAACTGCAATTGCCTTGACTTCCCCCTTCCAAAAAAAAAAAAAAAGAAGACTAGAATGGTAGGTAGGAACTACATTCTTTATATGCTTTATATGCCAAGAGAGCAAGAATTGGGAATATGAATAGACTTTGCCAATATTTCCCATGAGGGAAGGGGAATTTGGGAGAAGGATACATGGGATCATTTGGAAGTCATTTTGAGTTGACTCCAAATGGTATGGGGTGTTGGGAGGATCCTTGTGGCCCCCTTTGTCCCAGAAATCCTTGTCCAGATATATAAAATTCAATTCTTTAGACATCCAGAGGTGTTTCCTCTATGGGAACTAGAGTAACATCCAGTGCTTCTAGAATTTGGGATACAATTTCCAAAGAGCTAACCTCCAAAACTTATTCTCTCCCCTTTCCTTCCTTCTTTCTTTCTTTCTTGCTTGCTTGCTTGTTTTCTTGCTTTCTTTCTTGCTTGCTTTCTTGCTTGCTTTCATTTGGTTCCATCTTCCTCCAGAGGAGTGCAGCTTTCGACATGGCGTGATTATACCCAAGACTGAGAAGTCAAAGCGGACAGGTCTGCTCATTACTTCCTCCATCATGCTGATCCTCCTCTTCGGGGTCACAGTCTATGTCTGGAAGAGATCTAGAGCCAAATCCCAAAAGGCTCACAAGGCTGGATATGAGAAACTATCATACCAAAACAAGACTTCATCTTCCTACAAAAGCAGCTATCAAGAGAGCACCAACTTCCAGGAGGACCAAGTTATTGAATACAGAGACCGGGACTATGATGAAGATGAAGATGATGACATTGTCTACATGGGTCAAGATGGCACAGTCTATCGGAAATTTAAGTATGGTCTGCTGGATGATGATGATGAAGATGAGTTGGAATATGATGATGAGAGTTACTCATTTAAGTAAATTCAAATATATTGATAAGATTATTTTTCCACTCCTAATTATAAACTTTGGGGTATATTTTATTGCTGGCAAACCCAGCTCAGGTTTTGTGGACATACTTACATGTTTTTCTATTCCTCTGGGTATTTAAGCTCAGGTATCACTCCATATTCATTCAGAATCAAAGAGGAAAGCAAAGATTAATAGGTCTTTTCCCTAGCCTAGGCAATGCATCAAGTCACCACTATCCTCACCTCAGTAGCAGCCCAGAGTGAAAATAAGTGAGCTTTCTACTAGTTGCATACGATCAACCATTCTCCACAGGCTTCCCATTTCGACACTACACAAAGGAGTTGGAAGTGACTTCTGGAACTCTCTAAAACTTCCTGGGGTAGGGTTAAAAAATGTTTTCTGACTTTTTTTTTTTTTTTTAGCTATTTCCTTTCAGTTTTCTCCCAAAGTCAAACTGTGAGAATTAACAAAAAACTCATCCCTTCTTACTTATCACAGACTCCCAAAACTCTCTCTCTCTCACTCTCCTATCTCTCTCTCCTCTCTTTCTCTTTCTCTCTCTTTCTCTCTCTCTCTCTCTCTCTCTCTCTCTCTCTCTCTCTCTCTCTCTCTCTCTCTGTCTCTCACACACACACCACACACACACACACACAAATACGTTGGCATTTGGCACACGCTATGACAGAGTAGATCTGCTCTTGAAGTTGTCAGCTTTTGCTTATGTTCTCATAAGATTTAGAGCAGCAGTGTCAAGGGAGAACAACAGAGAGTTTCCTAGGCTTAATAGCTCTTTGAAATTCTATAGGCTGACAATAATGTTTAGGGACCAAAGGACAGGATGGAGAGGCAGGCAGTAATGAGCACAGGCAGGAGTAAATCATGAGACTTCCAAGGAGCACAACTGTCTCTCCCGTTGGTGTGGTTGCTTTCTCCAAGAGCCCAAGACTATTCTGTAAAACCAGCTAAAAACATTAAGAAATAGAAGATAATTGGCAATGCCAACCCCCAAACAGATGTTATTTTTTAAAAAGATATCCTGTCTCCTTAAAACAACTTTAGCTACAAAATCAAGGAGGCTTTTCAAAACAGGCTTTCAGATCTGCTGACTCTTGATAAAGCATTTGGAAATAAGAGTCTAAGGCTCTTGATTTGATTCCTTAGACTACAAATTGTTCTCACTCTTTCTCATTCTCTCTCAACACTTTCTTGCAAGACTTTTATTTCTATAGCATTCCACACTTACATAAAATGTACTTGAGCCCAAGTTTTAGAATTCTTTCAAAAAGAAGGAGGGGGAGGCTTTCCTGAAATAAACAATGACATGAGAAGAACCCTTAATATATAAAATAATTAAAGCAGAGCCCTTTTTATTTGTTGGTTTGTTTTGGAAAGAGTCTCCTGCCAAACTAGAAGTCTACACAGAGACTTTGAATGGGGATAACTCTCAGCTTCAGAAATATCAGTAGTGATCATATTTAGCTTTCCCATCAAAGTGTTCCCCTAAGAAAAATTACATCCCAAATATGGTGACCAGAACTTGATGGTGCTGCTGTTCTTCCCATTAGAAGAAGTTTAAAAAAAAATTCTAGAGGTAGAGGTAGGGATAAGAATATCAGGAAGTAGATGAACCATTTTTGGATAATCTGCAAGTTATCTGCAGTGTGGGGGGAAGGAAATAGTGTGTAGTGAAAATATGTCTCTGCATGGGTTTTTTTTTTCCTCATCCTTGTGACTTTTTTAAAAAAAATATCATCAGTATTTTTGTAATACTTGAATTATCTTCCTTTAGCAATCATCTTCTTAATGGAAAATGTAACTACTATATTCATGGTAAAGAATTCTTTCTTAGAACTCCTGGGTTGCTTTCATAGAGCCCTCTTTTAAAAAGCCTATATCAGAGGTTTTTATCTTTGTGTGTGTGTGTGTGTGTGTGTGTGTGTGTGTGTGTGTGTGTGTGTGTGTTATAGACCCTTTTGGCAGCTCAGCGAAACCTATGAGCCCCTTTTCAGAATAATATTTTTAAGTGAATGAAATAAAATACATAGCATTACAAAGGAAATCAATTATATTAAAAGAGTTGTCAAAATATTTTTTACAAAACAAGTTTGTGGACCCAAGGTTAAAACACCTTCAGCTACTTACACACCTATCCACAATATACATATGTATATGTGTAATATATATATATATATATATATATATATATACATACATAAAAATATACACACATTATGGAATCACGCATCAACTAAAATTGTCTCGGGGGGAGGGGCAAGGGGGGAGTATCGAACCTGTAATTTCATGTTTAAGGAATACAAATGAACAAATTCCCTGTAGGAGTGTGGGAAAACGCCTACTTTGCAACTTTTATTCTTAGACAAGTTGCCTGTGGCATTAAGGGACTAAGTGAATTGTTCAGGGTCACACAGTCAGTATATGGCTTAGGCAAGTCTCAAACAAAGATTTTCTGGATGCCAAAGCCAGCTCTCCTTCCTTTATGGCACACTGCCTCTTCAGCTACAAGAATCTTTTAAAATTGTGCTGTTTCTCTTCCAATCCATATTGAAATATAAGAGAATATAAACAAATCAGGCACCTTGCCAGGGTGGATTACTCCCTCTTCATTGTAGACTCCTCTGAGATCACACAACATTGTTGATAACGCTGATACAGTGTCTCTTGTTCTCAATATTTTCAAAGTGTTTCAGGGACTCTGACTCTCCTCTCGGCCACCCATAAGTTGTTCCCCAAGTGGAAAGGGATGGTGTTTATGATACATTGTTTAACATTTAAAAGGTCCTTGAAATCTCAGGACAACCTGTTGTTGCTGTAACCTACAATGAGAAAGTTTGTATCTGCTGTTAAAACTTAATATCCCTTTCCTTGTTGGAAATGTCACATTATATTCAGGTTGCTTTGCAACAATGTGCAAACAAGTGTTTAATAGATAAAAACACATTGGGGGAAAATAAAGTTTTTGTTTTGTTTTCTGTTTGCAAAAGCCTTGGTAATTTTCTGATGAATCAGTGAGCCCTGGGAATACACGAAGAGGCTGGGTAATGTGTTGGGATGTTTAAGCATAAATGTTAGGGTAGAAAGAAAATAAATGTTGGGAGACAAAAGGACTTTGCTCCACGCCGCAGATGCAATGAATCTATGGAGCCAGAAGTGGTTATTGAGTGCCTACTCTGTTCCTAACTCTCTCTAAATTATGGATAGGGAAATGTAAGGCATGATTCCTATGATGCTGGATTCTTTTAGTTTTTTAGGACAGGTGAAACAGGCACATAGTAATTACGGAATAATACAACACCACAGTAAGGAGCAGCATGTTAGAATGACTAGGGGGCTGGCCTTGGAATCAGAAAGTTCTGGGTTCC
This sequence comes from Pseudochirops corinnae, assembly GCA_028646515.1. Classification (NCBI taxonomy): domain Eukaryota; kingdom Metazoa; phylum Chordata; class Mammalia; order Diprotodontia; family Pseudocheiridae; genus Pseudochirops; species Pseudochirops corinnae. The sequence continues at coordinate 191,276,330 of CM053590.1, read as the reverse complement.
AGTTTGTCTCTAACACATAGTAGCTCTCTGACTATGGACAAATCATATCATCTCCCAGTGCCACAGACAACCTTCTAAGGCTATAAATGAAAAATGAAGTGCCAATCTGCGCCAGTACCAAGAGTTTCTACAGCAGGGAGCTCTTTAATGGATGAAATCACAGATTATGACCAAAAAAGTTCAAAATTAGATACTGTAGACTTCAGTAAGTCATTAAATTGAATGATTTTGACTAGACATTTTAGGAAGGGAGACAGCAAAAAGGACCAGGTTAGGGAAGGAAGGCTGTAAAGCCAAGCTTTCCAGAGGACGGCGGCTGTGAACACCTTTCAAGATTCTGATTACACAGTATAGGGAACTCTCTATTCAGCCATCCCTTATAACAATTTTTTTAAATAATGAGACAAATGATTTAGAAAAAAGACAAGTCTGAAAGTATATGCATATTCCACACCCACAGTCCTCCACCTTTGCAAAGAAGTGTGGTGAGTGCATTTTCCCTATGCTCCTCAAACACCAAGCTTCTTGATCATTACAACTATATGGAATCCAGATAATTTGTCATTGTTTCTATTTCCATTTACATTGTTATGCAAATTTACACATTCGTGCAAAAAGGGGAAAAGGTTGGTGCCCTTCCCATCAATGATATCTCCCTATCTCTGCTTTGGCCCTATGCAGTGAGGAAAAGCCCCAGAAATAGGTACTGTAGCTGAATCCTAGAAAACCTGCGGAAGCCAGGTGGCTCAGCATGGTCCATGGTAATTGAGAAGGCTATTGGATTTTCTGCCAGAGAAGAACTGGCCCCTCCCCCCATTCTCTTTGTCTCTGTGTGTGTGTGTGTGTGTGTGTGTGTGTGTGTATGTGTTGTCAATGAATGCACCTGTTCTAGGGTAAACAGAAACAGGTAAGGAGAATCCTCATGGATATTCCTCAGTATCTCTGTTTGCATATGCCTGGACCATCTCTGCCTGAAAAAGCCCTGGTCTAACTGGCTCACATCACACAAGTTACAGGTCCAGACTGAAAACAGGTTTGGGAGTAATTTAGAGACAAATGATCATTGTACAATATGTGAACATAGCATAATTCAATGAGTTTGTGAGTTCCATGGGATGATAAAATATGAACATGGGAGATTCGCTAAATTATAAGAAAAAATTTAACTCCAACCTAATCTTGGATCTAAGATTTCGATTGAAATGGGCATGATAGTGCTAGTGTTTAAAATATCTTCTGGTGGAAAATTAAGAAAGGCATCTATGGTGATTAATAAATGAAAAATTGGCAACCACAGTTCAGTGAGCTTAGGAAAGAACTGACATAACAGCTTTGAAAGTTGAACTAAAAATGAAATTAGTTAAGGTAATGATTAGCCAAACTGAAGATCAAGAAGGTTAGAGTCTGGCTTCCTGTCAACCATGTCTAATATTATTCACCATCACATGTTCCCAAACATCACATGTTCTGGTAGCCAGAACAGGAATGAGGTCAAGGAATGGGGCAGAAAACCTTCAAGCTTGGAAGAAAGGAGTATGGTTTACTATTTTTTTTCCTCCCCTCCCCCCCCTTCCTTCTCCTCATCTCCCCTCTCTTCCCTTGCCTCTCCTCTCATCCCCTCTACTTCACCATATCAATTAATTATGATTCTCAAAGATCTCAAAGTATAGATGTGAGAGCAAAAATATGTCACACCTTACTTCCTTCACCAATCACTGTTCTAGAAGCCCTGGTAAGGAAGATAAACTAATAGACAGAACAGTTATTGATAAATCTCATTTGGATGCATATTTTATGAATGGTCTTTCTCCTTTTCCTTGTCTTAGAATTCATACTGCTTTACCTTAAAATTATTCACTTGGAGAGGCGTTGCCACCAAATATAAGAATTAAAATGGGTAGGAGAATTTAATCAAGTCTCCCCTTCATTTTAAGAGGAAGCATCATTCTATGGACCTTGAGAAACAGTATTAATTCACCTGCCCCCTGGAAGGCATTTGCCAAAGGACACATAGCAAATAGCATGACAACTTGTATCCATAATAATAGCTAATATTTTATATATGTGTGTGTATCAAATATGTTTATGTATAATCTGATCCTTGTAATAACCTTGTGAATTATATATTAAGATCTTCATTTTTCCAGATAAGGAAACTGAGACTGAGAGAGGCAGAATTCGAACTCAGATCTTCTTGACTTCAAGACTTGTGCTCTCTGTACTATAACACCTCTTTTTGTTGTTGTTTTAGTCATTTTTTTTCAGACATGTCTGATTCTCTGTGACACCTTTGGAGGTTTTCTTGGCAAAGATATTGGAGAGGTTTACCATTTCCTTTCCCAGCTCACTTTACAGATGAAGAATCTAAGGCAAACAGGGTTAAGTGACTTGTCCAGGGTCATACAGCTCACTAGGTGTCTGAGGCCAGATTGAACTCAAGTTTTCCTGACTCCAGGCCCCCACACTCTATCCACTATGTTGCCTAGCTGCACCCACTATCACACCTACCAATTACTAAGGATTGCTCAAATGACACATCGCCATTCTACACTTATAAGACATAAAGACTAAAGCTTTGTCTATAAGACTTCAAACAATTTTGGGGGAAATCTATCCAATCCTTTTAGCTTCTGATCCAAATAGTATCATTCATAGCTGAGGCCCTTTCTCCTTTGCTTTCCAAAAGCACACACAAAATCTGGGTGAATATCTCTTCCCTACTTTCCAAATACAAACCAAAGAAACCAAGACTTTTATCTGTAGGGGAGGAACCAACAATAGAGTTTCAACCTCTCTGAGTGACATAATGTCAACCAAATCCCTATCATCCTGGGTGGGGATGGTCACAATCAAGTACAATATCAGAATCTTTTCTCACCAGTGAATCTTTGATCTTTAACAATTACTTTGAGCTCCTAGGGCTGAGACACACCTGATATAGATCAATTGTTCTGGGTATGGGGGGGAGGGGCAGTAATGGAAGAGAAAGGAACATACATTTATTAAGAACCTATCTTCCAGAAACTATGCTAAGCCTTTTACAATTATATCTTCTGATCTTCACTACAACCTGAGGCTCTGGCAAGTAGGGTTAGGGTCAGATACCAGAACTGCCTTGGGAGGTTGTAAGTTTTTCCACTAACTGGGGCTTCAAGCAAAGGACAGATGACCATTTTTTGGCCATATTGTAGTAGAAATTCTTTTAAGGGTATGAATTAGATTAGATGCCCTGTAATCTTCCTTCTAACTTGTAGGATCATAGATTTCAATTGGGATGCCAATTGAAATTTGAAAATTGGGGTCTCAGAGGCCATCTAATCAAATTCCTCCCTTTTACAGAACTGAGAAGCAGACAGGGTAAATATTTGTCCATATCACACAAATAACAAAAGGTAAAGATGGGATTCAGAACAGGGTTCTTCTGTCCCTAAATCCAGTATACTTCCCACTGTACCATGGATAGTCACCAGTGTAAAGTCCACCTGGAGGAAATATTCCCTAAAGATGTGAGAGGTCTTCCAAATGATCCTATTTGTGCAAAATTGTTCTGATTACATTGAGCCCTGGAGCAATGCAAAGTCTAAATGAGGTCCATATTCATCCAAATGAATTCAACCTAACAAGAAAACAAAATGACTGTAGAACATCTATCATACAGACTACCCAAGGATCAACCCTTTGCATGGATCCAGCAATACATAGATCTAAGACCAGAAGAGAGGGGAGAAAGCAGGTTGCATTACCTTCTAAAAACTGTCAGTCCTTTCAATGACCCCAAGTCACTCTTTAAAAAAGAACTTATCATTCCCCAATTGATAAATGCTCAAAGGATATGAACAGGCAGTATTCAGAGGAAGAAATAAAAGATATCTATAAGCATACGAAAAAATGCTCTAAATCACTATTGATTAGAGCAATGCAAACCAAAACAACTCTGAGGTACCACATCTCATCAGTTAGATTGGCTAAGATGACAAAACAGAAAAATGATGAATGCTGGAGAGGATGTGAAAAAATTGGCACACTAATGCATTGTTGGTGGAGTTGTGAACTGATTCAACCATTCTGGAGAGCAATCTGGAACTATGCCCAAAGGGCTATAAATAAGTGCATGCCCTTTGACCCAGCAATACCACTTCTAGGGTTGTATGCCAAAGAGATCATGGAAGTAGGAAAAGGCCTCATATGTACAAAAATGTTTATAGCAGCTCTTTTTGCAACGGCAAAGAATTGGAAATGAAGGGGATGCCCATCAATTGGAGAATGGCTAAATAAGTTGTGGTATATGAATGTAATGGAATACTATTGTGCTATAAAAAATGAGGAACAGATGGACTTCATAATAACCTAGAGAGACATATATAAACTGATGTTGAGTGAGAAGAGCAGAACCAGGAGAAATTTGTACACAATTACCAACACAATATGTGTGACAACTAACTTTGATAGACTGGGCTCTTCTCAGCAATACAAGGTTATAAGACAACTCTGAAAGACTCATAATGGAAAGAGATGTCCACATCCAGAGAAAGAACTACAGAGTTTGAATGCAGATCGAAGCAAACTATCTGCTCTCTTTCTTTTTCTTGTTTTGTTTTCTCTTTCCCATTGTTCATTCCATTAGTTATAATCCTTCTCTACAACCTGACTAACGTTTAATGTGAAGGTATATGCAGATCCTATACTTGATTGCATGCTGCCATGGGGGGGGGGGGCAGGGAGGGAGCAGAGGGAAGGGGAGAAAATTTGAAACTCAAGGGATTGTGGAACTGAATCTTGTAAACTAAAAGTAAAAAAATTAATTAATTTTTTAAAAAGATTTTAAAAAGAACTTTTCTAATTCCAATATTCTGATGATGATGCTATAATGGTTGTAAAAATGTTTGGAAATGGATGCTATATGGCTGGAAACATAACAAATGGTCAGCCTGGATTCTACATCAGTACCAATACAATGTTTTAAAAACAAAAACAAAAAAATTCTTCTAACCTATTAGGTGTAGTTCCAAAGAAGGATTTTCTTTTCTTTGTTTCTTCCTTCCTTCCTTTCTTTTTCCAGGGGGTCACACAGCTATTAAGTGTCTGAGGTCATATTTGAACTCAGGTCCTCCTGACTGCAGGGTTGGTGTTCCATCCACTGTACCTCCTTGCTGACCCACCAAAGAAGAATTTATGGGAGAATGTGGACAATAATCACCTAAGAAGACATGGACAGTTTGCAATCTGAATCATTGGAGAGAGCGGTCATGTTATATAAGATACTGGAACCATTGAAGTATTGAAATATTTAAACAACAAAAATAGTAATTAATTAGGAAATATCAAAGTATCAAAATTGAGGGTCATACAATGGATAATTGAAATATATATGGGAACATAAGTAGGTGTAAGGGTCACAAATAGGTGCCAGATTGCATGTGGTAATGTTGAGACACAGGGATGTGTTTGAGGCCCGGGAATCAGTTGAGTCACGTGGAGGTCAGAGCATATTGCTGGGTCCCTGGCCAGGGGATGTTGCCTTGCTCAGAACTTTCTTGCGTGGGATGCCGGAGGTTCCCGATGGATGTCTCCACACCCTGGGGTCTTCATGCCCTTGTAATTACAATTTACCTCCCCTCTCTTAACCCCCGCTCAGCTGGGCTGGGTCACGTGTGGGGTGTGGATCTGGGGTAGATAAAGAGATCCAAGCCTTGGAGGGGCGGGGGCCTCAGAGTCTTGTATAAGGCTTCCCGGGTGTAACATCAATAAGCCCTCTTAAAACATCTACCCTCCAGCGTTACTTTCATTAAGGAGAAAACACTAGTCTTGTCTCCATTGTAAAGGTAAGTACCTACTACCCCTTAGGGCAGGGCTGCGAACCCTGACAAGTAGGCTGTTACTGCTATGAATGATTCGCAAAGAAGAAGTAGCAGAAAACATGCCAACAAAATTGAGAATATAAAATAAATTGACAAATATCAGGAAAAAAATGTAAAATATTCAGATTGCAAAACAGAAAATAGAATCAATCACACAAGGAGAAATTAAACAGACCATTACTGAGTTGCCACATAAAAATATGTCAGGATCAGATAACTTCATAAGGGAATTCTAGCAAACATTAAAGAATAATCCCCACTTTATATAAATGTATTTTAATACATTTGTATATTATCCTGTATAATTCTTTCTGTGAGGTAAATATCAATCTGAAACCTAGAACAATAAGCCTTAGAAAAAAGTGAACTAGTAGCCAATATGATTCATGAATGCCAAAATACAAAATAAAATACTGGCGAATGGAATACTGCAATAAAAGTTACTCTTTGCAATCTAGTAGCATTTATAGCTATAGAGAAAAAAATTTCTATTCAGAAAGCAATCAACATGAGAAATGACCAATCAGATAAATTATAAAAATTATAGCTTTGTCAATTGGTATAGAAAAACTCTTTGGTGTGCTCTAAACAATAAACCTATGATTTAACTTATATAAGGGATTTCTAGTATTTAAAACTCCCTCCACTGATGAAGATGGGCAATTCCTCTGTAATTCATAATTTTAGGGCATTGCTTGGGACACTGACAAGTTGAGCAACAAACTCCCTTAATAGGGTCACAGAGCTAATATGTGTCATAGTTAGGACTCAAATATAGGTTACTCCTATCCTTTACACCCTGATTTCATAGGACTACAGACTATATAAATAAATAGGAAAGTAAAAAACTATTGGAGTAGAACAAATTTTCCTCAATATATTAAAAGGTATTTATTTGAAAGCAAGAGCTATTATTACATGCTTCAAATTGCTACTAACTAAAGAAATTCAAAGTCCACTGAATGGGAGTAAGGGACATGGTGAAACATGCACTTTAGGAAGATCATTTTGACAGCTAAGTGGAGGATGGACTGGAGAGAACAGAAATTTGCTACAGATCTATTGCAATAGTCCAGGCAAAACGTGATAAGAGCCTGCACCAGGCTGGTAGCAGTGACAGAAAAAAGAAGGGTGTGTATACAAGAGATGTTATGAAAGTAAAATCTATAGGACTTGGCAACAGATTGGATATATAGGGCAAGAGAAAATGAGAAAGTCGTTGGATGATACCCAGGACCTGGGCAACTGAGAGGATGGTGGTGCCTCTGATAGTACTAGGAGTTTGTTCAAAGAACAAAGAGGGATTATAGAGGGTAAAGATAATGAGTTCAGTTTTGGATGTACCAGATTTAAAATGTTTACAAAAAATCTAGTTTGAGATGTCAAAGAGGCATTCTGACATGCGTGACTAGCTCCGAAGAGAGTTTAGGGCTGGATATATAGATCTGGGACAGCTAGGTGGCTTGGTAGATAGAGCACAAGACCTGAAATCAAGAAGACTCATCTTCATGAGTTCAAATCTGGTCTCAGACACTTAATAACTGTGTGACTCTGGGCTAACCCTGTTAGTCTCAGTTCTTCTTTGTAAAATGAGCTGGAGAAGGAAATGGCAAACCTTTTCAGTATCTTTGCCAAGAAAACCCTAAATGGGTCACAAAGAGTCATATAGGATTGAAATGACTAAACAACAGCATATAAATCTGAGAGTCATCAACATAGAAATGATCATTGAAACCATGGGAGGTGATGGGATGACTAAGTGCAATAGAATAGGGGGAGAAGAAAAAGAGGGCACAAGACAGAGCCCTGGCGGGGAGGAGAAGAGGGTAGTACGTAGAGTAAAGATGACAACATCTTCCAAGTTTATATGTGGATTTAGTGCTATTGCAGTTATAATATTGATGTGATGTTTCATAGAATTCAATATAAAAAAGAATAGACATATATAGGAGTTGATTTTCCTAATGAATAGAAAGGGGAACATGTACTGCCAGATCTCAAATTATACTGCAAAGCAGTAAGTACCAAAACTCTCTGGTATTGGATTAAAATATAAAAAAGATAAAGGAAATAGAATCAATAATCTAAAATTAGAACCAAAGTTAAACATTGGACTATCATTTGATGAATACAAGTTGATACAAAAGTAGTGAATCGTTATTTAATAAAAGCCATTAGAAATTAGAAAGCAGTGATGTAGCTTAAAAATGGAATTAAAGCAATGTTTCATACCATATATCATAATATATTTCAAATGAATCAATCAGTTGAATGTTAAAAATTATGTCATGAAAATAAGAAAATGGAATTTGCTATTAAGATTTTTCCCAATTATTTATCTTCCCTTTAATCTTAACTTTATTGGATTTATTTGTGCAAAAACTTTTAAATTTCATATAATTAAAATTATCCAGTCATTTTCTCTGATCCTCTCTATCCCTTATTGGGTCATGAACTTTTCTTCTATCCATAGATTGAATAGATTATTTTTTCATGTTTCTCTACTTGTTTATGACAGTACTTTTTCTATCTAATTTAAATATTCATCTGGAGCTTATTTTGGCATAAGGTGGGAGTTGCTGGTTTAAATCTAATTTCTTTCACATTGTTGTCCAATTTTCCCAGTAGTTTTTTTCTAATCAAATAGTAAATCCTTAGCCCAACAGTGGCATTTCTCTGTTAAAGGTCTCATATCAAAGATACATAAGGAACAGATTCATATTTATAAGAACAAGAGCCATTCTCCAATTGGTAAATTGTCTAAGGATGTGAACAGTTAGTTTAAAAGGGAAGAAACCTAGGCTTATCTATAGCCATATTTTTTAAAATGCTTCAAATTACTACTAATTAAAGAAATGCAAATTAAGGGAAATCTCAGATTCTACTTCATACTCATCAGATTGACAAAAATTTTTAAAAAGGAACATTTCAAATGTTGTGAAAAAATAGGTTTGTTGATGCACTGTTGGTGGCTATGGTACAACCATCTTTGGAAAGCAATTGAGGAAGCAATTTATATTTAAGCAAAAAAATTAGTGAACAGAACATGCACTTTTATCCAGTTATTCCACTGTTAGGCCTATACCCAAAAGAGATCAAAGAAACAAAAAATAAAGGTCCTTTATTTTAAAAAATATATTTATAGTAGCTCTTTATATAATGGTTAAAAAGAAAAAAAAAGACACCACCTGAAAATGGAATCCCCAACAAGAATGGCTGAATCAGTAATGGTGTAGAGATGTGATGGAATACTATTGTGCTATAAGAATTGAGGAAATAGATGTCTTCAGAGAAATAGAAACTTATTTGAACCCAGAGTAAAGTAAGCAGACCCAGAAGAATATTTAATACTATAACATAAATATCATAAATATCAATTTTGAAGACTTTTATAAAATTGATGAGGAGCTAAATGAGTGGAACAGGAGAAAAAATTATACAATAACAACATTATAAAGACAAACAACTTTGAAAGCTGTAAGAACCAGAATCAGTTCAATGACTATTCATGATTCTAGCAGACTGGATGAAACATAATACCAGTCTCCTGCAGAGAGGTGATTTAGGGTGCAGAATATGACATCTTTTTTTGAAGACAGTCAAAGAGTAAATTTGTTTTGCTTCACTATGCATATTGTTAGTAAGAAGGTCTTTCTCTCTTTCTTTCTTTCTCTTTCTTCCTTCCTTCCTTCATTTTTTTCTTCCTTCTTTCCTTTCTTTTAATGAGGTAGGGATCGGAAGGAGATTAAAAACAGATTTCTGTTCATTAAGATAGTAAAACAGTGCCTCTTTTATTAAATTATTGAGGAAAACAGGTTTTTTGAACATGTTGTGGAAAACAAGTAGAATGCCAGAATGTGACATGGTAATAAAATACCATCTTGGATTAAGTGAAAGCAAGGTTAATATTCAATTTATCATTAACATTTCCTTTCTTCTTGTTCCAAAAGAAATATAGGCATGACATGCCTGCTTGAAAATTGTCCTGGTTTTTTTCAGTACGTGGAACTTGACCTCTCACCTTTTGTTTCCCTTACCTGCCACCACCTGTGTTGGACTTAGAAACCAAAGGCTCTGGAATTTCCAGTTTTCAGAGAAGACTAAGCTTTATTAAAGTTAAGAGGAGATTTTTAAGCCTCTTGTTCTAACTAAACACCAAATCAAATATCATGCCTCTTCTTTGCTTTCACGTGAATATGATGTGGCCATCCTACGGGGTCTAAGTAATATTGCTTCCTGGTCAAAAACTAGGCACCTCCTTCTTTGCACTGGTTGACTCAGTTCCCTTTTATCAGCAGAAGAGATCATTGCTCTTTTTCCCCATTTCTACTATGCATCACCTAAGCAATATCTTTCATGAAAAGTGCCGTGGAATTTAGGATATACTGGTAGCTTAATAGTTTTCCTCCAGCAAAGAGATTTCCTAGAATGGTTTTATGGGACAAAAATTGTATTATAAAAAGGGAACTGGACTTAACCTTGAAGTCAGGCTAGATTCATAGTTTTCTAAAACTAGAAAAGATCTCAGACATCATCTAGTCCAATGTCTTCATTTTAGAGAGAAGGAAACAGCAACAACACGGGGGCGGTTAGGTAGCACAGTGAATAGAGCACCAGCCCTGGAGTCAGGAGGACCTGAGTTCAAATCTAACCTCAGACACTTAACACTAGTCATGTGACCTTGGGCAAGTCACTTAACCCCAATTGCCCTACCTTCCCGCTTCCAAAAAATAAAAGCAAAAAAAAAAGAAAAGAAATAACAAGAACAAGAAAACTGAAGCACATAGAGGTAAAGTGACTTTACTGAGACTGATCATCAAAGGGACTCAATGATTGCCTCTCTCCCCAACCAAATCCATGGTCTTTTTCCATTTCTTATTCTCATGACCTCTTTAACATTTCACATTGTTCTCTACTCCTCTTTTTGGGAAAAATGCCATAGTTTGTTAGAAACTTAATATCCCAATGATTAATTAATTAAAGCTAGTGATTTAAGGAAAAATCCATTTTTATTATTTAAGTTTAGTTTTATTCAAGAAAAAATATTTTATTTTCAGTCTCCCATCATTCCTTCCCTTGGAAAAAAAATAAAAACAAAATCCTCGTAATAAATATGCAGTCAAGCAAAATGAATTCCTGCACTTGCCAGGTCCAAAAAATATATCTTGTTCTATACCCTAATATCAATGAATACAACCAACTTGATTTATCATAATTTAGATTTAAGTTGATGGGTTTCAAAGTACAAAATGTCAGAACTCTTTAATCTAAGTCTCCATCAGAAATTAATATCTGCCTATTAATTCCCATTCATTTTTCCTCTTTTGTGGACATAGTTAAAATGTATTCTTTTCTTCCGGTTCTACTTTTTCATTTTATTTTATTTTATATTTTTTTTGCTTTTTTTTGGAGGGCAATTGGGGTTAAGTGACTTGCCTAAAGTCACACGGCTAGTAAGTGTGTCAAGTGTCTGAGGTCAGATTTGAACTCAGGTCCTCCTGACTCCAGGGCTGGCACTCTATTCACTGTGCCACCTAGCTGCCCCACTTTTTCATTTTAAATCATTTCATCTTTTAATGTGTCCTATACTTGTCCATCTTGACAGTATTAAAATATTTATTATCATCAGTCTAGACCAGTTGTGTCTCCAGTAGGAAACTTCTATTGTGTAATCTCTTCCCACCAATGAAGATCAGTAGCTTATGTGTAAATAAGTAAAAAAATATCTACACTTTGTATAGTGCTTTGAGGTTTGCCAAGCATTTGACAAATAATGACATCATTTTATCCCCATAACCCTAAGAAATAGGTGAGATTTTTATCCCCATTGTGAGGAAAATTTTCTCCCCCAGTTGAGGAAACTGAGGCAAAGAAAGAAGTGTCTTGCCCAAGATCCCATAGCAAGTATGTATCTGACACCAGAGATGAGGTCAGGTCTCACTAACTCACGGTCTGGTGCTCTAACCACTGAGCAACTTAACTGGTGTCAAAGTAAATTGTGTAGAACTGCCTGGAAAACTGAGAGGCCCAGTGATCTGGCAACGCTCCTAAAGCCAGCACATGTCATATGCAAACCTGAACCCGGGTCTTCCCAGTTCTAAGGCTGGTACTCTATCTGCCATGCCACCTCTCATGTGCCTCATTTACAGAATCATTCACCTATTTTTGGACACAAGTTATTTCGAATAGTTCTCTTTTTTTCATTGTAAATAATGTTGCTATGAAAATCTTTGAACAAATTGCTATCTTTTTTTGGGTTATTTTTGATAATGCATTTGAGGTATATCCCCAACAATAAAATTATTGGGTTAAAATGTAGGGGGCTTTTGTAGCTTTTATGTATACTTTAATATTGCATTCTAAAAAAAAAAAAAGATGATACTAATTTGCAATTCCACATTTTCTTTCTTGAATATTTCTCTGCATCTCTCTGTCTCTCTCTCTGGTGATTTTATCCTATCCTTATTCTTTCTTTCTGGCTGTATCTTCTCTGTCATCTTCACTGGTTTCTCCTTCTACCAGATAGTTTTCTCTGTATTACAGTCTATATTCATTCACTCTTCAACCTGTCTTAAGTCTATTGATTCCCAAATTCACATCTCTTACCTTAAATTGGTAAGAGATTTACCAATCTTAAATGTTAGAATGTTTAACCTCCCCCCAAAAAATAAAATTTGTCATTATAAAACTGAGTGATTGAGTCCCTCCAAAATGAGTTTTCCTTCACAATTTTTGTTTTTGTTAATGACACTACAGTCATTCTCCAAGGCTTTAAACCAAGGGTGGGGAACCTGTGACCTCAAGGTCACACATAACCTCAAATTCAGATTTAGTTAAAAGGCTGCCCTTCAGGACCTAGAAGATCACATATGTGGCCTTGAGGCCACAGGTTCCCCACTCCTGCAAACCGTGTAGCTGTAACTGGGATAGTTAAGGAGTTCAGATAAATCTTCAAAGGTTCTGAGAGCACATCCAAGTCTGGAATACTTCTATCATTTCTGGGTTGGTGTTTACACATTGTTGAAATACTTTATGATCACCAATATAAACAGGTAGTTCTCAAAGGAAGAAATGCAAGCTATCAATAAAATTTCAAAATACTTCAAATTACCAATAATAAAAGAAATAAAAATCAAAACAACTCTGAGATTCTATTTTATACCAAAATGGCAAAGTGTAATGATAATTAATTTAAATTTGAAGACCCCTTTTTGTTATGTCAAGTAAGCAGGTACTTAGCCCTTAGTCAAGACTCTGTGAAAGAGGCAGAGGGTGTGAACTCTGTCTCTTGTTGCTGATTTAACAGGAAGGGTTTGGATGAAACAGGAAGCCAATGCTGTGTGTGTGTATATAAGAAAAGCCCCAGAGAGGCAGAACCAGAGTTTTTCTCCTGGTGGGTTCTTGGTGGAGGAAGAATCATGGAGACTGAAGCTAGCTGGGAGAGAGAGAGAGAGAGAGAGAGAGAGACAGAGAGAAAGTGTTTCTCTCAGCAGCATCTGGAAACTGGGCTGCTAAAGCTGACTGAGAACTGAGTTGGAGTTTTCTTAAGAACAGAATCTGGTGAAGGCTGAACTTGCTGCAGGGATGGCTACCTGGAAGGTGAAGTTGTTGCTGACACTTGGAACCTTGAGATTTCTTCTGGGTCCTAGGGCCAGCTGAACTGCTGGAGGACTAAAGAAGCATGACCAGGATGGTAATACTTTGTTTGTGGCTTGGTTGATCCTTGAGTTCCCAGGAACAGAAGTTGTGAAGGTTTTGAGATGTGCTGGACCCTGTGAACTTCAGTGTGTAGCACGAACTGCTCAGAGGACTAGACAAGGACCTGGGAGCTGTCTGCCTCTGAATCCAGGTGACTGTTTGCTGGATTCAGGTAGGACCTGGGACCATGGAAGGGGATCCAGGGAATCTGAGAGATCACCCTGAGTCAAGATGAAGAAAAGGCCTCTTCTTGGATATTGAATGCTGTGATGAAATTGAAGTTTACTAGACACCGAGGGGTGGAGGGTTTGTGTAAATTTCTAATGATTGTATTTAGTGATTAATGATACTTAGTGACTGATTGCTAGATAAGTGACCAATTAACTTAATCTATAATTGCCCCATGAGTGGAAGATTGATTATTGTATTGTGAGATGACTGAATGACAGAGTGAGGAGGCAAACCTCCTTAGGGATATCAGATGATTATTCTTTT
>CM053590.1:191241801-191261779 GCA_028646515.1 Pseudochirops corinnae | reverse complement strand
CATGAGTGGAAGATTGATTATTGTATTGTGAGATGACTGAATGACAGAGTGAGGAGGCAAACCTCCTTAGGGATATCAGATGATTATTCTTTTGTTCTTTGTTCTAAATACTGTGACCACTTTGGTGAAAACTATGTGGCCATTCTAACGTTAAGCTGTTGTGAACACTATATTGTGATTTTCTGTGATAAGATATAATGTTGTGAATATTGTATTGTGATTTGTTGTGAATGTTTGCCTTGATTTGTTATGGAATAAATGAAGTGTTCACTATACTGCGTAATCAGAACCTTAAAAGCTGTTCACAGTAGCATTCTTTTGGGAAGCTGCTCATGCATGGAGTTACACAAAGATGACAAGAAGAAAAAGGAAAATTATTGGGTAGTTTGTAGGAAAATAGGCATACTAATATACTATTGATGAAGCAGTTAAAAACTCCAGCCATTAGAAAACAATTTGGAATAATGCCATCAAAGTCAACAAACTATGCGTATTGACCTAGCTGGTCTTCAACCCAAAAGACATCAAAGAAATAAGAAAAAGATCCAGATGTACACAAAGTTTTGTAGTTGTTGTTTTGGGGTATAATTTTTTGGTAGGGTCAAATAGGAACTAAAGGAGTACACATCAACTAGAGAATGGCTGAACTAATTATCATACAGTAATATTAATATATTAATATAATGCAATATTGCATCATAGAAAGTGATGGTTTCAGAGAAACTTGGGAAGAGTATATGATTTGATGTAGAGTGAAGTGAGCAGAATTAGGAAAACAATTTATATAATAGCAATATTGAAAAGACAAACAACTTTGATATAGTAAATATAATGAATAACCAATGTACATTTTGGGCATGCCTTTGGAATCCTTGAGATATCAAGAAGATATAATAATATTATCAAGAGTATATGTTAGTAAAAAAAAAAAAGGGGGGGGGGAAGGACCCCCATGCACAAAAAAATATTTACAGTAGTTTGGGTTTTATTTTTGGTGGCAAAAAAATTGAAAATTGAGGGGATGCCCATCGATTGGGGAATGGTTGAACAAGTTGTGGTATATGAATGTAATAAAATACTACTATGGTATAAGAAATGATGAGCAGACAGATTTCAGGAAAACCTAGAAAGACTTACATGAATTGATGCAGAGTGAAGCAAGCAGAACCAGGAGAATATTGTACAAAGTAACAGCAACATTGTATGATGATCAACTATGATAGATTTAGTTCTTCTCAGCCATACAATGACCCAAGACAATTCCAAAAGACTTGTGATGGAAAATGGTATCTATATCCAGAGAAAGATCTATGGAGTCTGAATGCAGATCAAAGCATAGTATTTTCACTTTTTTGTTTGTTTTTTCCTTCTTGTCATTTTCCCCTTTTGTTCTGATTCTTCTTTCCCGACATGACTAATGTTGAAATATGTTTCACGTGATTGTACACGTATAACGTATATAAGATTACTTGCTGTCTTGAGGAGGGGAATGAGAAAGGAGAGGGAGAAAATTTTGGAACTCAAAGTCTTACAAAAATGAACGTTGAAAGCTCTCTTTACATGTAATTAGAAAAAATAAAATACTAATAAGTGGGGGTGGGGGAGAAGTATATGTTGGGTAATTAGCCTATAGTAGGAGTGTGCTAGAGCCTGCTGAAACTCACTCCCAGAGCTTAAAATTTCAGTGCAGGCATTTACACCAAGGAAATTGGCAAATGCCACATAAGGGCTTGATTTATTTTTTTGCTTATTGTCTAGATTTAAGAAAGTCATGGAGAAAATACTAACAATGCATATTAAACATAAAAGTGTTCAAACTGGAGAACCAGTTGCTAAACATTTCTCAACACACCAACTGGCCTACAGCAAACCACTAGGAAGAGATAGATAAGAGTAACACAGAATGTGCTATCATAGATGAATTGTGAGCTGCACCATTGAAGGGAATGCTAACAGCAATGAAATCATAGCTCCATAGCTATCATTCCTATCACCACTATGGAAGATCCTTCAGCTAAACACAAAAAGATACTACCCATAAACACTGACAAGGCTTTGCTTTTCTCCCTCCACTGTGTAGCAGATATTCTCTCTGCACCTGTGTGATCAACTGAATTGCCTCCTTTGATTGTTCAACTTAGTGTATGCAATGAAACCAGATGCTGCTTTTTGAAAAAGTGGTATGATAATAATAATCAATTTCCCTGAAATAGTGAAGAGAAAATAATTCTAAAGAGAAAATAAAAATTAATTTTACTTGTGTGTGAAGAAAAATTTCTAGTTTCAGGAAATGGGCTAGAAGTTTAGTACTACATATATTTATACAATATTAGCTCCCAAAAGTGAAATCTTGCTCTAAATCTCTAATGATTAGAGAAATTCACATTAAGACAACTCTGAGTTATCACCTCATACTAACAAATTGATTAACATGACAGAAAAGAGAAGCAACGAATGTTGGAAGGGATGTGGGAAAATTGGGACGTTAATGCACTGTTGGTGGAGATGTGAACTGGTTCAACCATTCTGGAGAGCAATTTGGAACTATGCCCAAAAGGCTATAAACTTGTGTATACTAAATCTTTATTCCAAAGAGATGATAAAAAAAGAGACAAGGACCCACATGCACAAAAATGTTTCTAGCAACTCTTTTGTGGTGGCAAAAAATTGGAAATTGCAGGGATATTCATCAATTGGAGAATGGCTGAACAAGTTGTGGTATAAGAATGTAATGCAATACTTCTGTGCTATAAGAAATAATGAGCAGGCAGATTTCAGAAAAACCTGGACTTACATGAACTGATGTTGAATGGAATGAGCAGAACCAGGAGAACATTGTACACAGAAATAGCAACATTGTGTGGTGATCAACTAAGATTGAGTTAGCTCCTCTCAGCAATACAATGATCCAAGACAATTCCAAAAGACTCATGATGGAAAATGCTCTCCACATCCAGAGAAAGAACTGATGGAGTCTGAATGCAGATGGAAGCAGACTATTTTCACTTTCATTATTTTCCCATGGTTTTTTTTTTCATTTTGTTCTATTTCTTCATTCACAGAATGACTAATATGGAAACATGTTTTACATGATTGCACATATATAACCTCTATTAAATTGCTTACTGTCTTAGGAAAGGGGAGGAAAGTAGGAAGGAGGGAGAAAATTTGAAACTCAAAATTTTATTTTAAAATGACCATTAAAAATTGCCTTTACATTTAATTGGAAAAACAAAATACTATTTTACAAAAAAGAAATTATGAGTAGGAGAGTTCAGAAAAACCTGGAGACTTATCTGAACTGATGCAAAATGAAGTGAGCAGAACCAGAAGAATACTGTACACGATAAGATTAATATTATATGAATATCAATTGTGAATGACAGCTATTTTCAGCAATGCAATTATCCAAGACAACTGTGAAGGACTTATGATGAAAAATGTTATTATCCACCTCCACAGAAAGAACTGATGGAATCTAAATGGAGATCAAAGCACACTTTTTCTTAACTTTATTTTTCTTGGCTTTTTTTTTTTTTTTTTTTTTTTTTTTTTGCCGGGAGTGGAAGGGAAGGTTTCTTTCGTAGCATGGCTAGTATGGAAATATGAAGGATTAGCTTACCTAAGTGTGAGGAGGCTGTTTCCAGAAGGCCCCTCAACAGATGAGCATTTTGTTTTTGTTTTTGATTTTGACCAGAGAAACTAAGGCAAACAAGTAAGGGATGGTGAAGGTGGAATCTTGGTCAGTAAAAGGAATAACCCTAACATTATCATTAAAGATCTCCAAAGAAAGTATCGAAGAATTTTATTTTTTTTTCTACTGCCAATGGTCTGTCTCCTGATTGCCTCTGAGTTCTTAGACACACAGTAGGATCCATAATAGCAAGGTTGCTCTGGTCTATCACTGTTGGAGAAGGTATCACACTTCTGACTTTTACCTGTTTCACTCTTCACTAATAATAACAGCATCAAGAATTTACGTTATGTAGATTCATAAGGTTTACAGAGCACTGTCTTCATAAATAACATGGTGACATCTTTCCTGAGGTCCTGAGTCCACGTTAGGTCACCTGCAATTAGTAACCTTTTTTTTCTTCACCTCAAAGGGGGACACAGGGTCTAACAAAGCTCATTTATCTTGCAAGGCCTTATTAAAAGTACACTTTGCTATCAACTATGACCAGTGAATATGATGAAACATCCAAAATCAGGACACATGATTTAACAAGAGTCATTTATTTTACAAAGCCTTATTAAAAATATCCTTTATTACTAATTGTGGAACATGATGGTATAGGCAGGTCTCGATTAGTACAAATGATGAATCCCCTGAAGGGGTAGCATGTATTCAAATTCACACTGTCAAAAGTTATAATTATGCAAAATATCTTTATTGGTTTTGGCCCAATGGAAACATGTAGAGTGAAGTTGAATTGTGGGATCACTTTATAGGAATTCATTATTCACCCTAATCAGGATTTAGCTGTAATGAAATATGAGTGTGTGGTAAGAAGCATTGAACATGATAAATAGAGAAGAACGTGGAAAGACTTATATGTACTGATGCAAAGTGAACTAGGGAGAGATAGGAAAACAATAACCACAGTGATAATAATGTAAATGGAAGGAACAACCACTACAAATAATTAAAAGTGGATTAGTAAAATTAATAATGTTTTCCCCTAGTTTCCCCTAGTTACATGTAAAGATAATGATTTTAGGGGCAGCTAGATGGCGCAGCAAATAGAGCGCCAGCCCTGGAGTCAGGAGGACCTGAGTTCAAATCCAGCCTCAGACATTTAACATTTACTAGCTGTGTGACCTTGGGCAAGTCACTTAAACCCAATTGCCCTGCCCTTCCCCCTCCAAAAAGCAAAAAAAAAAAAAATTTAAAAAACTTTTTGAGTTCCAACTTTTTTCTCTCCTTCTGTCATCTCCCTCCTCCCTGAGACTTTAAGCAAGATATGGTAGAATTAGAAAGGGCAAACGTGACAAAAAAGATAAGCAAAACACTCCCCCACCCCCATTCCTTTGCAGAGTTTGGAGGTGTAGAATATTATATATTTTTTCAATGTTTATATCTCTTTTGTTGATTACTTTTTCTCTTCCTCTTTTTCATGTTTTTTTCTTTGAAAATGAGAGGGAGGGGACAATGAGAAGACTACAGGAACAAATTTAGGTTACATAAAAACAAAAAATATCAGTAAAATATTTAGTTTTAGAAGAAGATTTTTAAAGATACATTTCAGATACTTGAAATTGGGATTATCCCAGAAATTCAAATAATACGATTGTCATTTGCATATGCTATAGATATATGTCCACACAACCATGTAAAAGATTGCTTCAAATCACTCCTGAATTTCAACCTCTGACCAAGCATACAGGAAAAGATGGCAAAAAGTCAGAAATCAACCACATCGGAGGGGTTTGGAGAAGGCAAACACACTAAATCCACTGTGACTTAGTCCAGCCATTTTAGAAAATAATTTGGGATAACACAAGAAAACTCTCGATATCCTTTGATCCAGAGATCTCATATCTGGGCATGTACCTCAAAAGTTAGTCAAAGACAGAAAATGTCCGTATATACCAAAATATTTGTAACAGTTTAACAATGATAGCAAAAAGTAGAAACAAAGGGGCGACTAAGTGGTACAGTGAATAGAGCACCAGCCCTGGAATCAGGAGGACCTGAGTTCAAATCCACCCTTAGACACTTAACACAAAAAACTAGCCGTGTGATCTTGGGCAAGTCACTTAACCCCAACTGCCCTGCAAAAAAAAAAAGAAGTAGAAACAAAATGGTGGGGGAAGGGAAGATAACAATAATTTATTAAGAGCTTACTATGTGTGTATATATATATATATATATATATATATATATATATATATATATATATATGTATATACACACACATACACACACACACACACACACACACCAGGTATTGTGGTAAGTGCTTTGCAAATATATTACTTGATATGATATTTGCATATAAATGCAATGAATCTCTCTTGGACAATAAAAAATAATACATATCAGGAATTCAGAGAAAACCAGATTTTATGAATTGATGAGGCAGCTAGGTGACCCAGCGGATTAGAGCACTGGAGTCTGGAGTCAGCAAGACCCAAATCTGGATTTGGCCATGGAGTCTTACTAGTTATGTGACTCTGCGGGAAGTCACTTAACCTCTGTATGCCTCAGTTTCCTCATCTGTAAACAATGAGGATAACATTAGGATCTACTTGCCAGGGTTGTTGTGAGAAGTAAATGAGATAATAATAGTAAAGTGCTTAGTGTAATGTGTGACACAGAGTAAGGGCTGTATAAATGTTAGTTATTATTATTAATTATTATTAATGCTAAGTGGAATAAACAGAACCAGGAAAATCATACTGACCAATCAACTAATAAACATGTATTATGACTGCAGGTTGTAATG
This sequence comes from Pseudochirops corinnae, assembly GCA_028646515.1. Taxonomy (NCBI): domain Eukaryota; kingdom Metazoa; phylum Chordata; class Mammalia; order Diprotodontia; family Pseudocheiridae; genus Pseudochirops; species Pseudochirops corinnae. Next base: position 191,255,330 of record CM053590.1, on the reverse strand, counting down.
GTAATGGGAATTTGAACATCTTCCCTCCCCCTTAATAAGCCTAAGGGCATTTGAAGACTTTATCTGCTTTGAAAATAAACCCTGCCCCCTAACAGACCAAATGTAATCACATGGAGCCTGTGGCAGGAGAAGTTTGCTGAAGGGTGGAGCAGAGCCCACAGGAAGCTGGGAGTCAGAGCCAGCTAGACTGGTGGGAGGAGAGCACACATCCAAGGGAGACAGATAGGCTTGTGAGTAAATGTTGGTTTTTTGCCACCTGCTGTGAGAGCTAGGCTAGTGTTGGTTTGTGGGAAGGCTAAAAGATGCTGTGGCTCTCTGTGCTATTCTGGCTTATTAACTTCTCTGCTACTATGACGGAATTGGCTTATTGGTTTTAAGATTTGATTTTCTGGTGTCTGAATAAATGTTTTGCTTCTGTCTTCTATATATGAAGAGTCTGTTATATTTTGTGATCAAGCATTATGTGATCAAGTATATAATTTGTGACTGTGGGCGCTGTGAATATTGCATTGGCACTACACAGACCCAGGCGCTGTGCTAGCCTCTGGGGATTCAAAGGCAAAAATGAAATCGTTTCTTACCCCAAGTAGCTTATATTCTATCAGGGGAGATAACAGCATGTACAAATACATTAAAAAGAAAATCAAGGGATGGCTAGGTGGTGTAGTGAATAGAGCATTGGCCCTAGAGTCAGAAGGACCTGAGTTCAAATCTAGCCTCAGACACTTAACCCAAAAATAGCCGTGTGACCTTGGGCAAGTCACTTAATCCCAATTGCCCTGCTTTCCCCCCTTCTAAAAGCCAAAAAATAAAATAAAATAAAAACAACTTGACTAATGTTTAATGCAAAGCTTAGACACTAGCTGTGTGACCCTGGGCAAGTCACTTCACCTCTGTCTGCCTCAGTTTCCTCAACTGTAAAATGGGGTTCTACCTCACAGGATTGTTGGGAGGAACAAATGAGATAATGTTTGTAAAGTGCTTAGCACAGTACTTGGGACAAAGTAGGTAGGTGCTTAATAAATGCTTATTTTTCTTCTTGTTGAGTCATGTCCAAGTCTTCATTTGGGGTTTTCTTGGCAAAGATACTAGAGTAGTTTGTGCCATTTCTTCCTCCAGTTCTTTTTACAAATGAGGAAACTGAGGCAAATAAGGTTAAGAAGACAAGTAACTGACTCCCACTTCCTAAAGGCCTCGTAAGTTAGACTTTAGTCTTCCCCCAGGGTTCTCCAGTACCCTTAAGAAGACTGGAAATGGGCGGGGCACAGTACTCTCTTCTAGCCCCTACCAATGTTGTACCCCAAATGTCTTTTTTTTTTCCTTTTATGTGGTAGTCAGAAGAAGCAATACAAGGACACTTTCAAGGTCTCTCTTAAGAACTTTGGAGTTGATTTGGAGTTGATGAGGAAACATCACATATGTGCACATATGCTAAGGAGAGTTGTTTCTTCATGCCATATATCATGTCATATCACATCACATCATACCGTATCATACATCATTTTATTTGTGTGTGCTGGATGAGTTGGGTTTTTTTTTTCATGCAATGTACCATATCATATCATATCACATATAATATATTGGGAGACACTGGCACAGGAGTGCCCAGCATGGTGTGCCCCATCAGAGAAGGTGCTGTGCTCTATGAGCAAAGCAGAATTAGAACACCTCAAAGGAAACATCAGATGCGCACATTTGGAGAATCTGCCCAAATATTCACATGGACTATTTGTGCCTAACCTCTGGCAGAGCATTCTGAGCTCGTATTGGTCTGATCAGCCACAGTCAGACACAACTGCACAGTGATGTCATTCTAGAATGAAGGACAACAACAACCCCCAATGTAGGGGGTGGGCCCACTGCTCCCCAGTTCATTTAGCCTCCAACGGTCAAATCAGCTTTTATGCTGGAACATTTCCAAAGGCACAATCACAAATATACAGAATTACTTTCCCAACAACCTGGGAGGCATAATCTTCTCCCCAAGCACCACCTCAGTCTCTCAGGAGGGGAAGGGATTAAGGCCTTGGTTTAGAGCAGATCCAAGTCCAAACCCCAGCCTGGGGCTCAAGTTCCAGGCTTTCTAGTTTCTTATCCCTCCTGCAACCCTGGTTCCAAGGTCATTAGTGCTTGAAGTCTGTGAAGATCATCTCCAGCACCTGACACTGAGGACAAACGTCACAAAATAGAAGCAAACACTCTTAGGCCCATTCCCCAGAGACTGGGTAAAAGAGGCAGCAGGGGAAGGAGAGTCCTTCCAGGCCTAAGAGCTGCCAAAAAGGCTAACAGACTCAGTCTCATCAGCTTTAAAGATGTAGATAGACAGCCAGTCAAAGGAGATCGCCCTGCCCATGTGGTGGAAGACACTCAGTCCTGAACTGGACATGCTCAGACCCACCCAGGTTACATATGCATTTAAAAGCATTATTCTGAGGAGGGGTCCATAGGCTTCACTAGACTTTCAAAGGGCGCTCTAGCTCTCTCTCTCTCTCTCTCTCTCTCTCTCTCTCTCTCACACACACACACACACACACACACACACACACACACACGCACACACTCACTCATATACACACACTGTCACACACCCACATACACACATGATTAAGATGCCTGCCCTCTCTCCTCTTACCATTTCTCTCTTGAAGTTCCCTCCAATTATTAAAGAAATAAGAGGAAAGTCAATTGATCATAACACAGTTTACTGAGTTTGGGTGTGGAAAAATATAGTTTATGATTCTTCCATGGAAATCGTTTAGCTTCTTCAACAGTTCAACATTGTCCTTGATGCTATGGGGATCTGTGTACAGAGTCAATGCTAGAATTTTTCATATCCTTATGGCTACAAATAAATCTTTTCTACTAAGGAAAAAAAGAACGTTCTCTCTATGGTCATTTGTCATATTCTTATCTCAGGCTGAACTCTTAGTGAAGATTGGTCTTGAAAACTATGTATAGAACCTAGAGGAATAAGTAAAAATGTAAAAACATAACAAAATACAAATGTAGGCTTTTTATTTGTTCTCTTTCAGTGTAATTGGGTCTCCCTAACCAATCCAGACTGGTCTTGATGGAGTACAGGCTCTGGGGACCCCCTTGAATCTTCCTGCTTGATGAAGCATTTGTCTAAAGCCATAAGCCTTTCATTATCCCTAGACCCAAATCTCTATTACTCTTAATCTAGACTAGCTTCCATTGTCCAACTACTTCCCAAAATATCTATACTCAAATCTATTACCCTTAAACTAGCCTAGACCTCCCTTGTCTGTCAATTCCAGGTAACCTTCAGCTACTTCCCATCCTTAATCCCATTCTTGGAGTCTGACCTCAGTTCCATTAAAGATCCTTCTTAGACTCCTCCTGGAGATCCTCCCCAAATCCCTCTTCTAGACCACCCCTAGATTCCTCCCACAGTCTTTCTGTATATAAGATCCATCTTGCCTCCATGAAGGTGTGATCTTGCACAGAGTCAGTCTGTATATGTACAGATATGTAGAGATATTTATATATGTGCATGTATGCTAAGGTAAGTTGTTTCTTCATGCCATATGTCATATCATATCATATCACATCACATCATACCATATCATACATTGCTTTATTTGTGTGTGCTGGATGAGTTGGGTTTTTTCATGCTATGTACCATATCATATCATATCATCACACATAATATCATATATAATTTGTGTATACACATTCTCATGTGTTAAAGTAATTTGTTTCTTCATACTTGGCTTCAAGAAATCTAATATATAAACTATAGGTGGTTGATATACATGTAGACACGTGTATGTATATTACATGTTTACATCGATAGCAACAACCTATAATTTCCTTGATGTAAGAATATCCCAGCAAGGGCCCTTCTCTGTCAGTGAAGATCTGCACCTTTACAATTTCTAAGTCTTAAGAGTTGTGTGAGATGGTAAATGTTTAAATGCCTTGTCCAGGCTCTGTCAGTGAATATGTGACAGAGGTGAGCTTTGACCTTTGCTTTTCATAACTGCCAGGCCAACTCTCTGTCCACCCTGCCAGCAGCCTCTTTAGCATCTCATTATCAAGAATGAGTAAGTAAAGTAGGAAGCTTACCAAGTATCCTGTTTCTTCTTCCTGAGACAGCCTCCCCAGCAGCCTCATGGGATCCCAGAGTGTCTGTGTCTCACCATGAGCTGATATCTGCCTCTCATCCCCAGCGAAGGCATCTTTCATGGAATTTACCTCAGACAAAATTTGTGGCACCTGTCCTAGGTGAAAAAATGACTAGTGATAGGTAGGCAGTTCAAAGTGAATAGAGTGGAGTCAGGAAGAACAGAGTTCAAATCTGGTCTATGTTAGTCACTAACTGTGTGAGTCTAGAAAAGTCACTAAATGGCTGTCTGCCTCAGTTTCCTCATCTGGAAAATGGGAATAATAATAGCAGTAGTATTGTTATAAAAATAACATGAGATAGTGTTTGTGAGGAGCTTTGCCAACTTGAAAATGAATGAATGGATGAAACATAAAGTGCTTACTATACTTGTGCTAAGCACTGGGGACACAAATAGAAAAGTTAGACAGTCTTTGCTCTCAAAAAGCTCACATTCTGCTTGAGGGGATGCCTATCAATTGGGGAATGGCTGAACAAGTTGTGGTATATGAATGTAATGGAATACTATTGTGCTATAAGAAAATGATGAGCAGATGGACTTCAAAAAAACCTGGAAAGACTTACATGAACTGATGCAGAGTGAAATTAGCAGAACCAGGAGAATATTATACATAGTAACAGCAATATTGAGTGATGATCAGCTATGACTGAGTTAGCTCTTCTCAGCAATCCAAGACAATTCCAAAAGACTTGTGATGGAAAATGTTATCCAGGTCCAGAGAAAGAACTGTGGAGTCTGAATGCAGATGAAAGCATACTATTTTCTTTTTTTTTTGTTTGTTTCTCTTTCTCATGATTTTTCCCTTTTTTTCTGATTCTTTTTTTCACAACATGACTAATGTGGAAGTATGTTTAATGAGATTGTACATGTATAATCTATATCTTATATAACAGATTATATTATATATATTATATTATATATATATAATCACATATAACCATCTGATTGCTTGCTGTCTTGGAGAGGTAGGAGGAGAGGAAAGGAGAAAAAAACTTGGAACTCAAAATCTTATAATGATATATATAATGATATAATGTCAAAAACTATCTTTATATGTAATTGGGAAAAAAATACTATTGAGTGGGGAAAAAAGTTAATTTAAACAAAGAAATTCACATTCTAAAGGGGGGGAAGGAAAGCACCCATGGAAATGCCATATACATGCTATATATTATTATTAGAGTTCTAATGATAGATGAAATTAAGGCAGATCTTTTGAAAAATGCCTTAGATTAATTCAATATCAACAAATACTGTGATATGACAACAACAACAAAGCATGAATGTGATCTTAACCTCCATTAATACAAGTCCAATACCATAGAGATGATAAGCTCTTGTTGCCTTTGCCCTGATACAAATTCACCTGGGTTAGACTGTGTTTTGTTTGGAGGGAAATATTTTTAAAAGGACATTGATAGGGTTGGTTGGTTGGTTGTTGTCCTTTGTGCTCAAGGAGGACCAAAATGATATCGCTGTGTTGGGATCAAGGAATAGTGTGTCTGACTGACTGATCAGATCAACACAAGCTTGGAAGACTGACATAGGTTGGACACAAATAGTCCAGATGAATTGGGATAGAGATGTCTCTATATTTGCACATCTCACATTTATTTTGAGCTACTGCAATTTTGCTTTGCTCATAGAGCACAGCACCTTCTTTAATGCAGGCATACCATGTTGGGTGGGCATGTGCCAGTGTCTTCCATATTTCATGACTGATTCCAAAGTTCTTCAGAGAGACCTTGAGACCCTTATATTGCTTCTTCTGATCTCTGTGTGAGCACTTGCCTTGTGTGAGTTCTCTGTAAAATAGTCTTTTAGGCAAACATAATTTTGGCATTTGAACAATGTGGCCAACCTATCAGAGATGCACTCTTTGCAGTAGAGTTTGAAAGCTTGGTGGTTCAGCTCAAGAAAGGACCTCAGTGTTTGTTATCTTATCTTGACAAGAGATCTTCAGACTCTTCCTAAGATAATTCAAACAGAAGCAATTTGGTTTCCTGGCACATCCAGGTTTTAGAGGCCTGCAATGAGGTCAGTACAATTGCTCTATAGACATTCAACCCAGCAAGCAGTTCAATCCTTCTCTCCCATGCTTTCTTTCAGAGCCTCCCAAACACTGAGATAGCTCTGGCAATGCATGTGTCAACCTATTTACCTATGTGGATATCCCTGGAAAGTATACCACCAAGGTAAGAGAACTTATCCACAGCATTAAAAATTCCTCCATTTTTTATAACTGATGGTATGGTGATGGCTGGTGGAGAACCTCTGGTTTCTTGGTATTAATTTTTAGGCCAAAATTAGCACCAGCAGCAAAGAATCAATCTATACTTTGCTGCATCTCAGCCTCAGAGCCTGCATTGAGTGCAAATCATCTGTAAACAAAAAGTCACACACCAACTCTCCCTCCACTTTAGTCTTTTCAAGTTGAATAATTTACCTTCATGCATGAGCTGACCTTGATGTCATTTTTGTCCTTATCAATGTGGCTCAATCAACATGAGTAGTAGAAATACATGATAGGTTTTTGGCCCATAAACAGCCTTTAGAGTATCATAAAAATGCTTTGGACTGTTACTATCAACATAAAACTGAATGTCATCTGCCTTCTTACTGAACCAAGAATCCTGCATCTCTCTAAACTTCATTTGCACTTTACTTTGATGGGATTAAACACTGAACTGTCCTGCTGCTAAATCCTGTGGAGTTCTCTTTTTTCACTTATCAGTTTCTGAATTTTCCTATAATTTTTGCCAAACCAGTCTTGATGTTTTCGAGTCTTCTGGGCCAGATGAGTAAACGCCAACTCCTTTTCTGCTCCACTGTTGCCAATTGTGTGTTGGCTCAGCTTTCCCTCCAAGTTAGCATCAAACTGTTCAAACACAGAGAAGCATTCTGTTCTAATCTGTTGACATTAAATCTCCTGGTAGTCATCTTGCCTCAGGGCTGTTGATTTTGTTGAATGCAAATGTTTAGCTTCAAAAGTATAAATCTATGGTCAATCCATCACTCTATGTCACATGTCACTTTTGTCATTCTCACATCCTGTCTCTTCTCCTTACAATGACATAGTCTATTAAATGCCTATGTTTGTTGCAAGGCTGCATGCATGAAGTTTTATTGCATTTAGGTAAACAGAAAACAGTGTTGGTGATGAGAAGGTCATGAGACACACAAATCTTCAGCAGTAAGTGATCATTGCTGTTGCTGTTGCTGACTCCATTCCTTCCCAGGACTCCCTGCCATGTCTGATAGTCTGTGTCCATTCTGGCGTTAAAGTCACCCAGAATTAAAAGCTTGTCCTTTTTTTTTTTTGGCACATTGATGATGAGGGTCTCCAGGTTTTTATAATATTTTTCTTTGATCTCATCAAGGTTATTCATGGTGAGAGCAGATGCTCTGGCAGAATGGTGCTTTCTTGCAAGTGACAATCACATTGTCATCAGCCTGTCATTCACCCCTTTTGGGAAGCATACGAGCTAGCTGGCTAAATTAGTTTTTATGGCAAAACCTATGCCAGCCTCACAGTACTCTTCATCGTGGCAACCATTCCAGACAGAATGGGTATCCAGCTACATCTTATTTAAGCTGGCCTTAATTTGCCAGCCCACTCAGGACTGCTATTTGGATGTAATACCTGCTGAGTTTTCTCTCAACCAGAGCTGTTTGTCTTTCGGGTCTACTGGATTTTGTGTTGTCCATGAGTGTGTGTACTTTCTATGTACTGATGGTAAGTGGAATTGTCTTCGCAAAAGTATTTGTACTTTTTTTGTATTTTGATCTCAAAAGTGGGATCCCTGTTTGCTGAGGCAAGCAGACCAGACCTGAAGAAGCAGACAAAATTTTTAGGACACCTTTCCTAGCCTCTTCTTCACACTAGGAGGTGAGCAGTGTGGACCTTAAAGAAGGCTGCTCAGAATTTGGAACCACATGCAAAGGTCTATAAAACTGTGTATATACCTTTTGATCCAGCAATACCACTGCTAGATCTATATCAGAAAGACATCCAAAAAAGGGGAAAGGACCTATTTGTAGAAAAATATTTATAGCAATTCTTTTTGTTGTGGCTATGAATTAGAAATCAAAGGGATGTTCATCAGTTGGGGAATGGCTTAACAAGCTGTGGCATATGACTGTGATAGAATACTTTTGTGACAAGCAAGATGATTTCAGAAAAACCTAGAAAGACTTACTGAACTGATATCAAGTGAAGTGAGCAGAACCAGGAGAATGATGTACACAGTAACAGCAATATTGTATAATAAAGAATTGTGAATGACTTAGCTATTTTCAGCAATACAATGATCTAAGACAATCCTAAAGGATGCGTGATGAAGCATGCTACCCACCTCCAGAGAAAGAAGTAATTACTATCTGAATACACTTTTTTTTCAGTTTTGTTCCTCCCTCCCTCCCTCTTTTCCTTCCTTCCTTCCTTTGTTTCATTCTTTTCTTCTTGTATAAAATGACTAATATGAAAACGTTTTCCATGATTACACATGTTTAATCTATGTGGGATTGCTTATTGTCACAGGGAGGAGGAGGGGAGCAAGGGACGGAAGGAGGGAGGAATAAAATTTATAACTGAAAACTCTTTAAAATGTTTTTTTAAAAGTCTGTATTTCTCTCATTTTAAAAATGGATATTTTCATATATGACTATTAAATAATTCTTAGCCCCCCCAGCCCCCCGCTAACTCCCAAAAAAAGGTTGTTCAGACCCCCAATGGGCTGCCAAATCCCCTTGCTGCTTCAGTCCAGTGAGAAGATGACCCTGTGGCCTGGGCTGCCTACGTGCAGGTTGTGACTACACCTCCCAGGGCATCTGCACCTGCTGCTTGTTCACTTGCCTGTTGCCACAAGATTTTGAGGTAGATAAAAACAGTAAAATAGTATGGGTGATATCTTTTGATTTGCACATAAATTGGATTTAAGTGAGGCAGAACTGCTTGAAGTCAGCCTCGTTCTCACTTCCACAGTCATTGGAGTTCAGTGGTAAGACAATACTGCTGATGATACTGTAAAGCAAGGCCAAAGGGGAATTTCCAGAGTGGTGAGGTGACTGGAAACCCCACTATAGGAAGAACAAGTGGTTTGCAAGGGATGTATTAAGCCTATTGCACAGTGGTTATTGACCCAAGAGGAGCAATTCCAGCCTTAAGCTTTGACTCCACTTCTAAAGAGGAAGGCTTTATTTTGCCAAACCCAGTGCTTAAAGACAGTTACCTCTCTCTTTAATCTCCATCTTTGCTCTTAATGAGGGAACATATTTTCAGGAGCCCAGTGGAAATGCTGATTAAATTTCAAGGCAATGATAAATCTTCTTCATTAGTGACACTTAAGTTGATTAAGGAAAGCAGATTCCCTCAAGCATTATAAATGAAAAGTGTATTAATCACTTATGTTCATTTGACTTCTGAATGGATGGACATATAGATTCAATCTGAAAGGTAGGATCTTCATTTTCTTTTTTTGATAAATGAGTAGCTAAAAGAACAGCTACAGTTGTAAAGCCTGAAACTTTGCATAATTATAGAGTTTGCTGAGTTGCTGACAAGCCTAGTTTCATCAAGCATCAAACAGATGGAACTTGGGCATTACCATTGAACACTGACCCCTGACCTCCAAGGCAACATAGAAACAAATGAGCTCGCACCTCATTAGCAAGAAAAATTTGTTAAAATAATAAGCTATATAATGATAGATAGTAACGGACTATCCCATAGTAGTGGCTATCCTGGGTGAACTACTCCTTTTTCCCTTCCCACCCCCACCCCCAACACCAAATTAAAAGCATGTTAGAGTCCTGGGAACTGGCCATTATTCCATGCAGCAATAATTGTCCCATACCCTAAGCAGCCTGTATAGCGATAGAGAGCTCGAAGAAGAGTTGAGTTACCAATGTCTGTGTCAAGCAGGTCCTGAACCAAACTGCCAAACTGGGAAACAATTTAGAGTCAAGGCAGAGACAGGAAGTTCAAAGGAATCAGGATGAAGCAAAAATTGTAAACAGGAAATTATATAAAGAACACAGAGGTGGTATGGCTTGCTTTGTTGTTGTGTTGTTGAATCATGTCCAACCCTGTGTGATCCCCATGGACTTCATCTTTTTCTTGGCAGAGATACAGGAGTGGCTTGACATTTCCTTCTCTAGTGTGTCCCCTTTTTACAGATCAGGAACTGAGGCAAAAAGGGGTTAAGTGACTTGCCCAGGATCACACAGCTGAGGCTGGATTTGAACTCAGATCTTCTTGACTTCAGACCCAGTCGCTCTATCCACTGAATCACCTAGTTCCCCTATGGCTTACTTAGAGTCCAAAAACTCACAATGATATGGGAAAGATAGACAACAATGCCACAAAGGTGCACAGATAGAGATTGGGAATATTGTAGAGGGGTGTCATGTTGAAACATGAAGTGAATCCAAACAATTCAATAAACATTTATTATATACCTACTGAATTTAAAGCACAGCACTAATTTCCTAACAGCTGTATTCCTCTTGACTTCATCATGCACAGGAACCTCTTCATGCCAGAACATCAGATCAGCCTTGGAGCTCACACCTCATCAGTATTCTCTAGCAGAAGGTGGAAAGTTCCTCTCAGAACCTTCCCTTAAGAAGGGTGTCCAGACCAATTGTCTCTTCATTTCTCACTGACTATACTCCTTTGGGCATATGCACCATATTTCACTTCCCTATCCCTTTCAGCTTCCTTTTGTATGTTATATTCCACCATTAGATTGTAAGCTTCTTTGGGGGGGGGGGGAGGTAGGGGTTGGAAGCAAGACAATTGGGGTTAAGTGACTTGCCTAAGGTCACACAGCTAGTAAGTAGGTCAAGTGTCTGAGGTCTGATTTGAACTCAAGTCCTCCTGACTCCAGGGCCAGTGCTCTATTCACTGTGCAACCTAGTTGCCCAAATTGTAAGCTTTTTGAGGGCAGGGGCTTAGCTTTTATTTTTTAAATTTGTATTCCCAGCACTTAAACTGCATCTGCCATATAGTAGGCACTTAAAAAATATTTACTTATGGACTGATACTGGAGATATAAAAGGAAGACAAAAATAATCCTTGTGTTTAAAGAGTTTATAATCTATTAGGTTGAAATGGAAAAACTTTCTAGTTTTGGGATTCTGTGTTTGTTTCTGGGACTCTGCATAAGTCAATCCTGTGATTCAGTCCATAAAACACTAAAATTCCATGAATGAATGACTTTTCATTTGTAAAGTATAAATCAGGCACTGTGATACATAGCTGTAATCCCTGACTTAGGCTGGTGGATCCCTTGAGCTCAGGAGTCCTGAGCTGCAGTTCTGGTTAAAGAAGTTCTATGGAGTATTTCCAGTTCCAGTAAGTTTGGCACCAGTATGGTGAGCCAGTGAGATAGGGGTGTGTGGGCAGTGAAGGGGTCAACAGGCTGCCTAAGGAAGGATGTCTGGGTGAACCAGCTCAGATCAGACATGGAATAGATCATAGCTCCTGAGCCCATCAAAGGTGCAATTGGACTTTCAAGTGGCAAGACTTGAGTTTTAGGATTTAGGGCTACTCAAGACCCCAAAATATCAACGTGCCGGGTCCTGCCAAATGAATTTGACTCAAACCTTCGCTCGGCCAAAGTACAACAAAGTTTACTAAAGATTTGCCATAATGGGTATACTCTTAAGGAGCCTAACTATTTGTAATGCTTGTAGATATATGATGTAAAGATGTATGTTATATATTTCATATGTGCATACACACTATATATCTATATCTATATAGATATAATGTAGATATATATATGCATAATATGCATGTATCCATATCTGTATAAACACAGATAGCTGGATTGATAGATAATGCAGAGATATGTTATATATTTATATATGTGCAAGTATGCTAAGGTGAGTTGTTTCTTCATACTTGGCTTCCAAGAAGTCTAATTACTAACACACGTGAGAATAAACAAATCAATACCAAATAATAAGTAAATAAACAATTTAATTTCAAAAGATAGATGCTTTTGGGGAAGAGCTTGAGGGCTTGAGCTAACCCAGACCAAAATTCTCATATCGTAAAAGTGGTCATACACAAGCTGGAAGGGACCTTGCCTTTCTTAATTATTTCCTATTTATCTTGTTTGCACACACTTGTTTCCTTGTTCTCTACTCTTAGACTGTGAGCTCCATGACGGCAGACTCTTTTTGTATTCCCCAGTGCTTAGCACACTGCTTGGCACACAGTAGGTGTTTAATAAATGTTTACTAATTGACTAACTGACCTGAGGGCTAGTCAGCTAGTTCAACCATGGAAATGGAAATTTTATAGATAAGGAACCTAAGAATGAGGAAATGACTTGCCCAAGGTCACAGGAGAAGCTTATTCATCTTACTGAAACTGAGCAGAGATAGAGTAAAAGGGGTCCAAATCTCTTAGACTCACAGACTGTTAAGAGTTGGAAGAGACTTTTGAACCATTTCATCCAAATCTTCATTTTACAGAAGTTCAGAGCCTCTGTCAGAGGAAGCACTAGACCCCAGCTCTTCTCGCCTTCCCAAGCACTGTTCCCTTGTCTCAGAAGGATAATGAGCAGATAAGTTGAAAGGGAACCCACTGGGAGGATCCCTTCTCTAATGCACTCTGCCCTAGTTCATGAACCACCTAGAGATGGAAGTCTACCACCTCTCTTCATAGGTGGAATGTGAGTGTGGAATTGTCTTACAGACTCTATCTCCACTCACGCTTTCCTCTCCCGTGATCTGGACTTTGGGCTGCTGGGCACTAAGGCACTAGCTTGGGAAGTTGGAGGGGGAGGTAGGCTGTGTCCAGAGCTGGACTTCTCCCTATACTTGGTCATCCCTTAGGTCCCCCAGGGATTCCTGTGAGACAGATCCCTTAATGTTCCTGCTATTATCCCTTTCCTTACCATCCCATGACTGAATTGCATCCAGAAACAGATCCACCCCAACATAGAGCTGTGCCTGGGTTTTATCCCTTCAGGCAGTATAAGTGCTATCGAAGAGGTTACCCATGAAGAGGGAACCATAAAAATGAAGATGTGACCCACAAAGAGGGTTAGGGTTCGCTCTGGAGACCCCAAAACACCAACACGCCAGGTCCTGCCGAAAGAATTCGAATCAAGTCTTCTCAGCCAAAGGAAAACAAAGTTTATTGAAAGGTCATCATATGGGGTAGACTCTTAGGGAGCCTAGGTAACTGTGATGCTTTCATTGGGCAAGAAGGCCAGAGTCAGTCTGATACAGAGTAAGTCTGTGCTAGGGCATTCTATGGTGCTCTCACACCATATGGAGGGAAGATGGGATCTTATATACAGAGGAATCTAGAGGTGGTCTAGAGGAGGAGTTTGGGGGGGGGGGGTCTTCAGGAGGAGTCAA
>CM053590.1:191215586-191234248 GCA_028646515.1 Pseudochirops corinnae | reverse complement strand
GTACTGCTGCATGATGGGTATAAATGTAATGTTAATTTAAGCATAAAATGGCAACTATATTGGATTGTATAAACTAATTCACAGATATTGGGAAAATGTTCTTAAGCTAACCAAACACAGGGCTGCAGCAATGATAAAGGGTAGTGGAATACAAGGAAAAAACGAACAAGTAAATACATTGACTTTTGATCAGTGGCCATTCATTATTTTGCTTTCTGGCATATGGAAGAAATTGTCTTCTTTGAGTTTCAAATGTTCTGGTAAATCCAGTTGTCTCTTAGCTTCTTCAATATCATCTCGAATTGCTGAAATAAGGGCATCTGGGAGGGCAGGAAATAAAAGTGAAGAAATGTAAGCCATACGCTTGAAATAATCTGTACAAATTCATCACAGAATGAAAAATTGATGAGGAAATGATCATGATTTATTAAATTTATACTTGATGTCAATAAGATTCAATTTTTTTACTTTAAAAACAAATTCTAGAGTATAAATGAAATGAGATATCCCATGATCCTACTACCATCACCTCAATACAAGACCTAATCATACCATGCCTGGACTAATGAATTTACCTTTCATGTAGTGAAAAAAAAGTTCAGAAAAGATTTTGAATCAAAGACCTGGGGCTTTAGTTCCAACTTTGTCACTTACTATTGACATGGACTTGGCTCAGCTGCCTCATGTATAAAAGGGAGACAACACCACCTATAGTACTTACTTCTTGGAATTCCCTGTGAGGACCAAATATACAATGCATGTAAAACACTTTGAAACCATAAAATGTAATGTGAGCTTTTTGTATGACTATAATTGTCTAACTGTTCTAAGTCTTGACTCATATTGTGTAGAAAGACTACTGGCATCACTTTATATGCCATCAATGAGCTTTCCCCCAGAAGGTATATAGCTAGCTATACATCAAATGGCCATTTTCTTTCCTCAGCATCAACTGTGGCTCCGGTACAAAGGGCAAGGACCCATTGCAGTAGGTTTTTTGTTGAGGAATTAAGAGATGTAAAAATAATAGTGCTATATGGTTACTCTCTTAAAGTAACATATATTGTTAAAGTATTAACTACTAGGTAGTAAATTATCTCTAAATTGTTATATTATGAAAAGAAATCTAAGATACCATTACTTCATTCTCCTCTTATGAGGAAAAAACAGAATGAAATTAATGTAAATCTTCTTAAAACAACTTACCAAGTGAACTAAAGTTTTTCTCTGGTCTGATGTAGCCAGTAATGGCTATACTAAGGATTTCCCCATAGAAGTCTTCTTTGAAGGTATGTATAATGTGAGTTTCCTACAAAGTAAAAACACAAATGTTAGAGATAATTAATCCTAAAAGGGCAATAGACTCTCTACTTTGTAAACCCATTCCCAATTTACAGGCACTTGCTTAACTTTTTTTTCCTACTACAAAAAAGTGCTGCCATAAATATTTTCTTTGGGGTACAAATTCAGAAGCATTATTGCTAGGTCATTATGCACAGAACTGAATGGCTGTACCAATTCACAGTTGTGCCAAGAGTAAATTAATGTGTTTTCCTGAAGCTCCTCCAGTAGGGCTCATTTTCCTTTTTTGTCAACTTGGCCAATCTGATGAGTGCGAGGTGGAGCTCCAGTTATGATCATTTGAATCTTTCTAATTAATGGTGATTTGGGGCATTTTTTGATGCAGCTACTGATAGTTTGAATTTCATACTGTTCAAAACTGAACAGTGTCTCTTTGGTTGTAAGAACCCTATAACACCCCCCCCCCCCCACCTTATATTATCTTTAGCAAAATACTTAGTTCCTTAATATCAGAAACATGAAACCTTAGGAAAATATTAGATGAATAAGGAAACTGATTTTCCTCCTTTTTTATATACAAACAAGATCTTCAAAATTATATAGTGTAGTAAAATGAAAATAAAATCCTTACCACAGATTTTTTAGTATTCTTGTAATATGGGTTCCATCCTATGCTTAAAACCATCTTATGAACATCTCCATTTCCAACAGAGGCCCAACCATAGTAAATTCCAGTAGATAAGTCACTTGGAAGATTATCTACTACTTGCTCAGGAAAGTTAGCTGAATAACAAAAGCATGAATTGAACATGAATTTGAGAAGAGTTCTACATTAGTCACATCAGCCTTACAAATACAAAGAAAAAAAACCCCAACCAACAAGATGTGATAGTTTATACATTATCACCAAAGGCCCATCCTTTTAAAGTTCCTGGCTCTAAGGTCCTAGTCAACACTTTTCTCAAAAGAGATAATGTATGTAAAAACATTTAACACAGTTGTAGCATGTAGTAGGTACCATGTTAATGGCTCATTCCCTCCTCTCTTCTTCCCTTGGGGTATTAATTATCACAGACAGATACTAAGTAATTCCTACAAAAAGGTCAGAGAGGCAGACTACAATAGAGGGAGGAAGAGAAGAGGTCCATCCTACTGCCTGCTTTTGACACACACAATCTTTCTCTGAAGCCCTATGTCCTTCCATACACTAAGGCAACAGTGCTCAGTATTTTTCCATTTCTCTTTCCTCCTGGCAAAGATGTGCTGCTGCATGTTCCCTGGCCATGAATTTACTTCTTTCAGAAACACAATTCCCAAAATTATCTGAGTTGTCATTTCCAGTAGATCTTAAACTAGACTTTGGGGAATTTCTAGGAAGGAAGGAGCTAGCTCCCCTTTTTATCACTGCTAGTCCTCTACCACTTCCCAAACCTCAGGGCTCCTCCTAACTTGATGTTGCCTGTTGCCCAAACCTGAGATGGCGGTTTTCAACCTCAATCCCCCCAGTTATATCAACTGTCAGATCTCTTCTTTCAGCTCCCTCCAAACTCTGTGTTCCAACTCATGCCAATTTTCTGTGGCCAACCTGGTGATAGATAAACCACCAGTCCAGCCTTAATAGAACCCAGGGGCACTTTCACAAGATGAACATAAGTTACTTGATAGCCAGGCCTGTTTTATTTTAATCTTTGTATACCCAGTACCTTAAACACCCTTAATAAATATTTAATAAGAAAGGACTTTAGTGGACCAAATGCTTTACTTAATGATTAAGTTAATGATGGGAGAAAGTCATGCAGTTAAGATTTAGAAGCATTTTGGGTTAAGAAAGTTATAGCTGACTGTACTATGTGTAATGATTCCTCAACTAATAAATTAATGTATAATTGTGGAAGTTTTGATTTTTAAAACATTTAAGATTCTAGATGATGCAGAAAGTAAGACTGAGTTTCAGTTTGTTTTGACTGTTCTCTATGGCTTCTCTTTTGTATTATCAAGCTAAAAACTACTAAAAATTCTGTTAAAGCTTACTGTTTGGAGGAAATTACTTTGACTAGAGTGTTGTTCTTTCCTTGTTTCATAAATATTAATGAACAAGATATGCTCCTGTATTAACTGGACCTCTAGTTATTAATGTTTATATTCATAATAAATGTGCTGCTTTATTTGATATGAAACTTCAAGTGATGATTTTGGTCCCAAGAAGAAATAAATTCTACATTATAGATGTAGGTAATTCTACTTCAGAAGTTCTATTTACTAAGCCTATAGAACTTCACAGCTGGCATTATGCAATTTAATGATTTAAAGTTAGATGACTTTTAAATTACTCTCTCAAGCAGGTCAAAAGGTGATTTTTGGTAAACTGAATGAAAGCTTTCTGACTTCTTATTCATCTTCATACTTAGTGTAACTAAATGAACTCTTTTACAGACCAGAATTTCTTGCAGCTCTGGATTTAAAAGTTGTAAGGTAAACTGGTAGAGTAGGTCATCTACCATGAGGGATCTTGCTATTACTCCTCTGAGAAAATAAATAACAGAGGGGAACAGAAGGAGAAAAGGGGTGGTACATGGCTATACTGCTCAATAGTCCAGGCTGGGGAGCAAGGAAGTAAGTTGTGGGTCTCCCCACCCCTCCCCCTTCCCTATGAAAAATACAGCAACTGTCTGCTTAGCACTATGTGGGTATTTTATCTTTTCTCCCTTCCCCCATCCCTTTCTCTAACGATCACGTTTGAAGTCTGGAAGACCTGGGTTCACACTTGGCCACAACACCTAACTTCTCAGTTTCCGCATCAGTAAAATGGGAATAAATTATTCCCTTCCTCACTGAGCTGCAACGAGACTCTAAGGAGACAATGTATGTAAAGTGCTCCAGAAGATCTTCAAGTGCTCCACGAATGTCAATTCAATGCTCCAGTCTACCCAAAGTTGGCCGTAATATCAAATTTAAATATTTAAAATACAAGTTATAATTTCTAAATGGTCCCAACGACATACTATTGAGTCAACAGTCCTTAACATGCTGGGAGAAAACTCAGATCCAAGGAGGCAAGCCAAAGTTGGCCAATTTTAAATTGACCTCTGGGCCACAGATTTTCAACTACTGCAGATCTAAATGTCCAGCAAGGGGAAGCTAATCTTCATCCTACCAGTGTGTGCGGGGGGGTGTACGTGAAGGTGTGTGTTTGGGTGTGGGTGTGGGAGGGTAGGGAAGTTACAAAGACCAAAGGTTATCTCACTTGCAGAAGGGCTATTTGCCTAGAGACCCAGCCCAATGCGTTCATTAGATCCAGCCCCCAGTAAAGAGAAACGGGGTAAATTAAGCCCATCCAAAAGCCTGGCAGAGAGAGGGGTGCAAAGCACGCAGCTTGCCTCCCCTGGGCAGGGCCGGGCTCAGCAACCCGGGCTTGGCCCCGCCGCAGGGGAAGCCCACGACTTCCTGGACTCTGCAGTCACCCGATCGGGTCAGGCCAGGATGATGGGGGGAAGGTGGCTGTGTACGGCCCAGAGATCTTAAAACCCCGACCGCTCGGAAAGGACCAAGACCCTACCGCTGACTCTCGACCCTCTAGGACTCAGTTTACGCCAAGTGTGATGGGGTTACCGTGGAGAGACGGGGTAGACTGGATCATTTCTAAGGCAGTCTTTGCCTTAGAGGCCATAAATCGGGGGTTCGGGGGCGCGGGTTCTCTGTACTACGGGGAGGAGGCTCGAGGCGAGGCTTGCTGAGGGCAAGGGGTCGCGGCTGGCCCCCTCCCGGGGGAATTCTCAACGCTCTTCTCCAACTCCCTCCCCTCCCCGCCCGCTTCCATTACAAGCGCTTACCTGTGGGGATGCCAAGCTGCTTGGAGCCCCGTCCGAAGCCCCGCACCACTTTACCCCGGCAGAAATAAGGCAGGTGCTTCATACCGCCGCTGGCTCCGGGCTCGGGGGACCGCCCGGGAGAAGAGTCCGGAGGAGCCGCCGTCGAACTCAGGGCAGCGATTCCCCCTGGCCAGCCGGGAGCGGGAGGAGGGGGCAAATTCCGAAGGGCGCGAGACGGCCGGCCAACGAGCCTCGCCCGAACGCCGCAGGCGAAGGTCGCACGACAGAACCTCAGCGGGCCACTGACCCAACAGAACCCGCAATAGCTCATCGAAGCCGGCTGGAGCGGAAATCTAAGAGGGAGGAGGGCGGAGCAGAAACGGAGGGCGGGGAAAGGAGGGAGGAAGAGAGGAACGGCGCATTCCTATTGGACAGGAGGCACGTCCGCCTGTTTCTCCTACCTGGTCTCCGCCCACTCTTTTTTCTTTACGTAATACTCTTCTCCGCCCCGCCAGAGGGGGCTCTGCGCATGCGTGAGGGGACGTCCTCGCGCGGGTCTGTCGCTTAAGAAGCAGAAAGAGAAGTAATCGATTCTAGAGCAGTTGTTCAAGATTTCGTTTATGTTCGCCGTTACTCGTAAGGGCCGGATATTAAAATTCAGGCTTTGGAAACCGGGCAGAATGGTCAGCTCACCCAGCATGGCCTCCAGATGCGGCTGCTCCCCCTCCAATGTTGGCCGGACCACGCTTATTATTCCCTAGCCCCCTCCTTGTGGCTGTAGGCATCTTCCGCTCTTTGGCCCGAGCCGATCCCCTGCTGGCACCGGGCGGTCCCCACCCCTCACCCCCCGGGGCTTTCAGGGCCCGTAGGAAGGGTCACTGGAGATGCCCCCGTCCATCAGTGCAACTTCAGATCGCTCCAGGCAGACGAGGGTCTGGCAAAGGCAGGGTCACGTGGGGGCAGAAAATGGAATTTGAACTGGGGTTGGTCCAATTTTTTGGAAAATGTATGAGGTTTGAGTTAGAACAGCTACCGGCAAGCATTTATGGGCCTCCCAACGTGTATCCAACGTAGAAAAGCAAACATTACTAAAGAACATTGTGCTAGATGTTAGAGAAGATTTAAAAGAAAAGCTTAACCAACATGCAGTCACTGGCATGAACAAATACACCGGCTAGTGACTGGGAAAAGAACCCAGAAGAGAGCTAGAATACAAAATTTTAATGCATTAGAGAATTACACAAAGTACTCGATGAATCGACTCTGGAAGAGTCTAAAACACTGAAAACTACAAAAGGGATTAACTAGAGCAAAGGCAAAGAATTCTGAGAATGAATGAAATGTGCGGTTCAGATATTAAGGGTGTAGAATGCATAGAGTAACGTAGTTTGAGATAAGACTGGAAAAGTAGGCTCCTGCCAGGTTATGGCGGGGAGTGGGGGGGTACAGACCTTAAGTACTATGCAAAGGAGTCAAAATTATACACTAGAGCAACTAGAGATGATTCTGTTAGTAGTTTGGCAGAAAAAGCTGAAAGTGGGAAGAATCGAATTGTTAGGTATTTGCCTGTAGTCCATGTGGGTGATGTAATGAGAACATGTATTACGGCAGTGGCTGTGGGAATAGAAAGGAAAGTATGGATTTAAGAGATGTTGTAATAGAAATGAAAGGGTAGAGAAATGTACAGGTAAGGGACAGGTAATAGTCAAAGACAACCCAAGGCTAAAATTACGGGAGACCAGGAAGTGGTAGCACCCCATACAGAAATTCTGAAGTCGAGAGCTGAAGGGGGGAAAACATGGGCTCCATTTTTAACACTGAATTTCAGTTGCTAGTAAGGGATTTCCAGATAGAAGTGAGATCAAGGCTGGAGATAACAGATTTAGGGATCATTTGCATAGACAGTGGTTGGAGCTGTGTTTGCCAAGGGAAAAATTGCTATAAGAACTTTGGAAAAGACCTAAAGGCAGATCTTTGAGGAGCCCCCTGTTGCTAAAATTTTCATGGTCCTTGGCTGCTCAATGCTGTTTGCTGCTGTTCTTCGTTTTTGAAGAGGACCATGACATCAGGGGAAGTGATGCATGTCATGACATGCAAGTGAATTGGATTTAAGTGAGGGAAGACTGTGCAAAGTCACCAGCCTCAGTTTCTCCTCCAGAGCCATCCAGGTCCAGTGACCAGATATGTAGATCAGGACTGGAGATGGCTTAGGATGCAGTGGGAACCTTCACCTTTTCAAGCTAAGGTCTTTAACAGGTCTCAGTTTCTGGTTCTTGCTAGTTACTGCATGAACAAGCCAGCACAGGATACAAACAGGTAGACTGCAGTTTATCCATCTCAGAGAGTGACACACAGTTTGGAGCTGCTGCCTCTGAGATCTGATTTACTGGTGCACCCCGCCCATCTCTGCTTAATCTGCAAAAATGTCTGACAAACCAGATTTAGCTGAGATTCAGAAATTCCATGTCTGAATTGAAGAAGACAGAAATACAAGAGAAAAACCCACTGCCTTCAAAAGAAACAATGGAACAGGAGAAGCAAGTGGGCGAATTGTAATGAAATCTGCCTTGCCAATATGCACTGTTCATTCCACAAGCATTGCCTTCTTAATTTTACTTCTTTTAGCTGTTTAACTTTGTAAGATGCAAAGAGGTTGGATAAAGTTTAAATCAACATCAAAAGAATAAAGAACTACTGATATTGAATTGAATGAAGGCCAAGCGGGCTGCCACTTTCCATCTGCCTGTCCTGGCTAGTTTAGGTCCTTTTTTAAAAAAGAGCTTGCATGTTGGTGAAAAGAAGAATCCAGGTGGCACTACAGTAAATCTAGTTAACAGTAAAATACAGAGCTGTACCAAGGTCCTGGCAAGCTGTAAAATGCAGTTAATCAGAGTGCCATTTTTCTTTATTCACATTATTTTAATTATTGGAATGCACAATTTTTTAAATATGCAAATAAAAAGTTTTAAAACGTGAAGAAAAAAAAGAGTGTGACACACTCTAGATGATGGATATATGTCTCACAATTTCACAGATGGCATCTCTATACTCTCTCTTCCTGAGCTATATGACCCAGAATTTGGGTAAAATCAGGGAAGGCCCATTTTTATTGTTCAGTCATGTCCCAACTCTTCATGACCCCATGAACTATAGCATGCCACACCCTTCTACCCTCCTAGGGCAAGCTAACAAAGCAATTTTAGGAAAGATTTGGTAAGTAAAGGGTGAAGTTAAAAAATTCATTTTCAAAGAAGGAAAAGGGTACTTAAACTGTTCTGAAAATCCTTTAGCATAACTATTCACACCAGACCAAAGAAAACTCTCAGACAGGTAACAGTTTAGTAAGCTGCTACTTAGTACTTAATTAGGACAAAGAGAAGTGGGTGAGTTCCTGGAAATCTCTTTTTTATCGGTTAATTAACATTTAGTAAACTCCTACTTAGTACTTAATTTGGACAAGGAGAAGTGAGTGAGTTCCAGGAAATTGAAGGTGTCATGATTTACTTTTTAAATTGTAAAGTGTTTAGGTACAAAAGAATTTCTCAATTAAAGGGGTCTGACCTAGACTATGGTCCACATATTGTCAGGCTTAATCCACTCACTCAGAGATATACATTTCTGAATCAACATCTTGGGTCTATAAGTGTTAGTGGTAAACAGTACCTGGAATGAGCTTTCCACCTTGTTTATGAAAATTTCGAAGAAGCATTTGTTCCAGTAGACTGAATTTCCAGGTTTCAAGCCACTTGTGGAGGTTTCCTAGGTAATGTTTAAAACTTGCTAGAAATAAAAGTTAGAAAATCTAATCCCACTGGCCTACCAGTGAATAGTTCATGTAGTAAAAATCTTAAGTTCATGTAGTAGAAATCTTAAGAACATCAGAGTTATAGGAAGAACATCAAATTAAGCTACCTATAATACAACTGGAAATTTTGAAGAGTTTCAGTGTTCATATAAGATTTGTTCTTCAATCTTGCCTTGGGACCTCTTGTTTATCCTTCATTCTTGAAGAGGACCAAGACTTCAGGAAGATGATGCCATGATTTGCAAGTAAATTGGATTTAAGTGAAGAGGGCTTATCACCTCACTTTCTCCTCCAGAGTCATCTGGGTCCAGTGGCCAGATAGAGATCAGGATGACTAGAGTTGACCCAGAATGCAGTGGGAGAGCTTGACCTGTTTTTCACTTTGGAATGGATACATTGTAAGGACAAAAATACTATCTTTCAGCTAGAGGAAGTGTCTTTAAAAGTCATAATTCAAAAGTTTCCTTACAGTTGATTAAAGTTCTTCTGTCTATGAGAACCTCAATCCAACATGAGACCTCTAAACAACTTAAACCATATCCAAAGCCTATGAATTTAGGATTTGTGTTGCTAAACATCTGTTGGTATTCAAATGAACCCCCCAAAAAGTACTTTGTTCTCTACCTTTTTTAATCATGTTCTTTATTGTCTCCAGAATCAAATTTAAAATATATTTTTAGGATCATTTTTATTTAGCTTTTTGTTTTTGTTTTCACTGGTACAATTTTTAAGACTACTAAAAGAATTATAGTTATCAAGAATCCATTAAGTATATTAGTTTACCTAATGGAAAACATTTGTTAGCCAATCACATATATAAACAGTCAAATCTTATATTTTTCTCAAAATTAAAGTTTACTAACCCATTAAAAGTAAAGCTTTTACATGTTTATTATATCATATTCCTCCTTTTTGAGGATATATTTTATCCTCATGCCATTCAGAAAAGGTATGATACTATGTGAATATAATCTTATACATGAATATATAACTAATTTAACCAGTAAACAAGGAGATGCTAGGTCTCAAACAATTTTCTTTAGTTACTAGGTTAGGAAGTTGAGATAAGTAATAGAAATTCAGAACAATAAAAATCAAAGCAAAAGGGTCTTATATACTGGCATCTCATCACAGAAACTTGATGTTTGTAGCAATAAGATTCACTTATAAAATGGGGAGAAAATTTGGAACTCAAAATCTTATGAAAGTAAATGTTGAAAACTAAAAATCAACAATTTTTAAAAAGAAGATTCACTTATAAAACCTTCAGTGCCATGGGCTGTTCAGTGTCCAGCACTAAGCATGATAGGAGATGTGAATAAAAAATGACCAGTCATGTGGGTAGTTCAAGGAAGAGCCATGAACTGTGATTTAATGATGATTTGAACAAGGTTTTTAAAGATCCAAAAGACAAAGATTCAAGTACTCTTATCCTAATCATATCCTGGAATTTTATTATCAATATAAGAGTCTGTCATACCCTGAAAGTAGCTTGGATAAAATAAGGCTTTGTTATCAAGGCCCCAAGAAGTCATAGGGAAAGTGAGTTGACTCTTATCAAAATGCATTTACAGGACAAAGGAATCCACACATACACTCCCCCCCACCCCACCCCAGAGTAGGCTTCAAAGCCGGAGGCCAAAGCCCCAATCTCAAAGACATCTGCATAGAAACTGACCCCCAAGAACATTTTGGCCTACAACACTTCAGAATTCTGCCATGGTCAGAGAAATGTGCTATGAGAGGAAAATGAGAAACATGGTTGTAGAAATATTAAAACTATACAGACCTATAGTAGGTAAACCAGGAGAAAACTACATTAGCTCTGTTTGATTTCAGGTATAAAACATAGATAATTTGTCTGAAATAGTCATTTATGCAACAGAGTTCCACATTATTCACAAAGTGTCATAGCCAGGCTCAAAATAAACCATGTGGAAAACTTTCCTGTTCAGAAAGAAAATAACACAGTAGGGAAACTGAGTTAAAACTTTTGTCATTTTACTTTTTTTTTTTTTAACAATGTCCTAATATAAAAATCAATTAAGCAACTAAGTAGTGCAGTGGATAGAGTACCTGGCCTGGTGTCAGGAAAACACATCTTTCTAAGTTCAAATCTGGCCTCAAGACACTAGCTGCATGACCCAGGGCATTTTCTCATCTGTAATATAAGCTAAACAAGGGGAATGTTATAGCCAGGTTCCCGAGTTCCCAGATCAAGGAACAAATATTACAAGCTGCCAAGGAGAAACAATTTGAGTGCTGTGGAAACACAATCAGGATAACCCAGGATCTAGCAGCTTCTACATTAAGGGATCAAAGCACCTGGAATATGATATTCCAGAGCTAGGATTAAAACAAAGAATCACCTACCCAGCAAAACTGAATATAATGTTTCAGGGGAAAATACAGTCATTCAGTGAGATGGAGGACTTTCAAGATGGAGGACTTTTTCCTGGAGTAGGGGGGAAGGGGAGGAGAGGGGGGATGACGCAGGGGAGGGCAGGTTGGTGGGAGAGTAGTTAGAAGCACACACTTTTGTAAAGGGACAGGGACAAAGTAGAGAATAGAACAAGTGGGAGGCAGGATAGGATGGAGGGAAATATAATTAATCTTTCGCAATATATCCACTATGGAAATGTTTTGCATAACTACACATGTACAACCTATATTGAATTGCTTATCTTCCCAATAAGGGTGGGTGATGAGGGAGGAAGAAAAGAATCTGGAATTTAAAAGTTTTAAAATCAAATGTTAAAAAAAATTATTATTATTTACATGCAACTGAGAAATAAGATATATAGGCACTGGGGTATGGAGATCCATCTTGCCTTACTGGAAAGTCAGAGGGGGAATGGGGGAGAATATAGGAGAGAGCAGATTGGGGGATGGGGTATATAGTGGGATCACTGTTTTGGGGTGGTGGGTAGGGGAAAGATGGGGAGAAAATTTCTAACTCAAAATCTTGTGGAAATGAATGATGTAAACTAAAAATAAACATAAAATTTAATTTAAAAAAAGAAATGTACTTAACTCTGCCCATCTCTCCCTCTCTTGGGCACTCATACATCCTGATGTTCCATGGTGGCCCCGAATTGCAATTCCCTTACCTGGGTTAAAAGACCCTAGTTTTTACTGTTTGGGGAGTCTTCTTTTTTTGAAGTTGACAGCTACATCTCCCTCTTAGAAGATGGGGCGTCTCTCCTGCCATCTGTTAAAGCCCCTACCCCTGCTAACTCTACTACCTTCCACATGCTCCATTAGATGTCAGTGACTAACTTCCTAGTTCCATTTAACCACAACAGCAATTAGCTTTTAGAAAAAGATATGTATTTTGTAGATATACCCAAGTACAAAGTTTTACCCTGATACTTTGGCGCAATCTCCCCTAAATAAACCCAATGTTCAAAATGGAGAAAGAACATACACAAACTTAAAGAACAATGGTCTTAGAGAGAAGAGTAGGTACAAATTTAAAATACCATGATTGTGAAGCACGTGTATAGGGAACTATAATACAGATAACACTGCAGCACACAGGAGGGCTGCTAGCACAAGTTCCCTTTTGATCTGGTCAGACAGGAAAGATTCTAAGATAACTTCGAAGGGGTTAATAATCTTACTTTATTCTAATCTTGTCTTCTCAGTAGTGCTGATAATGGGAGCACAATTCCTATAGCATTCCCTAATCACCCTTCTCACATGGGTCAGACAGGCACAGCTTGTATACTACCCTAATTCCCCTTAAGCCTCAATGGGGGCCAATTGAGGCAAACAGATTCCCCTTAAGCCTTGATGGGGGTAGATCAAGGCACACACACACACACACACACACACACACACACACACAGTATTCCAGCTTGTGCATTCAACCATAACGGTTCCCCACCCCTTGACCAGTGAGTGCCCACCTGCTTTATAGGGCAGCAGAAAAAGAAGGCATATTACCAGCAGTAGCCTGACAAGTTTACATCACCTCATCCTTGTATCTCACTGTGCAGTCCCAGTGGATGTTTGCAATTGAAGTATAATGTTTATATTATTTATCATTATATAATGCTGTGCAAGCATGTTGGAGGTGTTTTGATCCTGTTAATCTGAAAATTTGATTAAAGGAGACAAACAGGCTAGGTGATACACAGTTACATCATTTATTCCCTGAGAGCTAGCAGATACGTGTACATGGAGCCAAAACCTAAGTTCTGACTGCCTGAAGAAGATAATGAGAAAGCTTAAAGACATTTTAGAACCATCCCATTTCAGGGTGGCTGTGTCACTCAGATTTCTGATCTCTATAAATGTTTAATCATTGTATGAGAAAGGAATTTTCTTAATTGAACAGGTGGTAAATACAATAAAATAAGAGAGTTGACAAAATGTCAACTGAAATTATGACTCAGGATATCTGTGTTTTCTTTACCACTAACATTCCATAACATAGTATATGTCCCAAAAAATATTAAGATAAGAAAAAGTCTCATTACTTAAGTTAATGCCTCGGACTAAGGGTCTCATCCTTAACGGCCATAAAGTCAGCCCCATCTGGCCTTGTTGACATAGGAAGAGGCATTTTCTGAGTTTACTCAGAGAACAAAGAAGTTGTTAGGTCCAAGCTCTTGTTCTGCTTCATTAGTTCAGGCCTTGGCCCTTACTGAAGTTATGAAATTGATATTAAATTATTATCAAACCATAATCGTGAGAACTCATGTCTGATACCTGGGAACAAGAGATTGTTATGGCTATGGATCCTGGGAAACTGAGCTCTAAGAAATAATAACAAAATTCTACTTTACACACACTCAAATCCACCTTACTTACAGGAACATATGTGGCAAGGCAATTAACTACTCCAGTGGATCCATGCTAGGCTTAAGAGTCAGTAAGCTAGGTAAGGCAGCTGGGTGGTACCTCGGATAGAGTGTCAGGCCCAGAATCAGGAAGACCTAAGTTCAATTCCAGTCTCAAAACACTATTTGTGTGACTATGGGCAAGACACTTGACTGCAATCTGCCTCAGTTTCTTCATCTGTAAAATGGGGGCATTAGCAACTACCTCCCAGAGTTGCTGTGTGGATAAAATGAGATAATATTTATAAAACACTTTGCAAACCTTAAAAAAACTAGATACATGTTAGCTATTGTCAATAATTCTCACCAGAGGGTCCTGACAAAGTTAGCTAAGACTCCACTGTATTGCTGGGCTGAATTCTCTCCAGTCTGCACTGGGCTAGGGAGGCTACAGTATTAGCTTCTCAGAAGGCTCCACTGCAACTGAACTCAGCCTGGAAGGTCACTTCTGAAGATCACTCCTTTCTTGGCACCAATAATGCTGAACAAGCTGCAAAAAAAAAAAAAGATGCCCAAACATTCCCTGGTCCCAGAAGCTCACCTGAAACTCAGAACTTTACAATCTCATCCCTTCGCCCAGAGGGATAAGGAACAAAGAGGCCAAAGCCAAGGGCCTTTGCCTTAAAGAGGAGAGCCTCTCCTTCAGGCCTCCCGGTAACAGCATTGTCTCTAACTGACCACACTAGCAAAAGAGTTAAATCAGTCAAACTAGTTAAAGGTTTAAAAGGGTTTAAGCACAAGCAGAGAGAGAATGAAAGAATAAGGTAGAGCGGGTGGAGCTCATTCAGGACTTTTCAAATGCCTCAGAAGCAAATTAAAGAGCTTCTTATTCACCATGCAATTAGCCTGCCAGAATTAGTTCAAAATGTCTACAATGCTCCACAATTTCTCCATATTCTCCTGGCTCATGGAAAAGCCTTTCTAGCCTTTCCATGGGGGCAGATGTCAGAGGCACTCAGGAAAGCCCTTGAGAGACTAATGTAGACACTTGGCCTAGGAGAGTAGTCCAGGGTATAAGCCCTACGTATTTTTTTTTAAATTTGTTTATTTACTTTTGGTTTACAAGATTCGGTTCCATAATCTCTTGAGTTTCAAATTTTCTCCCTTCCCCCTTCCCCCCATGCCAGCATGCAATCAAGTATTGGATGTGCAAACATTTTCAAATTGGACATTAGTCTGGTTGTATAGAAGGGTTGTAACCAATGGAGTGAACAATGGGAAAAAAGAAAGAGAGCCCGACATGGAAAAGAACTATAGCATGTAGATTGCTTCAGGCTCCATTTAAACTCTGTTCTTTCTAGATCTTTCTCCGAATGTAGATATGTCCTTCCACCCTGAGACTTGTAGAGTTGTCTTATAACCTTGTGTTGCTGAGAAGAGTCCAGTTTATCAAAGCTGGTTGTCACAATACTATGTGTCTATCATGGTGTACAAATTTTTCCTGGTTCTGGTAAGCCCTATATTTTGTCCCTGTGTGTATATCATTTCTCTCCAATTAGAATGTAGCATCCATGGGGGCGGCTAGGTGACCCAGTGACTAGAGCACCTGCCCTGGAATCAGGAGGATCTAAGTTGAATTTGGCCTCAGACACTTAACATTTACTAGCCCTGTGACCTTGGGCAAGTCACTTAGCCCCAATTGCCCTGCCTTCTCCCCTCTAAAAAGCAAAAAGAAAAAAAAACAACCCAAAAACCCCAAAAAAGAATGTAACATCCTTGGGGGCCAAAATCATGACTGGTACCACTTTGTAAAATATCCCTTGTCTAACACAATGTCTTTCATGTAGTGGGCACCCAATAAATGTTTGCTGCTGCTAAGAGGAGGAGGGGTATCTATACGTTTTATTTAAAAGGGGGCAGAATGGTGAAATGAGATGAGACAGAAACATGTTAAAGTAAAGATAAGGAGAGTTGAGAGAGCTGGTGTGGCAAACTCAAGATGTTTTCTTCCCTTTCCATCTGCAATTCTGCTTGATTTCATCTCAGGATACTCCCTCCTAAAATAAACTCTTCACTTCTAATCTCATCACCAAATTGCTAATTCAAACCTGGATTAACACCACCTGCCTCAGCCTCCCCACCCCTCTTATCAGTAGTATAGAATACCAAACTCTTCCCAATTCCTTTATTGTGGAGACCTTCTCCCTGGGGTCCTCCACTTTCCTGCCTTCTTTTGTGTGTTATCTCTCCCCACCTCCAGCCCCCAACCCCTATTAGGCTGTAAACTCCTTGAGGGTAGAGACTACCTTTTTACTATTTTTAAAATTAATCATGTGCCCAGTACCTGGCATGTAGTAGGTGTTTAATGAATATTAATTGGATTCATTTGGATTTTGCAGTTCCACCATCCTCAGCTCTTCTTGGTCTCAGCTAATGGAACCAGATGCCCTAGCATGCCCTGGTGGTTCCTTCCTTTCCATATTGTCTTTCCTCATAAGATAGGAAGCTCCTTGAGGGCAGGACTGTTTTTTTCTTATTTATATTCCCAGCCTTAGCACAATGCCTGGCACATAGTAGACACTTCATGTCTATTGAATTAAATTTTCAGGTAAAGGACAAGGCAAGACATCTCCTAAGAATAAGAAAACAATGGAGTGATTTGGGGAACTTGAGAAATAGAAAATCTAAAAGAAACACTGTTATATGAGAGAAGGAAACCAACAAGAATGAATAAGAGTTGCCAGGTACAAGGCTACCTTCAAAGTTAGCAAGAAAGTGTTGTGTAAAATCATACACTAACTCAGAGTCATTCTGAAGTGACCCCATGTTTTAGCCTGCCTTGACTTTGGCTACTTATCTCCTTAGGGCTAATCCCATCTCCTCTTCTATATGTGGCAGTGTTAGAAATAACCAAGAGGGGCGGCTAGGTGGCACAGTGAATAGAGCACTGGCCCTGGAGTCAGGAGGACCTGAATTCAAATCCGGCCTCAGACACTTGACACACTTACTAGCCGTGTGACTTTGTGACTTAACCCCAATTGCCCTCTAAAAAGCAAGGAAAAAAAAAAGAAAGAACCAAGAATTTTAGCTGACCATGAGTAAATTTAGAAAAAAAAAAAAAAGATTTTTTATTTCACTTCATTTCAGAGGGGTAACTTGGTCTTTTACAAACCCTCCTGAAAGGCACAAGTACCAAGTTAAGCTAGTTACAAAGTCCCTTTATAATTCATCCAGATTCAAATTTCGGGCCTTGAATCCCATTGGTTAGCATTCCAGTGTTCACTAAGTCCCACCTCTTGATTACATCTTTTCATTTCCACCTTTCCATTCCCCCTCCCTTCTCATCTTTTTTTTCTTTCTTATACTTAAACAAATGAAAGGCCAAAAATGCTTCTAGTCTCTTACCGGTATGTCTGTATCAGGTAGCATGATAAAAGTTTCTCCTCAATTGCTAAGATATTTGACAAAAGCTGAGTTTGAAGATTCTAGCCCAAGATATAAATAATAAAAGTACCATTATCTGAGGCTGGGTCTGGATTTATGGCCCTCATCCCCATCCTTTATCAATGGGACCTGACCTGGCAGTTCCTTCTGATCTGCAGGAAGAGGCCTTCTCAGAACAAAGAAAAGTAGTAGATATGCTGATTTTCAGGCACCAGCTGTGATAACCTCCATTTTGGCAACATTTCCCTACCCCTTTCCTATCAAGCTCACCTAAGCAGTCCCCTAGGAGACTCACCAACAAACAGACCTAGCCCACCAGAAAGGCCCACCAACCGCCACAAAAACTTGTCAAGCAGAACACCACAGCCCCTCACCTTTAGCTAGGAACCAATCAAGGGATGTTTACTGTTCGAATAACTGACAAATCATTAATCAACACTATTCTTTGGCTTCTGTATTTTCCCACTTGCTCTTAGAAACTATTAAATTGTAGAGTTGAAGGCTGTAACTCAAAATCTCATGGAAATGAGTGATGTAAACAAGAAAATAAATAAATTAATTTTAAAAAAAGAAAAAGAAAAAGGAAAAAGGAAAAAAACAATGACTGAGTGAATAACATCCCTTTCAATTCAATAAACATTTAAAATTTTTTTGACAAAAAAAAAACTATTAAGTTGTGGTTTCCCTTAGCTACTATTATCTTGTGGTTTTGCTCTATATAAGCCCTGAGAAAATGCATCTCAGGCCTGCTTGATTTGGGTTCACCTGTCTGTCCCTGGCAGCTAATCAACAAACTCCACTTTAAACTTTGAATGGTCTCACTCGATCAACTCTCATTACAACACAGACCTTTACAAGCAGTTTCGTCTCTGAAATTAGCCATTGGTATGGCTTCAAATAAGGTTTCATATAATTTCTGTTTTTATATAATTTCTGTGGAAACAAAATCCAATCATATCTTACAGCAGGAGTTGCCATACTGGCTCACTAACCCTATCTTCTCTTTGAAGAATGAGGGTCAAAATACTTGGGGAGTAGCTGAGGAGGCACTAATCCCCCCTCTAGATTATGTGGTCCAAAGGGAATACCACTGCCCTTATATGGAAGACACTCCTGTCTATAAAAGGAGTGCTTAGTTTGAACCTTGGGTTAGCATAGACCAGAGGGCAACCTTCATGTGTTAATAAACTGTTTTTGTTTTTTTTTAACATTATCTTTCTGAGTTTTGATTCTTTAATCAGGGCGATAACCTGAACATAGAATTTGAATTTTAATAGTGGGAGAACATGAGAGAATATATGGAAGAGCATGAGAGAAGACTTGGGTCTTTCTGTTCCAAGTTCTGACACTAATATGTTACTGTGAGCAAAGTCAATTCACCATTTCCTCATTTTTATGAGTACTCAGGACAAAAGAGAAGATATTTACACTGTGCTCTTAGGTCACATCTGTAAATATTGTGTTGAGTTCTGAGTGCCTAGAAGAAGAGTGAACTATACTTCAGCCTTTGTTTTG
>CM053590.1:191185884-191215086 GCA_028646515.1 Pseudochirops corinnae | reverse complement strand
CCTGCTTTCTGCAGGCCGCGGGCGGGGAGCTACAATGCAGAGGCGGGTGCAAAACCTCTGCCTTTTGCTTTTCAGCTCTGGAGACCTTTCGGCCAGACTGCTTATCTCCCCCTTTCGCAATCCCCACTCGCAGCTGGTGCTAATCTGCAGCTGGTGCTAATCTTCTGCTCACCTGAAAGGCTCTTCCTCCGCCCCTGGGGCGCAGCTGCAGCTTCAGGCCAGGCTGGCTTCGGTGCGCAGTGCTGATATGGTTCCTCGTAGCTGAGCTGACTTTAGTGGGAAGTATCCTTGTGTGCGTTTTGGAGTTGTAGGATTGGTTTAGAGTCCTGTTTTATGGGTATTTTGGGGTGGCTATGTGAGAGCTGCGATATGTTGCTGCTGCTACGCTGCCATCTTGGCTCTGCCCCGATGAAAATATTATTGAAGTGCAGGTATATACTGCAAACTTGGAAGCAAATTTAACCAAGGTTTTTTTTAACTTAGATTAGAAGTAGTTTTGTGTCCATTGAAACTGAAAGTGCCCAGACAGATTTAAAGCAAAAACCACAGTAGTATATATTGAATAATGTAAGACTAGATAAATTATTTGCCTGCTCCAAACCAAGTGATTTATAAGATGTTACTTTGAGAGTCATAAGATGTTATTTTGTATGTTACCTGTATAGCCAGATGACATAAACATGATTTTTTTTTTTCTTTTGCAAGGAGGAGAAAATGGTTGCAATCAGGATTGTAGTCTACATGCTCACTGCAATGTGGTCATTTCAACTATTATAGCTACCAGTGTCTTGGGTGTATCATGGCCTCTGGTTTGAATGCAATTGCTCAAACACATCCAGCTAGCCTGAAGTTAGGAATCATACTTTTACATGGACATGTGAACATCTTATTTGGAATTTTGGTACTTTAGCTACTAATGCATAGACACACATATACATGCATAGGTATGAACGTAGGTAGAATCTATCTATCTATTTATCCATCTATCCATCCATCTATCTATCTATCTATCTATCTATCTATCTATCTATCTCAGCATGATGCAGAGGAAAGAGGACTGGATTTGGTGTTACAGAACCCAAGTTCAAGTCCTGACTCTGACACTTCTTATTTGTGTGACCTTGGGCAAATCACTTTGTTGACCTAATTCCTCTTCTATAAAGTGATGGGTTTGGTCCAGGGGTGGGGAATCTGTGACCCTGAGGTAACAGGTGACCTTCTAGGTCCGTGGGTGTGGCCTTTTGACCAAGTCTAAGTTTTACAGAACAAATCTTTTTATAAAGGGGATTTGTTCTGTGAAGTTTAGATTAAGTTAAAGGGCTGCACTTGAGGACCAAGAGGGCCACATGTGGCCTTGAGACTGTAGGTTCCCCATCCCTGGTTTGGTCCCATAAGGTCCCTTGTAGCTCTAAATCAATGATGATGATGACGATGTATGTTTCTTTTCATGAAGATTAAGCTTCCTGAGTTAAAATCCAGCCTCAGACATTTACTATCTATCTGACACTAGGCAAGTCACTTAACTCTGTTTGCCTCAATTTTCTTATTTATAAAATGAGCTAGAGAGATGGAGAAGGAAATGGCAAACCATACTAGTATCTTTGCCAAGAAAACCTCAAATGGGGTCACAGACAGTCAGACATGACTGAAACAATTCAACAACAAGTGTGTGTGTGTGTGTGTGTGTGTGTGTGTGTGTGTGTGTGTGTGTGTGTAAAAGCAAGAGAATTCTACTTCTAGCATTTATTTCCCATTTACCCTCTAAGCCCCTGTTATAGTTTCCCCCTTTATAATCTCCACATTTAAAACCTCTCCATTTCTTAAATGTTCAACTATGGTGCCACCTATTCTTCAAATCTTTCCTGAATCCCTTAGCTAAAAGTTCTCTTACCTTCTTCACACTTCTTGCAGCACTTTGTCTGAATCTCCAAATTTGCTCGCATCATTAACTTTTATGGCCATTAGTCATGCACACATCTTATGCCCCCTATTGGATTATATCCTCACCCCTACTGTCCTACTGCTTCTAGTTGCCCTCACCAAAATTCTCATCCCCACTTACCTCCAATCGGG
Organism: Pseudochirops corinnae; assembly: GCA_028646515.1. NCBI lineage: Eukaryota > Metazoa > Chordata > Mammalia > Diprotodontia > Pseudocheiridae > Pseudochirops > Pseudochirops corinnae. The sequence continues at coordinate 191,213,013 of CM053590.1, read as the reverse complement.
GACATGTGGGGAAATGTTTTAGATTTGTGTCCATGACATACTTTTAAGTTCGATCTACATTTTTATTGTTTTCTCCACCACTTTCTTAAGCACAGACAATCAACAAAACAATAACTGAACCCTGATTTGTAGCACTTGCTGATTTCCAATGTGTTAATGTTAATGTTCACATTGAACATTTAACAATTGGCTTTCCTGAACTTGTGGAAGCTGGCTCCAGGGCACCTTTACCTCCAGCCTTCTCTACCTTTTAGCGGTCTACCCCAGGCCTTCCACAGTTCCCTGGAGAAATTTTTATTCCATTGTGGGCAAACTCCCAAATCCTATCCACTAGGCAATGTCTCCTATTCCCTCCCCCCCCCCCCCAATATTAATGAGAGAAAAAATAGTTGATACTCATTAATCCCAGATTTCACATTAGGATCATATCTTAGAGAAAGAGAGGTGTGGAAGGGAAGAAGAGAAGGGAAGATCTAGACAGGAGAAAGGGGAACCTTTCTGAAATTTACGTTTACATCTGTTGCTCATCACAATGAAAGAACAGATTCACCCGGTATTGGAACTGAAGATCTCATTGTTTCTGTTTTTATATTTGTCCAACTAGTTGGACCATTGGTTCACAACATTACTTGTAAATCTAAAAACACTGCTCTGATCACATCATATCACTCCTCTACTCAAAAACCATCAGTGGTTCCTGATTACCAGCTGAATAAAATGTAAAATCCTCAGCCTGATGCTCAGCTCAGATGCGCAGTCTGACTGTCATCTATCTTCTGTTCCAGTCAGACTGGACTGTTATCCATCTCTTCATGTCCTGCCTTCTCCTCTCTCTGTGTCTTCCCGTGTGTAGAATAGATCCTTCCCCTTTCTGCTGCAGACCTAACATTTAAAAACCCCAATTTTCCTAAAAGTTCGGTTCTGGTGCCACTCCCTCCATGAAGCATCTCCTGAATGTTCAGCTGAAAGTTCTCTTGCCCTTCTTAAATTTCTCATGGCACTTTGTCTCTTTGGCCTCTATCATCATCTGCTTATACTCTCAATATTTAATTGAAGCTACTTTGAGAGCAGACTGTCTTATTTTATAATTGTTCTCCCAGTGCCTGGTAAACTGCTCTTCAGTCAATCAAATCAGTAAGCATTTATTAAATACTTACTCTGTGCCAAGCATTGTGCTAAGTGCTGAGAATACTATTTTTGTTCATTCATTTTTCAGTCATGTCCAACTCTTTGTGACCTCATTTGGGGTTTTCTAGAGTGATTTGTCATTTCCTTCTTCACCTAATTTTACAGATGAGGAAAATGAAGCAAACAGGGTGAAGTGACTTGCCCAGGGTCACACAAGTTAGTAAGTGTCTGAGGCTAGATTTGAACTCAGGAAGATGTTTTCCTGACTCTAGACTCAGTATTGTACCATCTAGCTGCTCCTGCTGGAAATACAAAGAGAAGCAAAAGATAGTTTATCCTCAAGAAATTCACCATCTAATCCAGATTCGTTTAATTGAATCACATGTTTGAATCTCACTATGCTTTAGGTCTCCTGGTCTCAGTTTGTGATCCTACTTCAAATCCTGCTGCAAATACATACCAGTTATGTTGTGTTGGGGAAATGACTTAACCTTTCTCAGCCTTAGTTTACTCATCTGTAAAATGAGTAGAAAGGAGTGCCTTACTGAGGCTTGTTGTGAAGATTAAATGAAATACCACGTGCAAATGCTTTGTAAAACTCAAAATGCTAGAACAACAATATTGATATTATATTTATTATGTAATTGCTATGGAAATATAAAGAAATATAAACATATCTCTATAAACAAACATGTCATTATTAATAGAAACAGTAGCACAGGATTCAGTGTGTTTACTGAGTAACCCTTTGTTGTTCCTCCTTGCTACAGAAAGAACTCCCTCTCTTCACACAGGAGTCTGATACTCTGACACTCCTACCCTTCTGCGGAGGTGCTCACATGTCAGGCTGTCCCACAGAGATGTTTGGCATGTTGTTTTGTCCGTCACATGCTGGGTGACGTGTGTGCTTTTTGTTCTGTAATGGACCAACATTGTCATGTGTAGATCCCCACAGGCAGCATTCTGGATTCTAGCCTGATCAGTCAACATTGTGCCGGGTAGGTGAAACTAATTGAAACAGTTCCGCAACAATCTATTCTAATTTCACAGTATGTATTATCTTGTTGATGTCAGTGCCTAAGATATGTATATTCCCTCACCTCTGTGGTGCTCTCCCAAGTAATCTATGTATACTATGCCTTTTGGCTGCTATTCATTTTGCAGCTGCTTTTTTTTTTCTTTTTTAATCAACACACACCTTGAAAGTCAACTTGCTCGAGCACTTTCTGTAGTTACTACAGTTTTTCTTTAAGCCCTGGCACCATGTTTGCAAACAGGTCACAATCAACAGAGGAGGATAAAATCAAGAGAGACTCTAGAGAGAAATGGGATATTTAATTGTGTTAAATGTGTACTATTTGAATGAAACTATTCAATGACAAAAGAAATAGTCTATGAGAAAGGCATTAGATAATGAACAAGAGGGGAAAATCAGATATGGGTCTATCCTACAAGTCTTTTTTTTTTTAAGAAAGGCAAAAAGGGAGTTTTATTACTTTTTCATGAGAAAGGACACACCCAGCCCAAAAGGGTGCCCCAAAAGGCGACGGCAGGGGAGTGCAAGAGCATATAGCTCAAAGCAAGTTTATATAGACCCCAGTTCAGAACCCCCTACAAGGCCTTGTAATGTAGATCAGTTTTTTAAACTAGAATTTCTGATATGTTCCATGGAGGGAACTCCCACTAAGGAAACTGCCTCCAAAGATGTAGATCAGCAGCTGGTCTGCAAATTAGAGGCCATAGCCCACTAAATAACAAATAGCTGAAGATGAGGATTATGTTACAGACATCTCCAAATCCTCCACAGTGCCTTTTACATAGCAGGCAATTGAATAAATATTTACTGAGTGAATAAATGATTCTTTGCTTAGTGTGTGGGAGCCAAAGGCAGGGATAAGAAAATCTGTAGGAGAAGGAGAAATACCAATCAAAAAAGTTGCTGAAAAGTTTGCGAGTTTGGGGTTTATGTATCATTATTTAATTTGAAAAGTTCTTGCTATACATTCTCAATAAATATCAGGCAGGTTTAGACAGTGGATAGAGCCTTGGGCCTTGTGTTAGGAAGACCTGAATTCAAATCCAGCCTCATACACTCACTGTGTGACCTTGGAGAAGTCATTTAACCTTTTTTTAACCTATGTTCTTTTTAATCAAAACTTTCCTTTTGTGATTCCTTGGAGGACCATTTTGAAACAAAAAAGCACACATTTGCTAAAAATCAAGCAGTGGCACACGAGAAAATATATCAAATATTTACAGAAGAATATACATATATATCAACTATCAATATAAATATATACAGAAGAAAATATGTATCAAAATACATAAATTCAAGCAAATAAGATCCCTGAGGACTCCTTCAAATAGAAACTTCTGGTCCTCTTACTTTTCCTGGCCACTGGCTCTTTCATTCCTACCACTTTGGCCCTCAGAGTATTTTTCTCTCTTTCTCATGATTGTACCCCCATCTCAACACAGAGTCATGTGCAACTCAATTTATTTATTAATCCCCTGCAAAGGCTTTGATGTCAGGACCTCAAACAAAACTTTTAAGTGTAACCCCAGGGGGTCCTCAGGGAGCCAGCCTTATGCAAGAAGTTGCTAGGCATATCACTGAAGGATCCTAATTAGGGCACATTATCAAGATTTTTATCTGAGTCCTGGTTTTGGCCCTCTTGGCTCCCCACAAGCACCCACTATGTGCCAGGCACTGTGCTAAGAACTGAGGATACAAATGAGAAAAAGGCAGTGCCTGTCCTCAAGGAGCTTATAATCTAATGGGAGGAAGGCAATGTACAAAAGGAAGCTGAAAAAGTTTCAAGGGCAGGGTATAGGAGAAATAATGTTCTGTGGAGTTAAACCAAGTAGAATCAATGATGGAAAATGAAGAGTTACCTGAAGTTCTGAGCCCTCTATAGAAGAAGAGTTTGGGAGGAGCTTACCACTCTGCCCTTCAGCTCTCTCATCAGGGGAGAGGCAACTGAGGCAGATGAGAAGGTGGTGAGGTAAAAATCAAAAGCTGAGTCATCTGCAGTGTCTTCATCCTCCCACCTTCTCCCATCTCCTAGCTTGGGCAGCTCTCGGGTAGGTTGGTATTTTTCCTTGTTTGTTTTAATTTTTGCATGTGGAGAGATCAAGTGAGAAATGAGGAAAGAAGGAAGTTGCAAAGTGAATGGGGAAAATGTGTTAGGGGCAAGATTCTCTCATTCATCTCTCTTAGAAGAAAAAAAATGAAAGAAAATAGAATTCATAGAATAAAAAATCATCACCCATTAGTCATAGGATCAGATCTGGAAGAGTCTTCAGAGGCCATTCAGTTCAACCTCTCCATTTGACATATGAGGAAACTGAGGCCCAGTGAGAGGCCTTATTAACACATAAGTAGTAAGCCTCAAAGTAGGGATAGGAGGGAATTTAAAGGTTTGCTGCCTTAAAACTGTAGGTGTCTTTCAGAGTTTTGTCCTGGGCTCTCTTCCTTTCTCTTCTATACTACTTCATTTGCTGACCTCATCAGCTCCCAGGGATTTAATTAGCATCTTTATGCTGACGAATCTCCAACTGCCTTTCAGACATATCAAAATGGATGTCCAGTAGACATCTTAAACTTATTATGTTCAAAACAGAACCCATTTCCCCTAAACTCTCCCCACTTCCTACCTACTCTATTATTGTAGAGAGCAATACCATCTTCCCAGTGAACTCAGGCTTGTCACCTAAGAGTTATCCTCAATTCCTTACTATCTCTCACCCTCCACCTGCCCATATCCAATCTGTTACCAAGGCCAGCAGATTTCACCTCTGAATAGGTCCCCTTCTCTCCTCTGATGTGGTCACCTCTCTGATGGAGGTCATTAGCACCTCATGCTTTATCACCTTTAGACTGCTGGTGGGTCTGCCCTCCTAAAATCTCTCCCTACTCCAATCTATCCTCCATTCAGTCACCAAAATGATTTTCCTAAAGCACAGGTTCAACCATTCCACCTTCTACTCAGTACACTCCAGTGGCTTCCTATCATTTCCAGGATCAAATACAAAATGCTCTTTTTGGCATTCAAAGTCCCTCATAACCTAGTCCCCTCTACCTTTTCAGGCTTCTGATAAATAGTAAAAGTATAACAGGGAATGTCATTGTTTTGGTAAGAGATAACTATCATTCATCCTGCAATACATACATATATATATATATATATATATATATATATATATATATATAAATTTATATATAATTATATATAAATAAATAACAAATAGTTTATATATAAATACATATATATATATATATATGTAAATATTTGCTTTACTCCAAATACCCATAGAATATCATTATAGAGGGAAAAAAGGCATCTTTTACATCCCAACATATACTTTTTGGTCCCTCATAGCTCCTGGCATTTTCTCTGGCTTGTTCCCCATGCCTGGAATGCTTTCCCTGCACTCTGACTACTGACCTCTCCGGCTTCCTTTAAGTCTCAGCTGAGATCCCATCTTCTACAGAAAGCCTTCCCCAAGCCTTCCCCTTCTAGCACCCCTTCTTTAATAATTTCCTGTTTATCCTGCATATAGCTTGCTTTGTAGCTTTGTAGATCTTTGCTTGAATGTTGTCTAGATTGTAAGTTCCTTGAGGGCAGGGACTGTCTTTTGCCTCTTTTGTATTCCCAGCACTTAACACAGCACCTGGAACATAGCAGGCATGTAAAAAATATGAATTGCTTTATTGACTCCAGAGCCAGTGCTCTTTTCATGATGCCATACTGAATATAAATAAATAAATATAAATATATATATAAATAAATAAACCCATTGGTTTTAGTTGCCTCTAAGACATGCCACTGGAAATGCCTCATTGGTAGCTGCTGTAGAACTAAAGGCTTCTCAGGCGGAATTCTTCCCTCTACATGAGGCCTGTCTTGGCCTTCTCCTCTCAGCAGCGCAATTTCTTCATCTGTAGAATGGGGGTGACCTAGATGACCTCTAAAGTCCCATCCAACTCCAGGTATATGATTCTATGCCAGTGGTTCTCAACCTGTGGGTCGCGACCCCTTTGGGGGTCAAATGACCCTTTCACAGGGGTCACAGGGGTCACCTAAGACCATGGGAAAACATATTTCCGATGGTCTTAGGAACCAAGACACTGCTCCTCTATCTGTCTCCAGGTGGGTCGGCCCACATGCAGATATGCCCATATACAAGTATTAAAGGGTTGCAGCATTAGGAAGGTTGAGAACCACTGTTCTATGCCCTCTCATACATACATTTTGTACAATGAAGAAATCTCTGTGGTTGAATACACATTAAATGACAATTATTTCTGGAGTAATGGGAAGTAAGGAGTAAGCATAGCTACCTTTATGCCTAAGCATATTTGGGGGTGATTTGTGAATTTCCTTTCTCATCCATTCCACCTCTAATACTTAATACTTGCCTGAACTTGGGCAAGTGAAATTAATCTCCCTGAGCTTTAGTTTCTTCATCTGTGAAATGAAGGGTTGCACTAGATGCCCTCTAGGGTTCCTTGGTACTCTGGACTATATGATTTGCTGACATCCGCCTAGTCAAACATTAAGAGACAGTTTTCCTGATTCTGAAAAATACTTCTTTCTCCAATCCTCTTCTATCTCTTCTCTAGATCTCTTTGCTCTCCTTGGTCCCACCCAAATTCTTCTTTCCTTCTCTTTCCCAAGTAGCACTCTCTCTCCCCCTCCCCTCCCCTTATAGTGATATCCTGTGGGTATCTGGAGTAAAGCAAACATTTATATATATTGCAGGATAAATGGTAGTTATCTTTTACCAGAGCAGTGACATTTCCTGTTGTGCTTTTAATGCCATTCTCTGGATAAGACTCCTTGAATCTCTTGTTTCATTCATTCAAATAAACATTTATTAGTCTCATTTATATACAAGACTTTTTGCTAGTACTGTGGGGGACAGAAAGCTAAACAAGTCATGCTCCATGTCCTCACGAAACATCAAGTCTAAGAAGGATGATAAAAACATAGATAATTTTAAATGCAACATGACAAAATGCATGAAAGGTATAAGGAACATAGTATGTGAATATAAGAATGATCCAGTCCATGGTGTGGCTAGGTGGTGCAGTGAATAGAGCCAGGAGTCAGGAGGACCTGAATTCAAATTTGGCCTCAGACACTTAACACTTACTAACCATGTGACCTTGGGCAAGTCACCGAACCCCAATTGCCCTGCCTTCCCACCTCCAAAAAGCAATAAAAGAAAAGAAAAGAATGATCCAGTCCAGCTGGGGAATCAGGAAAGGCTCCCTAGAGAAGGTAACATCTAAGCTGGGTAGGATTGGTGGAAGATGAGTAGGTGGGGTGGAGAGGTTCCAGGTAGAGAGAGCAGAATGAAGGCAGTAGGAAGTAGGAAGGAAAACAAGTTTTGGTTTTGACTGAAGAAACAGAGAATTTTAGAATGACCTATTTGGATTTCTAATGCCAAAAAACACTGATCTGTCATGAAAACAGTAATAGAAACATCATTTACATTTGGAAAGAAACTCATGGTTTGGACGTCATCACCTGGAAAAACAAAGCCACATAGCCTGCCTGTTGGTAGGATACATAAGATAGGGGTCCTCCTATTTGTAGATTCCTCATTTTGTACAGTCACAATTAAGTTAGACTCAAATAGATTCTTTCATCATAAAGGTCACAGCCTTCCTTTCTGGTTCATTGTTCATGCTCTGAAAGAAAGCATAGGTAAATAAAAAAGAAACAGAATAAGGTTTGACCCTCTCCTTAGATGAACAAGTCTTAATCAATTTTTTTTTTTGTCTTGTTGGAAGTGGGGTAAATGGGCCCAGTGGAGAAACTCTAAGAATTAAGTTTATGCTTTCTGTAGTCACTAAAACAAAAAATAATTTTGTTAGTTTAAGATTATTGTTTCAAACACAATACTGAAATACACATGTCACTCACTTCTTGATATTAGAGGGCTAACAGCTCATATATTTAGAGAGCTCTGTAATCTGCAGAGTGCTTTCCTCACAACAACCCTTGGAAGTAGGTTGAACAAATGTTATCTCCATTTTACTGATGGAGGAACTGAGGTTCAGAATTGAAATGAATTGCTCTAAGTCATATGGGTACTTAACAACAGAGCCAGAGCTCAAACCTAGGCCCTAATTCCAAAGGCAATAGTAGCTCAAATTTCTAAAAGCATTGTGAACTGCTTATCTCACGACAAGAAGTGACCCTTCTCCTCAATGTCAACCCCTCTATTTTTTGCCATTAAATCCCAGACCTTTCTGCTTCTTTTGGTTCATCTCTTCTCCTTTATTTTCATTCTCTCACTCTCCACTGACTTTTCCCCCAAGGCCTATGAACATGCACAGATCTTCTTCAATTTATGAAACCAGCTCTGTTTCATTTTGTGAAATGTTCACTTGACCTTATTCCTTCAGCCTGTTGTCTTCTCTCTCTCCTTCCTTTTACAGCCATATTCCTAAAAAAAAAAAAAAAAAGTCTCTTCTCTCTTTCCGTTCTGTTGTTCACTTCTTAATGCCTTGTCACCTGGTTTCCAGTGTCATCAATTGATTGAAACTGCTCTCTCCACAGATTCCCACCATCTCTTAATTGCCAAATCCAGTGGCCTTTTTTTCAGTCTTCATCCTTCTTGACCTTGCTGAAGCGTTTGGCACTGTTGACCACCCCTCCTTCTGGATACTTTTTGTTCTCAGGGTCTTCATGACACTAATTTCTCCTGGTTCCCCTTCCCCTTATCTGAGTCTCCTTTGATGGAATGTTATCCTGATCTTCCTCCCTTTGTTCAGGTGTTCCTCAGTGCTCTGGCCTGGACCTCATCTCCTCATACTTTCCCAGTGGTATCATCAGCTCCCATGGGTTCAATGCTCTTGTCTATGCAAATGACCCCCAGATCTCTATCTAGCCATCATTTCTCATTTGAGCCCCAGTTCTACATCAACTACAAATTAAACATTTCCAACTGTGTATCTTGTCTTAAAACCAAACACAGCACAATTCCCTACCCCTAACTCCTCATTTTTGTTGAAGGTACTACCATCTTTTCAATCACCCAGGTTCATAATATCAGCATAACCCATGAGGCTTGACTCTCTCTCACTACCTACCAATCATAATCCATGTCCAACCCACAGCCATTTCTACCATGCTACCTAAACCCAATCTTTTGCCAAGGTTTGTTGGTTCTACCTCTGCAAGATCGTTCACATTTCTCTCCTTTACTACATCCACAGAGTCCTCACTCTGATATCTCTCACTAAGAAGGCTGCAGTGACTCCTTAATTTGTCTCTCTACCCTCCCCTCAGATGCCAAAAATGACATTTCTAAAGAACAGATCTCAACCATATCACCATATCACTCTCTTGCTCAAAAATCTCTAGTGACTCCCTATTGCCTTTAACATAAAATACAAACACTTCTGTTTGACATTTAAAACCCTTCACAATTTGACTTAAGCCTACCCTTCTGCCTCTGCATGAGGTCTCTGCACAGAGGGAAGGACTTCCAGAACAGGGGGCACGAGTTAAACCTTGTCACATGTATTCTTTTTTTTTTTAATTTTTTTTGTTTATTTTCAGTTTACAACATTCATTTCCACAAGATTTCGAGTTACAAATTTTCTCCCCATCTTTCCCCTAGCCACCACCCCAAAACAGCGATCCCACTGTATACCCCCTCCCCCAATCTGTTCTCTCCTCTATCCTCCCCCATCCCCCCTCCAACTTACCAGTAGGGCAAGATACCTCAGTGCCTGTATATCTTATTTCCCAGTTGCATGTAAAATAATAATAATAATAATTTTTAAAAGACATTTGATTTTAAAACTTTGAATTCCATATTTTTTCACTTCTTCCCTCATCATTCACCCTTACTGGGAAGATAAGCAATTCAATATAGGTTGTACATGTGTAGTTATGCAAAACATTTCCTTAGTGGATATATTGTGAAAGACTGACTATATTTCCCTCCATCCTATCCTGTCCCCCACTTGTTCTATTTTCACTTTGACCCTGTTCCTTTTCAAAAGTGTGTGCTTCTAACTACTGTCCCCTCTCCCTCACCCCCCCACAATCTGTCCTCCCTTCTATCATCTCCCCTCTCATCCCCTTCTCCACTACTTTCCCGTAGGGTAAGATACCCAATTTAATGTGTGTGTTATTCCCTCCCTAAGCCAAATTCAATGAGAGTAAGGTTGACCCATTCCCTTTTGCCTTCCTGCTCTTCCCCTCCATTATAACAGTTTTCTCTTGTCTCTTTTATATGAGATAATTTACCCTATTCTGTCTCTCCCTATCTCTTCTCATTATATTCCTCTCTAACCTCTTAATTTTATTTTTTAGATCTCATCTCTTCCTATTCAACTGATCCTGTGCCCTCTGTCTATGTATACATGTAGAAATATATACACACACTCACATATGTATTTATTTGCATATATACCCTCCTATATAAATATATATGTATGTATACATACATATATATACATTTATATTCCCTTCACCTATCCTCATACTGAGAAAAGTTTCATAAGTTACAATTATCGTTTTTTCATGTAGGAATGTAATTAGTCCAACTTTGATAAGTTCCTTATGATTTCTTTTTCCTGTTTACCTTCTCATGCTTCTCTTGCTTCTTGTATTTGAATGGCAAGTTTTCTATTCCACTCTCTTTTTTTCATCAAGAATGCTTGAATTTCATCGAATGACCATATTTTCCCCTGAAGTCACATGTATTTCTTACACATGGGCGTCATTACTTCCTGTGGATGCTGTGTGTATTTGTAGGAAGGAGTGAGCCAGGTTCTTAGGAGAAGGTTTTGCATTAACTGTCTTCACCATGTTATCTGAAAGTAGTAGTAGTAGTAGTACTAGTAGTAGTAGTAGTAGTAGTAGTAGTAGTAGTAGTAGTAATAGTAGTAGTAGTAGTAGTAGTAGTAGTAGTAATAGTAGTAGTAGTAGTAGTAGTAATAGTAGTAGTAGTAGTAGTAGTAGTAGTAGTAGTAGTAGTAGTAGTAGTAGTATTAGCAGCAGCTGCTCTCTGGAGACCCAACAAGCAAGCCAAGACATCATGCTCTTCATGTCACTGCTCCTCTTCAAGGACAAGGGCCAAACAACAACAGCCCTTCCAGGCTTAACCTTCCCCGAAACCTTCCACATCTCTGAGACTCAAATCAAACACAGGCTCCTCTCTTGATCTCTCCACTTGCTAATCCCCTACTCAAGAAATTGCTTTGTTTGTAATCAATCAATAATCAATAGACATTTACTAAGTGCCAATGTGCCAGGCACTGTGCTAAGTGATGAGGATACAAAAGGAGAAGAGTTCTCAAGGAGCTTACAGTCTAACGGGGGAGACATCACGCCAAGTATACAAAGTGAGTTATATACAGGATTAAAAGGAAATTGTTGGGGTGGCTAGGTGGCACAGAGAGTAGAGCACTGGCCCTGGAGTCAAGAAGACCCGAGTTCAAACCCAGCCTCAGACATTTAACACGTACTGGCCATGTCACCTTGGGCAAGTCACTTAACCCCAATTGCCCTGCCCTCCCCCCTCCAAAAAGCAAAAAAGAAAAAATAGTTAAAAGAGGGAAGGAGCTGGGATTAAGAGGGGTTTGGGAAAGTTTCTCATGAAAGGTGGGATTTTAGTTGGGACTCAGAGGGAGCCAGGGAGGTTAGTAGGGAGAGGCAGAGGGAGAGCTTCCCAGGCATGGGGAACAGCCAGAGAAAATACCAGGAGCAGAGAAGGCGTGTCTTATTTGAGGAACAGTCAGGAGGTCAGGGTCACTGAATCAAAGAGTATGTGTTGAGGTGTAAGGTGTAAGGTGACAGAAGATAAAAAGGGAGGAGGAGACTAGCTTACAAAGGGCTTTGAATGCCAAACGGAGCATTTTGTATTTGATGCTGGTAGCGGCAGGAACCCACTGGAGTTTACTAAGTAGGGGGTGACACGGTTGGGCCTGGGCTTCAGGAGAATCACGGTGGTGACTGGATGGAGAATTGATGGCAGTGAGGAGAGGGTCAAGACAGGCAAACCCACCAAGGCAGGTGATGGCAATAATCCAGGCATGAAGTGATGGGGGCCTGCCCTAGATGGGTGCTAGTGTCACAGGAGGGAAGAAGACTCACTCCAGAGATTCTGAGAAGGTGAAGTCTACAGGCCTCTGCAACAGCTTGGAAATGAGAAGTAGAGATAGTGAGGAATACAAGATGGTTCCTAGATTGTGAGCTGAGAGACTGGAAAGAGGGTGGTGTTTCCTACAGTCATCAGGAAGGCAGGAAGGGGGAGGGTGCAGGGGGAAAGATAATGAGTTCTGTTTTGAATGTATTGCATTTAAGATGTCCAGTTCAAGGTGTCTGAAAGGCAGCTGGAGGTCAGCAGAGACACTGGGGCAAGATAGGTAGATTTGAGTCTCATTAGCACAGAAATTATAATTAAACCTGTGGGAGCTGACGAGATGACCAAGTGAAGTAACGTGGAGGGAGAAGAGAAGAGGCCTAGGAAAGAATCCTGAGGGACACGCACAGTAAAAGGGATGGATGAGGATTTGGCTAAGGAGACTGAGAAAGGGTGAGCAGATCAAGAGGAGCAGCACCAGGAGAGAGCCATGTCCCCCAAAACTGAGAGAGACAAGAGTATCAAGGAAGAGAGAAAGACCGACAGCGTCAAAGGCTGCAGAAAGGTCAAGGAGCCTGAGGATTGAGAAAAGGCCACTGAATCTGGCTACTAAGCGATCATTAGTAACTCGGGAGAGAGCAATTTTGAGGGAATGATAAGGTCAGAAGCCAGACTGTAAGGAGTTAAGAAGCAGGTGATAGGAGAGAGAGTGGGGACACTTACTGCCTTTTCTGATGGCCTTTCTGAGGAGTTTAGCTACACATGGCGGAAGAGATACATATATTTCTTACACAGAGATGTAAGGATCAAGTAAGGGTTCTTTCCAGGATGGGTGACATGCAGCCAAATATGTAGGCAGTAGAAAATGAGCCGGTGGGCAGAGAGCCACTAAAAATAAGTGAAAGAGTGGGGAGAACAGGGGTGGGGAAATGGAGGGGGGAGGGGAATCTGTTGGAAGAGAAGGGATGGAATGGATTGTTTGCCCAAGTAGAAGGCTTAGCCTCAATAAGGAGTAAGGGCACTTCATCATCGGCTAGAGGCCGAGGAAGGGTGGAGAGGGGAGCAGAGGGAGATTTCAGTGAATGGCCTCGATTATTATTCTGTAAAATAGGAGGCAAATGTTTACTTATTTGTGTTCCTGTTGTTTTCTATTAAGAGAACAAGAACTCCTTTAGAGTAGGAACTGTTTCTTATTGGTCTTTGTATTCTCAGTGCCTAGTGTAGCTTCTGGTACATTGTAGACTCTTAATGCTCATCGATTGAATGGACAGCTCTCTGGGACAGTCAACACAAAGAGCATTTGTCTTTGCTTACAGATGTGAGGACCCAGGCTGAGGGAAATGCACTGACTTACCCAAGGTCAAACAATGTGGGGCAGAGATGGGACTGCCATCCTAGAATCTAAGATACCAAATCCATCGTTCCAACTATTATACCATACTTGGAGGCTAGAGCCTGTTTTCTCTTACTTCCGTTGGGAGCCACATCAGAAATGTCCCATCATCACTTTCTTCTCTTAGATTCTAGAACAATCTGGTTTCTTCATTTCTCTTCTGGATCTCCTGAACCTTTACTAAGAGTCTCTTCTGTGAGATAATAATAATAATATTTATGTAGTACTATAAGATTTGGAAAACACTTTACAAATAACCCATTTTATCCTCGCAAAAACCCTAGGAGGCAAGAGATACTTTTATCCCCTTTATAGATGGGGAAACTGAGATTGAGAGAGGTTAAATGACTTGCCCAGGATCACAGGGCAATCTGATTCAGTATTAGAATTCAGGCCTTTCTGACTCTAATAGGCTATCCACTGTGCTACCTAGCTTTCTCTTTGCTTTTATAAACTAGTCTAGAGGTCAAAGCATGCCTCTACTGATAATCGCCATGCTCCTAAAGGGGAATCTGATAAATAACTCTGAAGTTTAGTTTTTTACAAAAAAAATCACATATTTTTATGTGGAAACTACATGTAGTGTACACAGAATGAACTGTTTAACCATTATAAGCAAAAACAATTTCTTCACAGGCCACATATCATCTATTTCCACATTTTCTGAACCTTCATGGTGGCATTAGGTCTTGAGTGCAATAGAGGTTGGTCAGTCATAGTGAGTGTGTATGTACCATCTATGTGGGATAGCTAATTGGAGCCTCTCATTGTCCATCACCATGGAAACAAGTGCTAGGAGCAGACACAGGCAGGAAACACCATCTGGTTTAAAAAACAAACACACACACACATACACACGCACGTGTGCGCACACACATACACACACATACACACACACACCCCTTACCATATTGAACTTACTTTTATAAACGGCAGAATTAACATCATCTATTCTTAGGGTACCAGCCCAAATCAATCTGTTGAGATTTTCTTTGATTTTTCTTAGTCACTTCAGGTACCATCTTATCAGTTATCACTTCAAGTTTGCAAGGGAAAATATGTTTAATCTAAATTGATAAACTGAAGTCTTTTCATCATAAAAACAATTTTTAAGACAAAAAGCACCTAAATTTTGCTCAGGCTGGACAGATACACACAGGGTTGTGCTGGAGCCAGCTTAGACAGAGTCTTAAGAATTAACGGCTAAATTTTCAGTGTGAGGATTTGCACCTCAGAAATCAGCAAATTCTACAAATCAGGCCTCGATTTATTGTTTTGTTGACTGTCTGTTCTTAAGAAAATCATGGAGAAAGTGTCTATAATGGAGATTTAAACTTTTTTTTTTTGGAGGCAATAGCTGGTAAGTGTCCAAGGCCGTATTTGAACTCAGGTCCTCTTGACTCCAGGACTGGTGCTTTATCCATTACACTACCTCGCTGCAGGCTAAACTTAAAAGTGTTGTGTATGCATTTTTCCCCACCAAAGAGGTGATTATTAAACCTTTACCCTCTGTGCTCTGGGCGCACACATACGTGTGGATGGAGGCAGAGGCTCTAGAGCAGTGGTTCTCAACCTTCCTAAGGCTGCGACACTTTAATACTGGTATGTGGGTGTATCTGCATGTGAGTGGACTAGCCTGGAGATGGATAGAGGAGCAGTGTCTTGGTTCCTAAGACCATTGGAAATATGTGTTTTCTGATGGTCTTAGGCGACCCCTGTGAAAGGGTCGTTTGACCCCCAAAGGGGTCGCAACCCACAGGTTGAGAACCACTGCTCTAGATGTTGGTACAAAGAATGAAGACACCTTGTAGTACAATTCAGTCTTACCAGAGGCATCATAGGACATCAATAGGACACATTATCATGTATCTAGGGTCACTATAGTCATTCACTCATTGGGTCAAAAAACATTTGAATGCCTACCATAGGGGTATGTATGTGCTGGCATATTCCTGGCCCCATTTCTATGTGAGCTGATAGTGTTTACTACATGTTGGGTTCTGTGTCTGACATGATGGAGACTATAAAGTATCACCCCCACATACCTATAGGAGGTAACAGATAATACCAATGTAATATATGTTAGCGTCATGTGAGAAGTAATGTCCCTTATAAGAATATATTAAATGTGACAATAATATATAAGTAATAATCCTTTATAATAAAGAATAAATAAAGAGTTGAAAATGGATCAATGTCACCCTGAGGTGAGATATTGTAGGTCTGACTTAGACTGGTCCAGTGCTTCAGGTTCAGAATTAGAAGGAAATGAGACATTCACATCATCTAATATTTTCCAAGAGGAGGCTTACATAGCCATAAGAAGTAAAGGATGTTCAGCAAAGACACAGCACTGATTCAGTCTGGCCCAGCTTCTATGGGTCTCTGTTGCCTACGCTGTTCCACCAGTTAGAGGCTTAAGGGAGGCGCTCCTAATCCCCCATGCACTGCTTCTGTAAACTACACCAAGGATTCAAGCCTTAGTGACCTACTAGCAATTAAGTGATCATCAAGGACATCTTCAATATTTTTATAGAAAAAACTAGTCTACACAGTGCTTCAACATGCAGGATTTTTTCATGGAGCTCCATAGGACTTTGTTTTTGGCTCTCTACTGTTAGATGTTGTTATCAATAACTCGGATGAAGGCATGGATGGTGTGTCTATCAAATTTGTGGATGACAAAAAGCTGGGAGGAATAGCTAACACACTGAATGACAAAACCATGATTCAAAAAACTCTCAACAAGCTGAAATGATGGACTAAACCCAAGATGATGAAATTTAATAGGGATAAACAGAAAACCCTACACTTAGGGTGTTTTTTTAAAATCAGCTACACAGATACATGATGGAAAAGAGGAGGCTTGACAACTGTTCTGTGAAAAAGATCGGAAAGTTTTAGTGAACTGTAAATTCAGTGAGAGTCAACATTGACATGGCAGCCAAAACAGTTAACACATTCCCAAGCCGAGTTAAGAAAGGCACAGGGTGCCCAGGATGAAATGGATGATAGTTCCTCTGTGCTCTCTTCTGGCCAGACCAGATTGGAAATATCATGTTCACTTTCAGGTGCTTCATTTTTAGGACATTGATAAGCTATGGCACTTTGAGAGGAAAATCCAATTGGTGACCAAAATCATACCATTCAAATATCGGGGAAAAGAAATGAGAAATGCTTAGAAAAGCAAAGATTTTAGGGGTAATGTGATGGACTTTTTTTCATTTCTTTTTTCAAGATATGTCATTTGGAAAAAATATTAATCTTTGTCCAAGAAAGCATTGGAGAAATGGCTAGTCGTTGAAGATTGTGGCTTCTTAGAAGGCAAAAGAAAACTTCCCGACCATTCGAACTTTCTAAAAGTAGAATAGGAGTTAGTAATTTCCCTTGTCACTGAACATCTTCAGGAAGAGGTTGGGTAAGCACTCTTCAGAGATGCTATGAAGGTACAGGTTGGACTAAATGACCTATAAGATTCCTTTCAATTCTGAGATCATATAATCCTATGTGATATTTGTGGAATTGCTTTTGAATTCCCATTCTTGTTCATCTCTTCAGTGTAGTCATCACATCTCTGCTGATGATTGACCAATTTTTAATTCCATTATCAACTTTTCTTCTAAGTTCGAGTACAGAACTTCCCACTCTCTCTTTGAAATCCCCATGTAGATGTCCAGTCAGTGCCTCAAACACAGTATGTAAAAAAACTGAGCTCATCATCTTCCTTCCAAACCACCTCTTCTTCCTAATTTCCTTCTTAAACGTTGCCACCAGTCTCCTGGCTACCTAGGATTGAAACCTCAAAACAACCTTTGATCTTCCCTTTCTTTCTTGTTTTTCATAATTTGTTTCTAAATTGTGTTATTTCTACCTCTTTTTTTATAACCTGCCCCTTCTTTCCACTTCTATTTCCTCCTATTCAACTGTCTATTTTCCCTTTAAAAAGAAAGAAAGGTTTTATTGATGTATTTTGACAAACATCATTCCAGGAAAAAATTGTTTATAACTAAGTAAAACAACTTAACACATCTAACTATACAATGGCCTCATATGAATACCCCCAACTGGTCTCCCCAAATCTATTCCCTCTCTTCTCTTACACATTGATATATTGTTCTAAAGTAATCAATATCAGAGACCCAGAGACATACATATGCATCTAAGTCAAGTCAATAACTATTTACTAAGCTCCTACAACGTGCCTGGCACTATGCTGAGAACTGGGAATATAGGGAAAGACAAACAAACAACCAAAAATCCAGTCCCTGCTCTGAAGCTTCTCTCTTTTTTCTTGATAGAAGCTGTAGAAACAGAATTGCACCGATCCCATATTCCTTTCTGCCATGGCTTTATAACCACAGTTCCCAGAATGCTGACATATCCCTCTATGGATTGGTACAAGACTCAGTGCTCATACCCTCACTAGTTAGTTCCATTGGCAGAAGTTATCTGCCTTGGCTTGGCCAAAACCTCAGTTTTCATGACCTACAGACAGAACTAACTCCAAGGACACATATTTGGAGACTCTTTCTTATACTCATTCTCAAGTATTAATTGCCCACCGAGGATACACTAAATAAGTAATTCACATCCTCCATTCTGTCTTTCACACTCCATTCTCCTTCAATCAATTAATAACTATTCCTTACTCTCTCACAAACATAACAAAGGGGGTAGTTTTCACTACCTACATGACTAATGAGCAGGAGAATGTCTTGGTTCTCTCTTCAAGCCTGAGTGGGAATAAAATAATGACACTGAACAGCTGGGCAAAGGTTGAGTCTTGCCTACACAGCTGTTTTGTCTTCCCCTGGGATTCTCTGCCATAAACCACATAAAGCTAATAGACTTATAGGATTTAGAGTTTGGAGGGATATTTGAGATTAACCAGTCCAATGCTCATATTTTATAGACGAGTCAATGCCCAGCACCACTCAGGCCCACATCTCTCTGTCTTGTCCACAGTAATAACAAAGAAAATTTCATCAAATGCTTTGTTCAAATATGGGTTGTGTCAATGGCGTTCCCCTGATCTACCTATCAAAAAAGCAAGTGAGGTTAGTGTGGCATGACCTGCTTTAGATAAAGCAGTGCTGGATTGTAATTATCATGGCTTCCCTTTCTAAATGATTACAAGCCATTCTTCTAAGAATACATTCTAGAATTTTATTATGAATAGAAATCATACTCACTTGTCTAAATTTTTTAGTCTCTACTTTTACTTTTTTTTAAATTAGAACATTCAATCATTTTCAGTACTATAACACCTCCCCAACCCACTGTGGTTTTTCAAGGATTGTTAACAATAGTTCAGCAATCACATTTACTTGTTCTTTCAGACCTAGTGACTTGAACTTCTTCAAGGCAGCTAGGTGATCTCTTATTATCACTTGAATTGTCTACAACTCCTTGTTAGTCATCCTTGTAAATACCCTCCCTTCATTCCTTCCTTCCTTCCTTCCTTCCTTCCTTCCTTCCTTCCTTCCTTCCCACTCAGGCTGGAAGTTCAAGGGCTACTTAGAGGCCCAATCCAACGATTTCCCAAAGCCTTACCATATTGATGCCAAATTTAGTGTAGATACCCAATTAGCTCAGCCCACTACAATTCAGAAATTCTGAACTCAAGAGACCCACCAGTCCCAACTGGTAGTTGGATTATAGACATGTGCCACTATTTCTGAATATCTCTCCCATTTTCCAAAAACACTCTCACCTTCTCCCCATTTTCTGATCATCACACAGTTGACCTAAAGCATCAATCCCATTCTTTTTTCCCCTTCCTTGTGTTTTCAAAATTTTATTCTTGAAAGCTTCCCATTCCTTTTACAATGAGTCAGTAATATGAATTATAGATCATAGGATACTAGTCACTCTTTCTCTGAGTTTGGGGAAAATAACTCTACTAAAATCTAGAGTAGGAATAAAACTATGCCAAGGTTCCTCTCCATTTCTAACATGGGTTTGAAGGTAGAGTGATAAATTCCTTCTAGGATTTCCATCATTTCCACCTCAGCAAAAAGTTAGGGCAGAATAAAGCCAAGATCGAAGTCTCGTTCATTGACACCTTCATCTTTTGACAAAGGAAATTATGATTAAAGTGAAGAATTTCTTGGTGACTCTACTTTTACTAGAGAAAGAGCTCTATGAGATGTCTACATGTTGAAATCCCTGATCACCGACCGCTGTATTAGGTCTGCATCATTTCCTATACTACTCATTTCTTGTCTCCTTCTGACTGTGTGTTCTCTACTCTGTTCTCATGACAATATTACTCATATTCTTCCTTCCATTGATTCTCACCCAAATATTCTCTACTATGATTTCCCAATCCAGTTCCTAGATGTAAGATGAACCTTACATCTTAATTACTATTGAATTAATTTGTGTATTACAACACTTATAGTTTTTTTCCTATCACAAGTCTTATTCCACTAAGCATAAGTGATAATAGCAACTTTAAATACTTACCTTCTTGTGTTAAGATATCTAATTCACCTTCCTTATTACTCATTTTGTACCTTTTTTTTTTTGTAAAGATATGTATGTTAGTTTTATACCTAGATTTTGCCTCTTATGAATTACTGGTCCTCTCTGCTGAAAATCATATTCCTTTGTTGTCCCTGTTTTCTCATTTACTTGGGAGATGTATGTTTAGCACAGCTTGTTGACTGTCTATTGGGAGTAATTTTTTCCCCATGTCTTCTATTTTCAGTTTAAAAGCCTTTAGATAAGATTTGCAAGATTCAAATTTAACTTTTTAAAAAATTGTTTCTCATTAAGTGAACTACATCCCTGGCCAAGAGCCCAGCACTGTTTTATCTTAAGCTATGACCCAGAAATGCACATTAGATTCTCAGATACCATCTTTTTAACCAGCTGCTCATTTCACCAAACTCCGTTTCTTTTATGGAGTACCTTTGGCATTAGTGATGAAAACACCACCTGTGTCTGAGCTCTCTGTTTTCTTAAGTGGGACATCATAATTCCTAGCAACTCTTCTTAGGTTTATTTTTAGCTATAAATATCATTTATATCTACCTGAATCACCAGAAGTGGATAGTAATCGTCAGGTTTGACCAGCCTTGGAAAAGTCTTTGTCATGTCCCAGATTCACATCCTGAAAAGATAAAATACCTCCCAGTTGACACTAGTCACATCGGGTTCACATGTACTTTACCTCAATCCTTCTCAGCAGTCAAATACTACTGGTTAAATCCCCTTCATCTGATAATTACTGAATAATCTCTCTCATGGGAATACCTTTGAATCCACATCACTTTAAAGCAGGGCTTCTTAAACCATTTCCACTAGTTACCCCTTTTCTCCATTTGCAGCTTCGCTGGCATTGCTGGTCTGAGGGCATACTCAGTGCAAAGTGCAGATGGTTTGTGTTCACAACCAGGGCTGCAGTGAAGTTGCCTGATGCAACATGGGCAAATCCTGCCAGATGCACCTCAGATTCATTATGAGTTTGATTTTGACTTAATTTTTGGTCATTGTGGGTTCAGAAACTTTACTGTTCCAAATTTTTCATAACCCCATATAGGGTCAAGACCCACAGTTTAAGAAGCACTGTTCTAAATAAACCCATTTCCCATTCATTCTAAATTTCCCACAGATTGGGCTCATTACATGGGGTAATTTGTATGTTAACTGCCCCTTAATCAACTAGAGTACCCATTCCAAACATACTAGGACTTCAAAAATCATCTAAAAGACAAGGAACATAAATTTTAAAAGCAAAGCATTTAATCAAGGAAAAATTGATTAGCAAAACAACGAGCAACTTCAAACACCTTTCTCAACAGTTATAATCTAATCCCCCAACTCCCAATGAATAGTATCAAGATGAAAGGATCTATGAATGCTATCCTTGGAAGACTTCACCTATGTGAATAATTAATTCTCTTTGTTTGGCCAGACTGGGAGAAGAACAAGTCATTCTATATGTCCTTTTGGTTTAGTCTTGGTACCTGACTGGAAAGCTATATCATGGCAGGACTCACTCTTATCTTTGGAATTATTTGGTCCTTCCACATGGAATCAAGGTTGTTGGTTGCTTTTCTCTTTCCACTCTGAAACTATAACAGTGAGAGAAGGCTATAGAAGATTGTCCTGTTGGATGAAGCAAGGGAAGTGCCATGAACCTGAGGTGCTCAGTCAACTCTGCTAGCCCCACATCTCATACTTGTCAAAGAAGGATGTAGATATTAGGGAGAAACAGTTACCTCCTGCATTGTATGAACTGAATTTTATTTTTAAATATAAAAAACTGGACACCATTCGAATCTACTTGTTTAAAAAGAAAAAAGAGTGCTGAGTGTCCTTGTTTGCTCTTTGCTGTTAGTGAGACCAAAGCTTAGAAGGATGAGAGTTTTGTAAATACCGTAAGTGACACCTGAACAAACCACTTTACCTACAAGGACTTTGTGAAAATAAGTGATCTAGAGGTATCCCTTCTACCTCACCGGGATTAGCAACACAGCACCCCTGTGATCCGGAAAATCTGCATAAAATCGTTTAGTCTGCCCTTCATACCAGAGGAGGTCTGAATTTTGTTCTTTTTTGTTTATGGGGTGTTTACAGTATGTTACTGTAAAATTTGGGTTGATATTATATAATACTGCACATATATAATACTATACATATATTTTATGCGTTTCTAAACTTTTTCTGTATAGTCTGTTGGGCTTCATGTATCGTCTGAAGTTTCTGCAAAACTACCCCCAAATCCCCATTTAATTTCTTATGTCTATCCATGATATATCAAAACCACAATGGGGAAAGCCACAATATGGAAGGGAGAATTGTAATGTATGTGAAATGCTTTGAATTTCAGAGAAGCATAAACCTGCTCATACCCATATACCTGCCTCTCCATTGTCCTGTGAGTGAGACAGTTTTAATTTTTACAGAAATTGTTACATACTGCGAATCATGGACCAAAACACCAATAGGATATTGGTATTCAAAGGACGGGTATTTGTTTCAGGAAGAAGTTTCAGGGCATTAAAGGATCTTTGCAATTTCCCAAAGACTACTCTTCTTTTTAATCCTAAGCCGAACTTGTTAAAAATTTGTCATGTCTGAATGAGAAATCTACTTGTCTGTGAATGTATGTATGTTTCTATCTATATATCCCTCTATCATCCATCTACAAATATCTATGTAGATCTATATATGCATATATTGTGTCCTAAAAGTTTTCATGCAGTTTAAACTTTTAAAACGGCAGAAGTGTAAATGCCACAAACTTAGGAAAACATCATTTGAAAGTTTAATGATTTAAATATTAAATATCTTTTATACTTATTTCAGTACCTTGGCATTATGCATTGCATGTGCAACAGTTTCTGAATGATACTTTCTCATATCTATCAGCAGGTAGGGGCACATCCTTTTACTTGGTCACCTCAGTTCACTGATCTATCTCCATTAGATGTTGTTGTTTTTTGGTGAGGTCACGTCAAAACTTTCGTGTATGCATCAAAATCTTGTTCTTTGAAGGACCTTAAAGTTGGAGCCATGAATGCCATCTTTTCAGTCACTAGCAGCAGCTGATGAAAGCTTTTATAAAGGTCAAGAATCAACTAAAGTAAAATGGAGCACGAGATGGTGTTTGTGTTCAATTTTAATTAGAAACGTCAATATTTTAAAATTTTAAAGAATTTAACTTTTCAAGTATTTTTCTCTAAGTTCTTAGTATTCATACTTCTAAAGTTATTTTTAAATTATTTTCTATTCAACTCTATTTCTTCTGTTGCAAATTCTCTCCCTCCCTCCATCCCTTCCCCTACCCGTAAAGAAAGCAAGAGAAACATTACACAAGTGATACTCATTACACATATGAAGTCATATAAAACATTTCCACAATAACTATGTTTTTTTGGGGGGGGCGAGAAAAAGAGATAATACTTGTTTCAACCTACACTCTAAGTTCATCAGTTCTATAACTGGAAGTAGATAGTATTTTTCATCATGAATCCTTTGGAACTGTGGTGGGTCATTGTGTTAATCAGAGTCGCTAAGTCTTTCAGAGTTATCTTTACAATATTGCTGTTGTATAAATTGTCCTCCTGATTCTGCTCACTTTACTTTGCATCAGTTCATATAAGTCTTCCCAGGTTTTTCTGAAACCATCCCTTTAATCATTTATCACAGCATAATTCACATTCATTTGCCATCACTTGCTCATCTAAAATTATTAACACTTGAAACCAAACCAAGATTTTTGGGATGCTGTGCATCTATAGATATACACATTGACATCTATATAGAGATATATACATATATATGTAGAGAGATATACATTGAACTTGGACTCTGTACTGAATACCTGTGGCAGCCATCTGTCTCCCTGTTTTATTCCTTACCTAGTATTGTTGATCAGAGGGTTGTTGAACACACTCACTTCTGTTGTTATCTTGTAAGGGATCTTGCCTTTGATTTTTACCTACACAAAATAATTACCTGTTTTAATATACATAGGTTTATTTTTGAAAAATTAAAAGAGTAGATTACGTTATAAGCCCCCCCTGCTCAGTAGCCCATGATCAGTTACATCAGCTTGCTTTGTTTTCAGTCCCTACACCCAACAATTCTATTGGATCTTTGTGGGAGGTAGAGGGAGAGGGAGGAGATCTTAGGAACCCATTAGGACTGCTGAGTCTTAATGGACAGCACCATGAGGTTTTCTTAGTTTCTTCCTTCTTCCCCATTACCTGTCCTCATGACAAAATCTTTGGGGCTCAGGTATATCTCTCTCTGGATTTCAGTTGCAGGAACCTCAGGCCAGAATCATGGAAAATGCAACTGGGTGGGGAAAATGCAGAGTGGTATTGCCCCATTAAATGCTATGGAGGCAGTGTGGTACAAGTGGAAGGAACACTGCCTCAGAGAACCTCAAACAGATCCAACCAATCAGGCTTATCACCTGTGTGACCTCACTTAACCTCTTTGATCATCTGTTTTCCTCACCTGTAAAAGGGAGGAGTTGGTCTTGGTGGCCTTTGAGATCCCTTCCAGCACTAGGTCTGTGATCATACCAATAAATACTCACTATAGGTGGCCGTAAAATTGTCCTTGCTCTCCATGCTTGCTAGAGGTGAGATCCTTCACTCTCCATTGATCTTGTCGCTAGCCCGTGGTCTTCCATGGCAGACTGACTATGCCTCTTCAATGGAGGTTCCTCAGAGGAACCTGTATTAGTGGGTTTCCCTACCCTTTCTCGTTTGTGGTAGGACTCTTACTTTGCTTCCATTGAGGCGTAATTATTAGAGTCCTGACAAATCTCTAGGGCAATTAGAAGCGACCCTCCGTTATTGTCTCTGTGGACTTCAATAGAAATCCAACTCCAGAAAATTATCACTTCTTTCTTTCTCTTCTGCCCTTTCCTGCCCAAACTGCCCACTCTTGATCAGATTTCAGAGGCTTGATCTCATGTCACCACATCACTGTATTAATTTCTTCTAGAAGCATTTAGTGTCCTTGCAAACCCTAGTCATGTAGCCTTTAATGATGCTTTTCCTGTCCTCTGCATGTGTGTGCACGTGTGTGTATGTGTATGCATATGTTAACTCTCCTGGCCTGGATTTTGAACCCTTGTTCAGGAGAGTTCTCTTATTTCCTATACCTCTGTAATACTGGGATTCCCCTCTGGGATCTCATTTCTCCATAGTATCTTTAGAAAGCTAGAGGGAATCCAAGACTGATTTGAAGGTGGTCATGATACAAAGGGTTCTCGTCAGTGATGAGAATTAACCAAGGGCTTGTTTTTGATTCAATTTGTGCCTAGGAATTGTAATTCTGAGATCCCAGTTCAGTGGAGTCTATCTTTTCAATCTGTATTTGGGCTATGAAGTGCCCACTAGAGCTAATCCATGTAACGTAATTCTCCAGGACTCATTCTGTATTCCCTGGACTTTGTCTACTGTGCCACAGAAAATTCTTCATGAAGCTCACTCTCCCCTGTACTTCACAAATTGACAAGTATGTTCTCCTAACCTCTCCCTCTGGCTGTTTCCTCCCAGAACCTCCATTGAAGGAGGGTGTCTAGGCCACCCACATCTTCATTCCTTTCCAACATGTACTCCTGACCTACTGTACTTTCTTTACCATGGTCCCAGACATGCCTTTTCATCTCTCTGCTTCTTCCCCAAGCCCACCTCAGTTTCCTTCTATGTGTCCTCTTCTCTATTCCAGTGTAAGTTCCTTGACGGCTGAGACTCTTTTGGCTTTTATCTGTATTCCCAGCCTGATACATATTGAGTGCTAATAAGTGCTTGTGACTTAACATACCAAAGACTACAAAGGATGGTCTAAAAAAAGTGAAGAATTATTGCTAAACTATGAGCAAAATGGGTCTTTGAAAGAAGACTTGGTGGATATAAGTGGGAATTTTTTTTAAAGAAGTTGGCCAAATATTGGGAGGGAGAAATCATTTCAATACCTTCTCAATGACGGGGTTGAGAGAGGAAATGATAGAAAGATGACTATAGCTAGCTTGGAGGAAAACCTAGAGAAACTCCAGTGTGAACAGGAAAGGATTTGGATCAAGGGAGCTGTGGAAAGGGGATGGCAGAGATTACATATCATTATAGGAAAGGGATCCTGTTGAGAAGAAGTGCAAGTTATTTCTGTTTTTGTTTGGGGCTGGGGCTACATCTTCTGTTGTGGAGTAGCTAGTAGGGAGTAATAGCCCAAGAATCAGTATGGCTGTTATGTGTGTTCATGCAGATGTGTGCCTGAATTTCCCAAGAGCCAAGCCTGGATTTTGTCTGTACCTCAGTACAATAAAGAACTTTTCACACAAATAAAATCAGATCTAACTAATTGGAAAAATATCAATTGCTCATGTCTGGGTGGAGCTAATATAATAAAAATGACAATTTTACCTAAATTAAATTACATATTTAGTGCCATTCCAATTAATCTACCAAAAAATTACTTTATAGAACTAGAAAAAATAGTGACAAAATTTATTTGGAAGAACAAAAAGTCCAGAATATCAAAGCAATTAATGAAAAGAAATACTAGGGAAGGTGGCCTAGCCATACCAGATTTTAATCTATATTATAAAACACCAGTCATCAAAACCGCTTGGTACTGGCTAAAGAATAGAGTAGTGGATCAATGGAATAGATCGGGTACAAAAGACTTTGTAGTCAATGATTATAGTAATATACTATTTGATAAGCCCAAAGACCCCAGTTTCTGGGATAAGAACTCACTATTTGACAAAAACTGCTGGGAAAATTGGAATATAGTATGGCAGAAACTGGGCATAGACCATCATCTAATACCGTACACCAAAGTCAAGTCTAAATGAGTGCACAATCTAGGTATAAAGGCTGATACTGTAAATAATCTGGGGAAGCAAGGAATAGTTTACTAGTCAGATTTATGGAGTAGGGAAGACTTTATGGCCAAAGAAGAGTTGGAGAGCATTATAAAATACAAAATGGATAACCTTGATTACATTAAATTGAAAAGTT
>CM053590.1:191163233-191185384 GCA_028646515.1 Pseudochirops corinnae | reverse complement strand
CCAAACTATTGTACAATGTGAAAGTATTTGCAGATCCTATACATGATTGCATGCCACCCTGGGGGGGGCAGGGAGGGGAGAAAATTTGAAACTCAAGGGATTGTGGAACTGAATCTTGTAAACCAAAAGTAAATAAACAAATCAATGGGGAAAAAAAAAAAAGAATGTGAATTAGTTGCAGTTTGGTCCTGCATGCACCACTAGAGGGAGCATGTGACTTATTGGAGCTACCCTGCAGTTTAAATAGGATGAAGTGACAATGCCATTCTTAATCATTTCTGTAAACTTGAGAGTTTGCTTTCAAAAAGCAATGCTTATAACAAACACTGCAATATTATGAAGTTTTATATTAATTAGCATGACTTAAAATGGTAGGCTTATATTTAAAATTTTCAGAATATTATAAACTGGAGTTGAACTAATTATTAGATCACATCAAATCTTGCCATACCACTAAACGCTTTTATTATTATGTGCTATGGGGACACAGATTTGACCTGTATAGATCCCACAGGTCTTGATGCCACTGATTTCTTAAGCTAAATGTCAAGCAGATTACATAGTGGGTGTTTATAAAGCAATTCAATGGTTTCAAAGTGCTCCACAAACACATGCTCATTCCATCCTCAATAAGAGCTGGCACTTGCAAAAGTGTCTTACAAAAACGATCTCATTTTATCCTTTTAGCAACCCACAGTAGAAGGTACTGTTATTATTCCCATTTTGCAGATGAAGAAGTCAAGGCAGGCAGAAGTCTTGCCCAGAGTCACACAGCTAGTATCTGAGGCAGAATTTGAATTGAGGTCTTCCTGACATCCTTCTCTATTCATTGTGCCGCCTAGCTTGCCTTCCTAAAGACACTCTGGTGAAGTAGATAATAAATGTGTTATCCCCTTCCAGGATGAGAAAACTGAGGCTTATAGAGATTAAGCAATTTGCTTGCACATAGTATCAGAAGCTGGTTTCAAATACAGATCTCTCCAGACTCCCTGGCCAGGCTTCCCTTCCTCCACTACCATAGGCTGCTAGGAATGGTACTGGAGACCAGTCCTATAACAAAGAAACTGGAGACCAATACACATCTACAGACAGTAGTCACCAGAGAGTATCAAAGGTCCTAGGATTCCTCTCCACCTTCCTCCGGCCTCCAAACACATCTTTCAACCCTCCTCCTTACTGAGTTCACTAGTGTTCTGCCTCTAACACACGTTTTCTTACCTCCTTTTCCCTTTCATTCCTTCCCCATAGAACAAAGTTTGAAAGGATGTTTCTGCAGTCCCTCTTGGAAAGATAAAATCGGTTTTCTTGTTGCTGCCCCCAGTGTGTCCTGCAACTGAGTGCCAGCACAGTGAGGAAACAAGTATTTCCTGCACGGAGCAGAGTCCTTGTCCCTGGGGGCCTTTGGGCAGCAATGAAGTCCCAGAAGTAGACAGCTAGCTTTGCTGCTGGCTAGAGATTTGGTTTCCTAGCACCCACTAGGGCCCAGCATTTCATGAAGCAAGAACTGGGGAAAGGGAAGAATTGTTGCTAGAGCTGCCAATGACTTCACAAACGACATTCTGCAAATGCTTGCCTTTTCTCTGAAGCCATTAATTTATTCTATCATTAAATAGCTGCGTAATATGAAGAAGTGCATCTCCACCTCTCCTCAGTTCCTACTGTTAGACTGTTTCAAATGTTGTTCTTCAATCGTTTCAGTCATGTTCAACTTTTCATGACTCCATTGGAGTTATCTTGGCAAAGATGCTGCCATTTCCTTCTCCAGCTCATTTTACAGATAAGGAAACTGAGGCAAATAGGGTAAAGTGATTTGCCCAGGGTCACACTGCCAGGAAGTGTCTAGTCTGAGGTCAGATTTGAACTCAAAGACTGTTTCAAATACTACCGCACAAATGGCAGGTAAAATGGCCCACACCCATCAGAGAAGCAGAGGATGTCAGAGTTGGAAGTGACCTCCCTGCCAAGATAGATCTGTCAGCAAAGATCTGAGTTTGAAATTTTTTTAATTAACTTTTTTCACTAACAAGCATTTATTTTCTCTCCCTCCCATGTCCCTGCCCTCCAAAAAAAGAGAAAAACAAAATAATTTACAACAACTATGCGTATGTAAGTAAAATAAATTCCTGTATTAGTCATGTCCAAAAATGTGTCTCATGCTGTATATTTAATCATGGCCTCTCTGTCGGGAAGTGGGTAGCATTCATTAGTTATCACTGGTCCTTTAGAATCATGGTTGATCACTGATCATCTTTTATAAGTCTCAAAATAGCTTGTTTTTACAATTTTTTTTTAAGTCTAAAGGTTCTACAGGTTTTGCTTACCTCATTGTGAATCAGTTCATCCAGTTTTCTCTGAAACTATCCCTTTCATCATTTCTTACAGTTCAGTTCAATTCAATAAACATTTATTAAGCTTTTTAAAGCTCAATAATTAAGCATCATTAAGATTTTTAGCTATGTGCCAGGCATTGTGATAAGCACTGTTAGACTACCTCAAATACTACCACACAAACCAAGGGTGAAAAGACCCACACCCATCAAAGAAGCAGGGCATGTTAGAGCTGGAAGAGATGAGGCACAATAGAATTCCATTTCATTTGTATATTATAATTTGATTAGCCATTCCTCAATTATGAGCACTCCCCTACTTCTGAGTTCTTTGCTACCACAAAAAGAGCTAATATTTTTGTACACAAAGGACCTTTTCCTCTTCCTTTGGATTGCTGCTTGAAGGATGTGCACAGTTTGGCAAGTTGGGAGTCATATTTCCAAAGTTTTCCCGGAATGGTCATACCAGTTCATGGTCCAGTTCATAATATATGGATGTACCTAGTTTCCCACAATCCTTCCAGCATTTGCTATTTTCCTTTATTTTCCCCTCAACGTTTCCAGTCTCAGTGTGAGGTGAATCTCAGCGTTGCTTTAATTTGCATTTCTCTCATTATTAGTGATTTGGAGCACTTTTTTTTATGACTATGGACAGCATGGGTTTCTTCCCATGGTTAACTGCCTCTTTTTATCCTTGAGTTATTTATCATTTGAGGAATGGTTCTTATTCTTACAAATTTGGATGAATGTCTCATATGTCTTGGAAATAAGACCTTTATCAGAGAAACTTACTGCGAACAACTTTCAGTTTTCTCTTCTAATTTTAACTGCATTGGATTTGTTTATGCAAAAACAGGCTAAAGCTGTTTGTCTATCTTACCTTTTTGTGATCCTCTCTATCCTTTGACTGTGAACTTCTATCTGTCTATCTGAAAGATAATTTCTTCCTTACTTCTTTAATTTGTTTATGATATGAGCCCTTATATCTAGGCTATGTCTCCATTTGGAGCTTAAATTGGTGTATGATTGTGAGATGTAATTCTAAATCTAATTTCTGCTGGATGAACTGACACTTACCTGCTTTGTAATTATGGGCAAATAATTTAATAGCTTTGTGTTTCAGTTTCCATCTGTAAAATGGGGTCATAGCACCTATAATACCTTGTAAGGTTGTTTTGAGGATGGAATGAGATAATATGTGTAAAACATTTTGTGACTCTCAATTCATTCCATCCCATGGGCTCCATGTGACTCATTTTCAACAAACCAGATTAAAATTTAATTAGGAAATAAAAATATAACAAAATGTAGGTAATATTTTAAAACTAAGTTAACATGTGACTCACAGGATTCTCATGTATGAATTATTGGCCCCATTTCTATTTGATTTTGAAACCACTGCTTTAAATTATTTGTAAACATCAGTTATTTAATGTTTGACAGCACCTCGCCTAGAAAATCAGGGATGTTGGGGGCCTTGGTGTGGCTGTCATTCAGAATTGTGGTTCCTATAATCACAGGATGACAGATTTTAGAAGTGTCCTTAGAAGTCACATAGGGGCAGCTATGTAGAGCAGTGGCCCTGAAGTCAGGAGGACCTGAATTCAAATGTGACCTCAGATACCTGACACTTACTAGCTGTGTGACCTTGGGCAAGTCACTTAACCCCAATTGCCTTGCCTGCCCCCCTCAAAAAAAAAAAGAGAGAGAAGTCATATAGTCCAACATCCTCATTCTACATCTGAGGAAACTAAGATTCAGAAAGGCTAAAAGACTTGCATAAGGTCACAGGTCATGAATGACAGACAGAATTTGAACCCAAGTCCTCTGACATAATTGCCAGTGATCTTTCCATCATACTAATAGTCTGGAGCTTAAGAAAAGATGCTGATTTACCAGCTTCCTACCTTATAGAGGGATTCAACCCATGGTCATTTTTAAAGGTTAAAATAAGATTCTAATGTTTAGCTCATTTTGGTGAAATAAATTTTTTTTAATGAAATTGCAATGTCTTTGTCTCCTCGGTACTGGCACAGTGCCTAGTACCTAGTGGGTGTTTAAAAATGCTTATTGATAGCTGATTGACTCCAGCAGCATCTAGCCCATCATAGAAAGGAATTTCTCTATAATGTCCCAACATGTGGTCATCCACCTTCTTCTCGGAGACTTTAAATGGGGCAGGGTCAGGAGCAGGGAGGGAAACCACTACCTGCTGCAGCAGTTGGTACCTTTTCCTAACAGCTTTGTGGTCCTGCCATTGGAAAGAGTTCATTGACTCTGTAGCTGAGGAGAGTGTAATTCCACTGGGTCATGCATGGATCCTCCTAAAGTGTGATCTAAATCTGCCTCCCTGCGGTTTCTACCCATTGCTTCTAGATCTGCCCTTCAGAATCAAAAAATGAATCAACCAACCAACCAACCAACCAGCAAGCATTCATTAAGCATCCATTGTGTTCCAGGTACCATGCTAGGTACTGTGTATACAAAGACACAAAACTGAACAGTTCTTTGTATCAAGGAACTTATATCCCTGTTATAGACACGTGATAGACCTTTGCTCAAAAACAGCTATCATATTTCCTCTAAATCTTCTCTTCTCTAGACTAAACATCCCCAGTTCCTTCAATTGTTCAGCAACTAGCATGTTCTCGAGTCCCTTCACTATTCTGATCATCTTCTTTTTATGAGCCCATTTGGGGGCAAAGATACTGGCTGGAGTTGTTTGTCATTTCCTTCTCCAGCTCATTTTACAGATGAGGAACTGAGGCAAGCAGGGTTAAGTGACTTTCCCAGGGTCACACAGCTAGTACATATCAAAGTCTCTGCCAAAATATAAGAACCAAATATAGATGCAATATGGGACTTTCCATGGAGGGCTCAGTCCTGGATAGCATGTACATTGGAAAGTTTCTGATGATACTCAATACAAGGTAAAATATTACCTTATATTCAATATGCCTATATATTCAATTAAAGGCAATACATCTCCCATCCCCTGCCTAGAAGTGGCAATAGCAGAGGTTATGCTCTAAAGGAGTGATAGAGAAGAGACCTCTGCTGGTCCTTAGCTAAGGATCATTGTTCTAGCTCACAGAGCTTTGTATTGTTATGAGCTGAATTATAGCTCAGTAACACTCCAGCTGGAGAGAGTGCAGCACCACCCAGTCAAACGAGGGGATAAAAGTGAAAAATACTGTAGCTGGCCATTGAAGATTGAGCTCAGGAAGCCAGAGGATCTAGTTGTCCAGTAAGTAGAGAATTGGCATCTTGAAAAGAGTCCAGCAGCCAAGCAATCTGCCCCAAAATGAATGTGAGTAAAGTGAAGGGCACTGATGTAATTAAAACACACACACACACACCCCAAATCCATCCTTCTGAATTCCCCAATTTTTCCTAGGGTACCACCATCCTTCCTATCACCCAGGTTCACAACCTTGGTTTCATTTTTGACTCTTCCTTCTACTCATCCTACATATCCAATCAATTATCAACCTTTATCCTTTCTACCGCCACAAAATCTCACACGTCTCCTCATCTCAGCCACCCCACTGGTTTAGATCCTTTTCATCTCTTGCTTGGACTTTTGCAATAGTTCCTAATTGGTCTCCTTGCCCCAAGTCTCTCGATATGTCAATCCATCCATCCTCCGTGCCACTGGGAAGTGACTTCTCAACGTGTGAATTTGATTGAATTCTCCCCTCCATTCCTGGCAATAAACTTTCTATTACTTCTATGATCAAATATAAACTCCTCTCTTTGGCAATTAAAGCTCTTTATAACCCAGCCTCATTCTGCCTTTCCAATCCCATTATTCATTACTTCCCTCCACACATACTACAATCCTTCTTGCTGTCCTATCGTACACCTCATACTCCATCTCACATTTGCACAGGCAAATATCCCCTATGCTTCCCTCTTCATCCCCATCGCTTAGTGTCCCTGGTCTCCTCTAAGACTCATTTCAAGCACGACACTTTTCCTGATCTTCCCCAATTGTTTGTACTTTTTCCCATAAGGCTACTATGAATGTTTTGTATATGATCTTCATATACAAACATATATATATATATATATATATATATATATGTGTGTGTGCCTGTAGTTTTCCACATTAAAATGTAAGCTCATTTTATCCTTTTGTTTCCGCTACCAATAGTAGATGCTTAATAAGTACATGTTTGTTAAAAAAAAAATAAATGCTTGTTTATGAAAAAAGCTTGTTTATTGAATGAGTGACAACCTGTCATACCTCTTCCTTCCTCACCCTCAAGAAAATAAAAGCAACCCCCTAAAATATAGCAAAATCATCAGAAACAAGCAGAGAGAAATCAAATCAGTTTTATGTCGGAGAAAAAGGAATGGAGAAGTTATTAAAGAATGTAGAGCTTAGGAGAGAAGATTATGGAGGAGGGAATTGCTCATAAATGAAGGCAGTCTGGTTGGAGAGGTTTATTTTCAGAGGCTGGGGAGGTGATAAGTTACTCTTTGCTCCCCACCATTTAGGAACAAATGTTCTAAAAGTACATTGTTATGTGGCAAATCTACCAGCACAGGAGAAAAATGAAAAGACAACAAAACTCGCATATCCTAGCAATATGGAAGCAAATGCGTACAATCTGACTGGGTCTTGGGTGATGATCAAGAAGGAGAACGCACTTGCTGAGACATTTTTGGCGAGAGATGTAGCCTTATCTAGGCACACAG
Organism: Pseudochirops corinnae; assembly: GCA_028646515.1. Classification (NCBI taxonomy): domain Eukaryota; kingdom Metazoa; phylum Chordata; class Mammalia; order Diprotodontia; family Pseudocheiridae; genus Pseudochirops; species Pseudochirops corinnae. Next base: position 191,178,353 of record CM053590.1, on the reverse strand, counting down.
ATGAATTCTAACACAAGACATCTAAAACTGTACAAATACCAGCATCTGAAGATTTGGCTTAGAATGTGGCAGCAGCAGGTGGGGTGGGGGCAGGGAGAGGGGATGAAGTGTACTATTTGCTTCCTCTTTATATGGGAAAAATGCCTCATCTCTGATATATGTTGACGATACCTTACTCGGTTCCCTACTTCTCTGGAGTTCTGGGGCAATGATCATATAAAATGGATGTGGTCAGATATAGTGTTGGTATATTTAATCTGTATTTTTACTCAAGCCTTTGGCTCTGGGAATCCAGATCTTTTATATTCTCCAATCTGAGGCGCCTATAAAGGACTTTCTTTTTCTGCCCAGATAGACATACGTATTCTAACTCTTTTGAGGCAGTTGGCTTCCAATAGCTTACAAACATAGAAGGCAGCAAAAGAGAAACAAAAAAATGTGCTTTTGGTGCACTAGCAAAAAATTATCATATATACGTAGTTATGTGGGTAAGATATGCTTCATAAAGCATTTCTAACTTGACCTGAAATTCTCCTCTACAAAAAGAAGCTCGATTCATGCAATTATAAAATACAATAATCATGACTGATATAGTCTTGTTTTGCAAAGTAAATTTTAAGCACAGCTTTGCAGAGCTTCTCTTTTATACTCCGACTCTCGAATTTGGAAAAGCAGGATTAGCAGGTAAAAAAGAGTTCCAAACTCTTCGCTAGGTTTACTGGGGAATGGGGGGGGGCGTATAGACATGAAAGGGGACAGCTAGGTGGAACTGGGGATAGAGCGCTGGCCTTGGAGTCAGGAGGACCTGAGTTCAAACATGGTCTCAGACATTTACTAGATGTGTGACCTTGGGCAAGTCACTTAACCCCAATTGCTTCAAAATGGAGGAGGAGGAGGAAGAGGAGGTGAAGGAAGAAGGAGAAGGAGAAGAAGGAGAAGGAGAAGAAGGAAGAAGGATGAGGAGGAGGAGCAGGAAGAAGAGGAGGAAGAAGAAGAAGAGGAAGAAGAAAAAGAGGAGGAGGAAGAAGAAGAGGAAGAAGAGGAAGAAGAGGAAGAAGATGAAGAAGAAGAAGAAGAAGAAGAAGAAGAAGAAGAAGAAGAAGAAGAAGAAGAAGAAGAAGAATGAAATCTGAGAGGCAAAAATGAAGATCCAAATGCATGGAGATGGGAGATGAAATATCATGTCGGGGAAACATTTAATAGGTCAATTTGACAAGAAAGGTTAAGTATGCAAAGAGAAATAATATAAAATAAGTCTAGAAGGCTTTAACTGCTAAGCTAAATATTTTGTATTTTATCCTAGAGGTCATAGGAAAGAGATTTTTACCTATGCATGGGAAGGGGGGATAGCACGATGGGATCTGGGTATTAGGAATAACAGTTGGGCAACTTGGAGAGGCTGGAGGAAGGGTGATTAATTGGGAATCTGTTATAATAGTCCAGGTGACAAATGATGTTACTTAACCAAGGTTACTCAGCAAACCTGCTCTAGGCTGTGTGAGTAGAGAGGGAACAGATGTCGTTGACTAGACTTGGTAATTCATTAGTTACGAGGACTGAAAGAAAGGGAGGAGGCGAGAATGCCTCCAAGGTTGCAGAGCTGAGTGACTGGACATGACGGTGCTTGGGGGGAAATAGAATGAGTTCTATTCTGGAAAAAGACACCTACTGATCACGGATCTAGAGCTGGAAGGGGCGTTATACAGGTCATCTAGACCAGAAGTGTTACATACTCCGCAGGTGAGCAGCCCACAAAAGTCCTCAGAGGGGTCCAAACCAGATGAAAATGTAAATGGGAAATGATTAACAAAATAAATAAAAATACAACATAGATAATGTTAGTTTGTGATTTTCTAAGTCAGTATTTGGCTCCCAGGACCTGTTTCTATTTGAGTTTGACACCACAGAAGTCCAAATCCATTATTTTATAAAGGAAGAAATGGAGTCCCAGGGAGCGTAAGTGACTTGTTCAAGGTCACAGAGGTAGTTGCTTTCAGAGATGACATCTGAACTCAGAACACTTTGCTTTTTCCACCGTACCACATTGTTTCTAATAATGTGTCTGAGATGCCAGTGGGGCACCCAAGTGGATGTGTCCAGGAAGCAGCTGATGATGTAAGGCTTGAGGTTAATGGTCTCCAGCTCTGGGATATACCCATACAATGGTGATAATTGAGCCCAAAGAAGATGTTGGAACCACCAAGGAAGAAAGTGTGAAGGCAGTGAAAGCATCCCTGTCCTAGCCCTGGATTGAACTTCTCTTCTTCCTGAAGTTATAATCAGAGCCAGCAGATGGAAACCCAGTCCTGCTCATTGAGAATCTGCTGGCAAGGTAAGCGCTTTGTAAATCATAAAGCATCATATACTGTAAATGTGAGTGATTACTTTTTCCATCAGTATCACCATCATCCAGAAACCACCTAGAACATGACGCCCAACTGCCCACTCCCTAAGCACGAGCCTTGGGCCTGTGGACCTGCGACAAACCTAGAAGAAGTGGCAGCAGCCCTGCTTGGTCCAGAATGAGTAAGCAGTGTCTTACTCCAGGGGCAAGGGACCACTTTCATCATTCTTGAGAGATGACACGGTAACAGGTGTCCCATTTGGGTCACTATGTATTGATCACCCTGGTTTCAGAAGAGGAAACTGTACCCCACCCACCTTGACTGGTGGCTCAATGAGAGGAAATTTAATTTGAGTCTAACTAAAAGGCTCTCAAGAGGTCACAGAAACAAAAAATTTAAGACCAAGAAATGACTTTGGAGATGATCTATTCTAGCCCTTTCACTGTGCAGTGGCACAGAAAGGGAAAGTAATCTGCCTAAGATCAGACACACAGCAGCAAAAACAAGCTGGAACTTGGGTTTCTGTGCAGTACTCTTATTAAATTAACCTTGTGGTATTATTTATCCCATTTTTGGGAGGCAATCAAGGTTAAGTGACTTGCCCAGGGTCACACAGCTAGTAAAGGTCTGAAGCTCTATTTGAACTCAGGTCCTCCTGATTCCAGAGCCAGTGCTCTATCCACTGCACCACATAGCTGCCTCTTATTTATCTCTTGAAATGACAATCATGGAACATATATGCATGCATATGCATACACACATAATAAACACACATATGCCTACAGGGCTGAGAGGGAAAGAAAGATGAGAGAAACAATGAAACACATAAAAAGCTTAGAGAACTGAAGACTTGGGAGAGGAGGAGAACCAACCAGTGATGTATGACATTGAATTCAGTTTCACATGTGTTGAGTACTTACTCTGTGAAAGGTACTGTGTTAAGTACCAAAAAACAGAACTAGCACCTTCCCTCAAGGAGCTTATATTCTATAGAAAGGATACAACATGTACAAAGATCCATAAATTAAAAGTAATTTCAGAAGGAAGAGATCCCCAACACATGTGACCGGTATACTTGAGGCCTATACCAGAGAGGTAGAGAATCAATATGAAACATATAAGAGATGTATGCCAGAGCCGATAAGAGACCCGATAGGTAGTGTACCTGACAGACAGAGTCAGCAGAGCATCACCGCTGGCAGAGACTTCAGAGACTATCACAGCAGTTCTCAACCTGTGGGTCATGACCCATTTGGGCGGTCGGATGACCCTTTCACAGGGGTCCAATGGAAAACACATTACCAATGGTCTTAGGAACTGAGACACAGCTCCTCTATCCGTCTCCAGGTGGGTCCACCCACATGCAGATACGCCCACAAACGAGTATTAAAGGGTCATGGCATTAGGAAGGTTGAGAACCACTGAAAGTGCAAACTGTACCTGAAGAAGAATTCCTCCTATGATTTACCTTTCAAGTAAACATCCAGCTTTTGCTTAAAGATCTCCAATGAAGGGGGAACCCACTACCACCCCATGTGGTCCATTGCCCTTTTGAATAATTGAAATCATTAGGAAGCTTTTTCCTTACCACAAGCCTAAATCTTTCTCTTTTCAGCTTATACCTAGTACTCTCTGCTGTGCCTTTTGGGGATAAACAAAGCAAATCGAATCCCTCTTTCTCATCACAGCAATTGAAATACTCACAGGAGACCCAATTCAGTCAGGTCATACCTAGGGCATTTTAAAAGGAAATTGAAAGGAAGAAAACAAACAAAAAATAGAGAAGATGTGTCAAGATTTCTAAGACAAACTCTTTTCTCTACCAGTGACAAGGGGATCCCATGTATCTGTTCTTTGGTGTCATAGTCTTTGTCATGGAAGTAGAAATAGAACTAAAGAAACAATAACTGGATCATATCAAGTATACCTAGAGGTGGTTCAGCTGAAGGTGGAACAGGTATTTCAAATGGTCAAAGGTAAATGACCATCTGAAATGCCCTTGAGGGATCTCACGTTCTCAAAAGTGTCTGAGAGAATGCCGAATGCTTGAGAAGGATCATAGGCATTATAATGACTGAAAAAGACAATCAAGATAATTAATAGTTATTGATCCATATGCTTACTTTCTCATCTCTAGAAAAATTTTGATAAAATAATCTCCACATGTATGGTGGATATCTTTAATGAAGGCAAGAGAAGAGAACAGGCAGATTTCTGAAAAGAGCATTCTAGAGCAGAGCAGCGGCATAATTGGCTGAAAAGTATAGCGAATACAAGAGACAGTTCTTTGCAGCCACTGAAGGCCACTAATATTTTTCTTCAATCAACACCTTTGGTATATATCATGCCTTTTTTTCTGTCCTTGACCTCCTTAGCGCATGTGCCTAGCCTGTGGTTCAAAGAATATAATCTATGTAGTGTTTTTTTCCCCACATAATTTGCAGATGACATTTCAAGCTTGGGAACACTCCAGAGTCTCCTAAAGGAGAGCCATAATCACTCAAGAGAGATTGGCCTAATTATCTGCGCAGGGGGAAAAACAAACAAATAAACAAGTTGATAGAAAATGTCTATTGCCCAGACTATGATATGCAGTTAGCAGGACACCCCGTGGAGGTGGTTCATCAGTAGATATATTGTGGGCAACCACTGCAGATGGACATGTAATAGAATCAGAGGAAGAGAACAAACTACATTGCATTTAATGGTCTCACAGTTCTCCTTAAAGCAGAGGACCATATTTTAAACCCTGGGATTCTTCTAATGCTATTATTTAATTGCAGATCATAGAATACCACAAAACACAGGCAGATTTGTGAGTGACCTAAGGCTGAATGGAAAGGTATGTGGCAGATGTAAATGGGTTGCAGCATCCAATAAAAAATTGCATGCCCAAAATGACATAAAAAGATAACATCAGGGATATGTTCAACTAGAAAAGGAGGTAGGTGACATACGCAAGAACATTTTACCTACCAGAAATCAAGGAATAACCTAGAAGCATGATCATGCTCAGAAGGAAGTTTTATTGAGATGCTGAAGATACAAAAATGTTGAATGAAGGATCCTTGTTCCCAAAGGCCTTCTTATGGTTGGTCCCTCCATGAGTCTTCTCTCTCTGTACCATTGTTTCCTAAATTACTGGATATCTACTTCATGGTGATGAGGGTCTTTCTCATTGTGATAGTAGTACTACTACTACCACTACTACCACTACTACTACTACTACTACTACTACTACTACTACTACTACTACTACCACCACCACTACTACTACTACTACTACTACTACCACTACCACCACCACCACTACTACTACTACTACTACCACCATCACCACCACCACTACTACTACTACTACTACTACTACTACTACCACCACTACTACTACTACTAGTGCTGCTGCTGCTGCTACCCCACATAGGCTAGAGTAGTTTTTTCTCTAAAAAAACAATTAAAGTGTTTTTGAGACTTAATTGATCCAAGAGAATAAGGTTTGAACATTGATGTCATTTTCCAGTCAATTAGGAGGAGTCAGGTTTCCTCGGACTGGCTGTTTCCTTATGGGTCAAAATATCCTTCTGACCCATCATGGCGAATACGGTGTTGAGAGAGGCTTTGCTCACCTCAACCAATGTCGTATCTTTAATGAATGCTCTTTCACTGATATTGTTGAGTGAATTTATGTCTTAAACATTAGATACTCTTTAAGAATCATATTTCATTTCAGACCTGTGTCTGAAGCTCCAGACTTCAGAACACTCATGTTCTTTTAGCCTCACACACCAGTCCATCACTCTTGGCATATTTTCATTCCCATAAGTTTCTTTTAGCATCTCAAGCATCTCCCTTGCAAATTTGTTTAATTTTATGCCAGTTACGGTTGAAATCCTTTGCTATCAATAATGGTCGCTTATTCTTACATTTATAAAAATAAACAGACCCTTGTATTTAGTACAACTGCTTAGCAAAAGACCGACAGCCAACCTTGGAAATAACCACTGCTGCAAACTGAAATGTGTAGCAACATGTCCCAGCTACAAATCCTTCTCCTCCATTTGCACGAGAGAGTCAGTCAGTCTCACAGGTGGATGTTTATTGAACTGATACGGTGTATGAACTCTACAGATGTGATAATAACAAATACTGCATAGTGTTTGTGTCTGCAAAGTGATGAGGCCATAGGTATGAACTGTGATATTCCCTGACTTTACTCAGCAATTTCTTCATGTAATGTGGTGGTGGGGTTGAGCACTGCCTTGTGATTTGGTTGGTTCTCCAATAGCAAGAATAATATGAAGGTAGTAAAGTTGGGGGCGCACTGGCTGAAGGAACCTGACTTTCAGTGTGTGGCATTTAAATGAATGTTGCTCACTCTCTAGGGATGATAAAAAAAACCCACATTTACACAGCTCTTGAAGGCTTGTTGTTGTTGTTCAGCAGTTTTCAGTTGTGTCCAACTCTTTGTGACCTCATTTGTTTCTGTTGCTGTTTTTGAGGGAGATACTGGAATGGTTTACCATCCTTTCCCAGCTAATTTTATGCATGAGGAAATGGAGACAAACAGGGTTAAGTGACTTGGCCAGGGTCATACAGCTAGTAAGTATTTGAGGGTGGATTCAAACTCAGGAAGATGAGTTTTCCTGACTCCAAGACTGGCAATCTATCCACTGTGCCACCTAGTTGAAGGCTGACACTGTCCTTTTTTTTCTTTCTTCAAAATTCCAAGAGATAGATTATTCCTGTATTATTATTCTCATTTCACACATGAGGAAACCGAGGTCTAGTGATTTGCCTAAGAATATGCCGCTAGTAAATGATAGACCTGGAACTAGGAGTCAAAAGCCCTGGCTCTAGGAAATGATACATTGTTACTCACCAGCCTTCACAAACTACTTAGCCTGAACAAATAGACACCCATCCTAAGAGCCTAAGATTGTCCCAAAGGTATGTGTGTGGCCGAGATAGGCTATAGTAATAAAGTTGGGGGTACCCAACCTCTTATCCAGAATTGGGGTCCTTTGTCATTCAGCCACTGCCACTATACGGAAATCCACAAGAGGGCAATATTCCCCCTTTTTAAAGGTAGCTCTGAAATCAACCCTCCTCCCTCACCATCTTCTGTCCACCCCTGCTGAGTTTCCATCTGCAATATCCTTTTGTGCTGAGACCAGAAAAGTAGCCAATGAAAAGTAGAATATACAGGTGTATATATGCACACACGCATATGTATATGTATGTATATACAAAATACACATTTATTATATGCATTATACTGAGGATATACATATATTAAACGGAAATGATGAATTTCAATAAGATATTTGTGTTTACAAACTTGCTACAATGATAGATAGCAGTCCAGAATAAGTAGCTGGCATAGTTCATGGAGGTTCGTGGAACTTGCAGCTAGAAGTCATAAGAGACAGAGCTTTGCTTAGACTTGGAGTCATGAAGACCTGAGCTCAAAACCAGCCTTGGATTCTTATTAGCTATGTAACTCCGGGCAAGTCACTTAACCGCTCCATGCCTCAGTTTCCTCACCTGTAAAATGGACATAATAATAGCACCTAGCTCCCAGGGTTATTGTGAGGATAAAATGAAATAATGTTTGTCAAGAGCTTTGCAAATCTTAGATCAATATATAAACACTGTCTATTACTATTATTAGCTGACTGCTTCAGTTTACTGAGTCAGAACTGTACGTGGGCATCTGTCTATCCATGCACATGGAGCACATCTGTCCATACACACAGGTATATGTATACTTATGTGTATATGCATGTGCTGGTACATAATGGAGGATGACCCATGAGAGCCTACAAGTGTGAGCAGAGTCAATGGAAAGAGATATCCCTGCCCCAATATCTTTCATTTCTTATACCTACGTACACCTCTCACATGTGACTCTTGCCCTTCTCAGAGACTTGGGATGCCTTAACTGCTTCCCTTCCTTTAGGACCAATTCAGACCCTAGGTTAGGGAAATACGTGGCTATGAGGACTTCAGAATGTATCCTCAGCCTTACTGCTGGAGGATTTAAGTCAAGCCATGTACTTACAGGCTCATTCAATTCAGAACAGGGATGAACCTTGGGTAGAACCTTAGAGATCATCTCATACAAGACACCTAGTTATAGATGAAGAATCTGAGGCCCTGGGAGGTCCAATTACCCAAGGCAAAAATGGTGATAGGCAACAGGGTCAAAATTCAAAACCTCCATCTTCTGATTCCAAATTCTGTGTCCATTCTACCCTGTATACATACCACCTCTATTCAATTCGATGAATATTTATCTAACACCTACTGTATGCAAAGCACTGTGTTAGGCATGGGGAAGATAGGAATTTAGTTAAAAGCTAGCAGCATTTTTCAGTATCCTCTTGTGGACAAATATCATTAGCTTTTGCACGCTCAAAATAAATTTTAAAGGCATTCTGTGACAGCACAGTATTTAAGGTGCAGGAATTTTTAAAAATATAGAAATAAGCATAAACCCCAAAGGAAAATCCACTGCACAGTCCCTCCTGTTTCCAAACAACTCCATTTTGTTTAATTTTTCATGAAACTTCATGTACCTCCAACTCACTTCTAGTATAAACTGCTAATAAAACCTGATGGCTTCCTTTAACCAGGCTTTTGTCTTGTTCTATATAAGCAAGTCCAATGATGAAATGCTGTCTGGAAATATCATCAGATGTTGGGGTATTTCTTTTTCTTTTCTTTTTTTTGGTGTATACATGTTTACTTTATTTTATTTTATTTTTTAATTTTTATTTGATTTGTTTACTTACTTTTAGTCTGCAAGATTCAGTTCCACAATCCCTTGAGTTTCAAATTTTCTCCCCTCCTTCTCCGCTGCCCCCCCCCCCCCGCAATGACGGCATGCAATCAAGTATAGGATCTGTAAATATTTTCACACTGGACATTAGTCTGGTTGTATAGAAGGGTTGTAACCAATGGAGTGAACAATGAGGAAAAAAGAAAGAGAATCCAACGTGGAAAAGAACGATAGCATGTAGATTGCTTCGGTCTCCATTTAAATTCTGTTATTTCTAGATCTTTCTCTGAATGTAGATATCTCCTGCCATCCTGGAACTTGTAGAGTTGTCTTATAACTATGTGTTGCTGAGAAGAGTCCAGTTTATCAAGGTTGGTCATCACACATATGATGTGTCTGTGATTGTGTACAAAATTTTCCTGGTTCCTGCTCTTCTCCCTTAGCATCAGTTTGCATAAGGCTCTCCAGGTGAATATGACCCAGTAATACCACTTCTACGGTTGTATCCCAAAGAGATCATAAAAGTGGGAGAAAGACCCATATGTACAAAAATATTTATTGCAGCTCTCTTTGTGGTGGCAAAAAACTGGAAATTAAGGGGATGCCCATCCATTGGGGAATGGCTAAACAAGTTGTGGTATATGAATGTAATGGAATACTATTGTGCTATAAGAAATGGGGAGGAAGCAGTGTTCATATTCACCTGGAATATTTCTCTATGACATATCACAACACTCTAAATGAGCTCCAGGTTCCATGTCTACTCAGTCTTTCCCATCCCATAGTTGACTGATACATTGGTTTGATGGCCAGTTTTAGGAATATCTGCATTTGTCCAGTTTCTAGCATTTCCCCTATTTCGGTTGTGTAAGTGAGTATTTACCAAAGCTTTTCTCACCTACCTAGCTTTTCTCTTGAACACTATTCCCTAATGACTCTATGACCCTGATATCACAATGTCTCTTCTTCCTGATCTCAGCCAAGCTAATCTCCGATTTGTGACCCACAGTGGCTCTCTCCAGTGACATTCTCTCTTCTCAGCTCCCAAGAACAGTTTTGCTATTTCTGCTCTAGAGGGTTAGACGGTAGAATGTAAACTTGGGGGCAGGGAGGTTTGGGTTTTTTTTTTTTATATTCCCAGCACCTGGCAAAGATGCTTATATGTATTGTGTGCCTATTCAGTCAGCAAGTAGGTGAACAAGCATTTATTTAGTGCTATGTGCCAGGCCTCTGCTAGGCCCTGGGAGTGAAGCAGAACAAGCTTTTCTTAGGTATTATAGTCATTTAAATACTTTGAGACATCTCTCCTCATCTTCCTACATTAGGCTCTCACACAAAGCCATTCTCTGCCTCCCCAGTCTTCAGCATTCTCTCCCCCTGGAAATGGCTCAGTTTTATTCAATCCAATCCAATAAACATTATTAGGTACTTACTACAGACCAGGGACTGTGCTAAGTGTTGGGGATACAATTAAATTAAAAAAACAACAATTCCTGTCCTCATGGAGCTTACAGTCTAATGGCTGGGGGTGGGGGTGGGGAGACACAAAAACAGGCTGGAAAGCAGTGTGTGTGTGTGTGTGTGTGTGTGTGTGTGTGTGTGTGTGTGTGTGTGTGTATCAAGGGGTACCTGGCATAGGGGCATCTTCTGTGGAGGGAAGGCAGCCGCTGCATAGTAGACTAAGAACCAAAGTCCAATTTCTGCCCTCTATAAAGGAAAGCGTTGGGAGGAGTTTGGTGCTCCATCCTCCAGGCCTCCCATCAGAGGGAGGTGGGGTCAGCTAAGGCTAGAGTTAGCAGCTAATGAGATTAGAAGTGATTAGCTGCACCTGAGACAGGCACCGTATCCCATGGAGTTGAAAAAAACAGGAGGGGCAGCAGATGTATGATTGTGTATTTTGCACAAACTTCACATTTACTTATCTAAGTGCATGCTGTGTTACCCTAATGCTCCTTGAGGGCAAGGGCCCATTTAATATTTGTTTTTTAGCCCCATCACCTAGCACAAGATTAGGGTATAAATTTGTTGTTCAGTTGTGTCACCTGCATCCAACTCTTCCTGACTCCATTTGGGGTTTTCTTGGCAAAAATTCTCATTTGCCTTTTCTTTCTCCAGCTCATTTTACAGATGAGGAAACTGAGGCAACAGGATGGAGTGATTTGCCAGAGTTACACAGCTAGTAAGTGTCTGAGGACAGATTTGAACTTAGGAACATTATTCCTGAGTCCAGGCCTAGCATGCTAACCACTTGGCCATCTAGCTGCCTGCAGTATAATAAGCACTTAATAAATGTTGTATTAAATCAAATTGAATGGCCTCCAGTCCCCCTGGCTAATCTGGTTGCCTGATTCAGTGACATATTTCAGTATCCTCCTGCGGACAATATTATTAATCTTTGCAAGTTCAAAACAATTCTTAACAATGTTCTGTTATAGTACAGTGTTTAAGATGCAGGATCTCTTTTTTTCCCCTTAACATTAAAATAAACATAATCCCCAGAAGGAAAATCCATTGCACAGTTCTTACTCTTTCCAAACAATTCTGTTTTGCTGTATTTTTTCATGAAACTTCATATATTTCCAACTCACTGCTAATGTAAACTCTAGGTATGCCTAGTTAATAAGTAGAGGGATACTATCCTGTTAGATCATAGGAATCCTGTAGGATCAGTATATTTTGGTTTTTGGTAAATCTCCAGTTGAACTATGGAGGTAAAAACACCCATAAAAATAGGGTCCACAACTTCCCCTCACTCTCTCCAAAGCAAGGGCATTAAAGGAAGTCCTTGGCTTAGGACACTGCAAGCTTGTTCATTGCAACCTGGGTACCATAGTTTCCTATAAGGCCCTGCGTGCTAATAGGAAGGTGGTTCTTATATGTCCACAGAGGAAGAATAGAGCACTGGTGAGTTATGTCCATAGACCCAATTCAATTACTAATATCTCTGCCTCTGTTACTCTTGCCCTGATTTACAAAGGTTTGAGAATCATAAGAGAGACCTTTTCCCTTTATCCCACTTCATGACACCATTTTCCCTCAGGATATAGGGGATGCAACAGATTTGTTCCTGAGGCATAGTTGCATTCATCAGCCATCAATTCCTTTCTTCAGGTGCACCTCCCACCCGAAATGATCAAAGGTCAAAAGGTACAAGTAGCTTATATGCCTTTTCTGTCCCCATAACAGGATGTATCAGTGAAGGGCAATTTGACCTACTTTCTTGTAACAGGGTTCATGGTTCTTGTCTTTCTCTGCCTTCCCAAAGCTCCTTTGGTCTTGCCTGGCTGTACAAGACATTTCTATATCTGTCCCTCACAAAGTCTACTATACAGTTTTCTTGACTGTTAATTTGATTTTATGGTATCTGTGAGTTCTCAGTTTTGCCTGTTTTCCACAAAAGCAAGTAAGTTGTTTGCACAGAGGGGTCCTTCACCTTCTGGGCTGAGTCAGGGAAGGGGATGTTTGGAGGAGAATCTGATTGACCTTTCATGTCATGGGTCAACCTCAGGATGTATAAGGAGAGGCTATGGGTGAGCTAGGGAAGGGGTGAGAATTTGCTGATAATACTAAAGCAATGAAAACAAGAGACTTTTCAGGATACAGAACCAAAATCAAGAAATGACAGAGATAAACCAATATCCTTGGGTGAGAAAGAGACCTGTGCTTCTGACCATCAAGGCATCTGTTTACATGACTATAAACAACATACAGAAGGGTTTAGGATAAATCCAGGTCCTAGTGTGAAGGAAGTTGGGCAGAATACTATCAAATAGTCTTTAGAAACTGTTGAATTCACCAGCATTTATTAATATGCTTTCCTCAACTTTTGTTTCCCCAATATGCCCTTAAGAACTGTCTAGTATGAATATAGGCTCTGGAGGAAAAGAATATTATATAGTAGTCATTTATCTACTCAAGGACCATGATTAGTTTAAGGAAAAGAAGAAATGATAACTCAGTGGATTGCTTCTTGACAGGTCTTGGGCTATAATTCAAGTCAATTTCATTTAGTTCAATTCAATTCCATGACAGAATCAAGATTGAAATGATGTCCAGAAGCTGTACTGTTGGACCAAAATCAACAAGTAGAAATTTAATGGGGATAACTTCAAAAGCCTACATTTAGACTCAAAAAATCAATTGCACAAAAATAAAAAAGGGTGGGAAAGACATGCCTTCCTAATTTGTCATATGAAAATAATTGGGTGCTTTATGTGATCACAGACTTAAAAGGAACCAGTGGTCTATCATAATTCTTGAAAAAAAGTAATGCTATCTTAGGTCACGCTGATGAAAGTATGATGGCCAGATTCCAGAAATAATCTTAATATACTCTACTCTGGTCAGAACACAACTTATACCACTGTGTGTACTCCAAGTGTAACTTAACTTTGTTGCTACTTGCAGAGATCTAACATTGTCAAGGCGGGGGGGAGGTCTTTCCTCCACCAGTGTAGATAACACCCATCCATTCCTGCACATCGTATGACCATTTTCCATGTCCTCCTAAAAATTTTGCACATGGAGTCCATCTGACATGCTTGAAGTCTTCCTCATGCTCTGTTAGTACCACCAGTATACCCACGGAGCATGTAAGCTGCCCTCACTCTTGTCACATAAGTCTGTCTTCTTTTTTAATTATGAGTAGTTTGGTTTTTTTTGGATGGCACCCTTTACACCACTTTTCCTGGGTAATTCCTTATTTGCAATGCATTCCATCCTGCTCATGTGTATCTCTCCAGTTCCCTTTTAGTGATCCTCAGTGTTTTATGTTGTTCCCAAGGGCTCAACCAAGTCCAATGGGTGAAAGTTAGATGGAGGTAGATATTGAGTGCTGGAAAGAGCTGTGGGTTTAGAATCAGAAGATGAGAGTTTGAGTTTAACCCTAATACCTACCCCTACTTGACTTTGGAAATGTCGCTTACCTCTCCTAGTATCCATTTCTGCATATGTAAAGTGGGAAGAATAATAAGTACATGAGACAGTTGTGAGAAAAAGTTATTTTTTAATCTGTAAAGTGTATAGGAATGTGAGCTCTTCATATATGGAAGAACTTGTCAGCAAAAGTAGAATGAACAGAGAATTACGAAGGAGAGATTTTCCTGGTTCCTAGAAATTCTCAAGATGATGATCAATACAGAGCAAGTACTGTGGTATAATGGGACTTGGAGTCAGGAAATTTGAGTTCAGATCCTGCCAATGTTACTGACTGTATGACTTGGGTAAGTCATTTGACCTCCTTCAGGCTCAGTTTCCTCAGGATAAAGTGAGAGTGATTGTACTTATTTTACAGGGTGGTTGTGAGGATCAAATGAGATAACATGTAAAGTGTTTTGCAACCTTGCAGTGCTATATAAATGCTGACTATTACAGTTGGGAATATATACCCCAACAGAATCAGCAGCAACAAGAAAGGTCTTATTTGTACCAAATGGAAAATGGGAAACCAAGTGGATATCTGATGATTAGGGAATGACTGAGCAAACTGGGGCATGTGAATGCAATGGAGTATCATTGTACTATAAGGAAAAACAAATGGGAAGTATTTGGGAAAACGAGGAAATATTCATGAAATGAGCTTGCTCTTGTAAACAGAACCAGAAGGATGGCTATGCTATGACTACAGTACTGAGTAAAAAAGCTGTAAAAGGCAGTCAAACTCAAGACTCGTTGCAGTAACTGAACTTGACCCTTGAGAACAGATGATGAATCACACTTCCCTTCATTCAGTCAAGAGGTAGGGGACTGCATTAGCAGAATGCTGTTCATACTGTCAAGCATGGTCATTTTGTCAGTCAGTTTTGCTTATCTGGTTTTCTTTGTTTTGAGGAAGAGTAGATTGGAAGGTAAATTGGCATAAAAAACTAAAAGACATTAATGCAACTTTTTATTTTTTTATTTTTTTTTTATTTACTCATTTACTTTTAATTTACAAGATTCAGTTCCACAATCACTTGAGTTTCAGATTTTCTCCCCTCCCTTCCCCCCCCCCCC
>CM053590.1:191150674-191163133 GCA_028646515.1 Pseudochirops corinnae | reverse complement strand
AGTCCAGTTTATCAAGGTTGGTCATCATATGTATGATGTGTCTGTGATTGTGTACAGGTTTTGCCTGGTTCTGCTCTTCTCACTTGGCATCAGTCCGTATAAGCCTCTCCAGGTAATTATTAATGCAACTTTTTAAAAGGATGGTATGGATGACCATTTGTCAAAGGTATTACAAAAGGCATCCTTGCATTGGGTGGAAGGGTAAACTAGGTCACATCTAAAGTCCCTTTCAGCTCTAAGATTCTAAGAGCCTTTTTCTCTGCTAATTTCCTTCAGACTCCAGGCCTCAGGGCCCGAGCTTATTTACTTGGTTATTCTAACCAATTCAATTACCACATCTAGTTGTCTATTTCTGATATTCAATAATCATTCATTCGTTTCAAGTAAATGTTTTTGTCTTCCAAATGATTATGTGCAAGGCATTGGGCTAGGTGAAGGCTAGGATAATTTCACTTAATGGAGGATTCTTCAAATCTGCTCTGTAACAGGGTCATTATCACAAAACTAGAGCTTGCCTTCTTTTTGTCATCTGTTGGGGGTGTTTTTAGGGCATGAATCATTATGGCTACTTTAAAACTATAACCCATGGGTCTTGACACCTCTTATTGGCCACATGTTGTCTAGCCATAGTAATGACTCTCCAAATAGATGTCAAATACATTTAACCCAAATGGGAAACAAAATGCATTAAATAAACCATGTTGTTCCAGAGAGGAGAATTAGGATCAGTGGGTGAAAGTTACAGTGAGGCTGATGTCAGCTCAATAAAAAGAAGAATTTGTTGACAATTAAATCAATCTAGAAATGAAATCAACTGCTTTGTAATATTGCAAATTCTCTATTGATAGACATGTTCATTAACCAGAGGTGTAATGACACTTGTTGTGTGTAGGAATAATTTATCCATTTATCGAGTAGGTTAAATGAGATGAATTCTCAGGTTCATTCCAATCTTCAGACTATATTATTCTAAGATAGGTAGTATATGAGAAGACCCCAGGAAGAAGCTTAGTGGCATACCATGGACAGATGAAGATTTCTGAGGCATATATATATCAAATGCAACCCTAAATCATGTCCATTTCAATTGTACATAGTCTGTATCGAAAATACCATTTCATGCCTGGCTTTGAGTGTGTCCACTGGAATCTTTGCTGATTCTGTGATCATGCCAGTTTAGAGAAGAAATGTGGTATATTAAGAAAAACACTGGACTTGGGTAGAGAAGATATGTTTGAGTCCTGAACCTGCCATGTACTAGCTACATTACTGTAAGCTATCACAAATCTGGATTTAACCACCAGATGGCATTGTTAGCCACTATCCTGATCTTGTTCAACAAAAAGGATCATGTAGCTAGGTAGCATGGTGGACTTAGAGTTAGGAAAACCTGAGTTCAAATGTAACCTTGAATACCTACTAGCTATGTGACCTGGCCAAGTCACTTAATCTATCTACCACCATTTCCTCAACTGTAAAATATGTATCCTAACAGCACCCACTTCACAGGGTTGTTGTGTGCGCAAAATGAGATAATATTTATAATGTGCTCAGCACAGTGCCTAGCACACAGTATGTAAGTGTTTATTTTCTTCCTCCCTCCTTCCCTTCCTTCCTTCCTTCTTTCCTTCCTTCATCTCTTCCTTATTGCCTCTCTGCAAGCCACATCTAGACAGAACTCCAATGCTACTATCTTATGCTTATGAGTTGTTTTTCAGTAATAAGATAAGCACTTATTATATGTGTGTTCATAAACAACTAATTAGCATATGTAGATGCTCTGATAGGATAGACCCCAATGAAAAAAATTATTAAAAATTTTATCTGTGGCTTATGTAGTGAACTACCAATAAAATTATACAGTAAACAGATTAGGAACACTTATAGACAAAAGACAAAACTATGTGAAACCCATCGGAGATCCTAACCATTAGCTTCCTCCTCCTGAGTCAAGACTAGGACAGACTCTTGCATTTCTCACCTTTTGAGATTCAAGCCTTCTATGTTTGCTTGAGGGTAGATATGATGGCTGGAAAATTTTCAATTAGCTCAGAAGGAGACACATGGCCTCCAGTGGAACAGAGAGGGAATTTGGTCATGAGCACTGGTATAAGATTCTTACAGGGATCAGAACCTCCAGGAAGAAGGTTAATAGTTTGTTCTTAGAGTAACTGATGTTGGTATTGTTAGCACATATTGATTAATAAAAATTTGATTGCATCATTGAGAAGTGTAAGTCTAATTGGCTTTTCACTCACACTAGTTAGTATATGTAATGAAAAATTGATTATAAACCACACTGTACCTTACACTTCTTTCTTGAGCAGGCCAGGTAGTATAGATGATAAAACACAATTTGAAACTGATACTTATACCTGGTAAGGTCAATCATTAAGTGAGAACTCAGAAACTCTGGACCTATGACTTTTCCCAGCTTAGACAAGGACTTAGGATCTGATGTGAAATGAAACTCCTAAAGGTCAGTGGATTTTTTCATTTCATTTTCTATGCTATTTCCTCTCTCTCTCCTCACCTTGACCCTACTCACCTTCCATCTCCAGCAGAAACTTGGACGCTACCTCTCAGTTTCCTGGTTCTGAGAGGAGAACTTTCACTTTATCTAGCTAGAGTCCAGGCTTCCATGTTACTTCTTGCCTATATTCTTACAGTCTTGTACCCACCTGCTCCTTTTTCTATCACGACCTTATATGTTATCTCCCCCTATTAGAATGCTTTGATGCAGGAACCATCTTGTTGCCTGTGTTAGCATACAAAGCCTTTAGCATAGTTCCTGGCCCAATGGAGGTACTTAATAAATACTACCTCTCAGTCTATGTTTTGTCACTGGCAAGGGCCTCCAACCAGTTCTCACCATGGTTAGCACTTTGTGGGCCAACCTTGGCAAGGAGCAGAAGTACCATTCCATTTATATGCCTATCTGACCCTGAATACCTAAATCCATGGTGCCTCACACCTGCTGCCCACTCCCATCTTCTGCAAACAATTCCTTTCTTGCTCTCCTTTCCTTTGGTTAAATCTCATCCTTTCCTTATGGCATAGTTGGGAGAGAGGCAGACAGAGGGAGCAGGGTGCCACAGGTGAAATGAGGATATTTTCACTAGCTTGCTCACAGGGTCTTTACAAACCTAAAATTGCTATACAAATATAAGCTCTTATTATTATTATATAGACGTTGGAGCTGGGACCAGATGCTGTTAAAGGACTCAAATTAGCATTTAAGTTACAATTTCTAGTTTTTAAGACCAATCAGGAGAAGATGACATTTATAATGGTAGGGCCTGACCTGGAATGGACAGCCATTTAGAGCAGGGCTCCTGGGCATTTGGGGGGCACATTGCAGGCAGAGGGAGTCTAATGCCATCCTGAAGCTCCAACAAGATGCGTAAGTGTTGTTGGCTCAAATCCATGAATTTTGTTCTAGATCTAAAGTAGGAAGTGACAAGAGAATACCACACAGATTTTTACATGAGCACAGAAGCAGGGCATTTGATGCCTGGATATTTGGCCATTTCAGCTAATATTTAGCCATTTCAGCAATATTCAACTAATTGCCTGGAGATCTGGACCAGAAACACCATGCTAAGCCTTTGGGGCACTAGGAAAGCCCTGAGCTTGTATCAACCCATGGAGGGCTATGAAGGGTAACCTTTAGGAAGGCAGTAGATGCCAGCACTAGACAAGGAGTACATAGCTGGTGGCACTGGTCCCCAAGACTATGGCCATCCTGGGATAGCCAGGGACAAAGGCTGTTGACTCTGAGATCCCTGGCTAAGTGATTTAGGAAGCAAGAAACCAGAGGGCCTTCCAGTGGTAAACAGAGAAGTCCTATGGCTATGATAGACACTGTTCCCCTGGTTCAACTTGCCTAGGTGTTTGCCTAGGACCTGGACAGACCACATTAGCCAAAGGCCTGACTGAATGAGAGATATGGAAGATAGACTTCGAAGAACTGGGAGACAATCTCTGGAGACAGAGTAGACAAAGTGTTGGTCTTGGATTAAGAGAAATCCTGCATTTGAACCTTGACACTGTGCTATCCTAAGCAAATCATTTAACCTCTTAGAAGTCAGTTTCCTCAAATCAAGACAACAAGCATTTGTTAAACACCTACTAGGGCCAGGCATTGTGCTCAGTGCTGGGAATACAAAGAAAGGCAAAATTTGTCATAGTCTTCAAAGAGAGGGGGAAAAAGGGAGAGAGAAAGAATAGCATCACTCTCATAAGACTGTTGTAGGGATTAAATGAGATAATTGACACATAGTGCTCTATGAATGTCAGCTCTGATTATTATCTTCTTCCAGAAACTTGGCTGTGAAAAGTAGTGGGATTAGCATTATTGAAGAGCTAGGAAATTTCATCTTCTGTGACCAGAGGGAAGGAGGAGAGTGTGGGTGATAAAGCTGAGAATTTTGGAGGTTCGGAGGAAGGAGCTCCCTTTGGACAGCCTCAATCTTCTCAGGGAAGTAGGAGGCTAAGCCATCTGCTCTATGTGTGGAGGAGTGGGGTGTGGCTGGGTGCTGAATGAGAGAGAAAAAGGTCCAGAACAGTTGCTGTGGGGACTGAGACAGGGAACTGATAAAAGTAGGAATTGAAGGATTGCTTAGCAGCAGAGAGGACAGAGCTGAGGTTGGGTACCATAAATTTATAGCAAGTATAATAACTCATTTCCATGATTTTGTTTAATAACAGCAAGATGCAAGAACCTCTCCTTGGGTTGGAATGTAAGAGTTATTCAAGGGTCAGATGAGCAGTTCAGGAATAGTGGAAGGTCAGGGAAACAAGATTGTTCAACATTAGAGCATCACATACTGGAGTCAGTGATGGTTTTGGTGTTTGGGTTTTTTTGGCTTTTGGGAGGGGGAAAGGCAGGGCAATGAGGTTAAGTGACTTGCCCAAGGTCATAGGGTAACTTGCCCACACGGGTGATGGGTTTTAATGGAAATGAAGATAGGGAGGAGAAGATGGATTGGGAGAATAGGGGAGGACAAGGACCAGAAACTATGATGAAAGCGAAGCACAGCTTTTGTGTTAGGAATAGAGAAGAACTGGTGGGAAACTAAATACAGATGTTTATGGCCAGACATGGATTTTTGAGGTTTAGGAACTTAGAAATGATGAGCCTTGTCTAAAGTGTGATCCTGTTGGGGGATGGATGCAAAAGTTTGAGGAGGAGGTCACTGGCGGTAAGGAGATTGAGGAATAATATAGCCAGGAGGTTAGAAGGACCATTAATATGAATACTGAAGTCCACAATGATTCCAGGAGGATATAGCATCCAGGAGGTGCCGTTGACAGAATGCTAGACCGGGAGTCAGGAAGAACTGGGTTTGCTCACAGGAAGACCTCAAACACTTATTACCTGTGGGTCCAACTCACTTAATCTCTCTCTGCCTCAGTTTCCAATTCTGTAAAATGGGGACAGCAGCACCTAACTCCCGGGTTTGATGTGAGAATAAAGTGCATAACAAATATCAAGGCACTGTCTAAATGCCCCCTTTTTGACATATAGGTGGAAGGAAGATACAGGATGGCATGAAATTATGGTATGGCATGTGAAAGTAAAGTAGTGAAATCAGTCAGAAATTTGGGAGCATCTTGTTATTTGTTAGATGGTGCCAATAAGCATGGGGAGAGTGCACAAAAAGGGATTCCATAGTGTTTGGATATAGTGTATAGCGAACTACCCTTGGAGCCAGAAAGATCTAGGCTTAAGCCCTACCTCTACCACATCCTGACTGTGTGAGCCTTGGCAAGTCACTTAATCTCTTAATGCTCCAGAAAATGAAGACTGGACCTGCATTGGTAGAGGGAAACTTCATCATCTAGGGAATTCTCTGTGCCAGTGAAATCACAAGTCCAGGCTCTATCCCTATTCCTGTTTTATGGACTTCAAATAAAGAAAGGTTATGGAGGAAATGATGGAGGGAAACTCTGAAAGCAGGAGGGAAACAAGGGGTATGCCAGCTGCTCCTCTTGACCCTGTGGATTGGAAGGAGTGGTAGGAGAAGAAGCCCCCAGTGGAGAGAGCTGCAAGGAATATGATATTGTCAAGAGATCCAGTTTCCAGTTAAAGGAATGAAGTAGGAGAAGTTTTCATTGAGAAGGTTGAGGATATAGGGGAATTTTTTCAAGGAAAGAGTAGGTATTATAAGGATCTAGAACTAGAGAGATTAGAGTAAATCTGGGGGAAAATAGGAATGATCAGAATGTGGATGAGTTTTCAAGACAGAATGTCATGGGCATGCAGGTAGGCTTCAAGGGAATGAGATGGGATGACCAGGATTAGGTAACCAGTAAAATGGGCAATAGATCAGATTTATCTTTGGACAACATAGGAAAAGGATCATTTGGTTGATAGAACTTAAGTACTAGATGAACTTGAAGAGGTAGCACGCCTCACAACTTTAAATGAAAATGGAATAGTGGCATTTTGGAATGTGCTGGCACGTAATCTCACCCATGACTATATTTCTATATCTGTTGATGGTGACTATGAGTCATATGATTTATCAATAGATGCAGGGAAGGTTTTTTTGAAAAAATATAGCCTCTGTATATATGTATTAACACTCACATATTATTTGGGAGCTATGGTTTTATTGGCATATGGCAAACTTCTACAGATGAGAGTTCCATATCTACTCTGTGGCTAGAGGGTCACCTGGGGCACTGAGAGGTTGTACCTTCCACTATTCCTGAACTGCTCATCTGACCCTTGAATAACTCTTACATTCCAACCCAAGGAGAGGTTCTTGCATCTTGCTGTTATTAAACAAAATCATGGAAATGAGTTGTTATACTTGCTACAAACTTGCGGTACCCAACCTCAGCTCTGTCCTCTCTGCTGCTAAGCAATCCTTCAATTCCTACAGATCTGGAGCTGAGAGAGACCTTAATGGTCAGACAGTTCAACCTCCCTCAGATGAAGAACTGAGGCCCAAAGAGTTTGGGCTACTTGTCCAAGGTTATGCAGGGCTAGGATTCAGACTCAGTTCCCCTGACTCCCAAATTAAGTCTTCCTTCTATAGTACTCTCATGTCTAGGGTCATGCAGCTAGTGTACTTCGTGTGTAAAAGGCCTTTATTTATAGTTAGAGAGATGAACAGACAGATCAGATTTGTAAAACCCTGCTGCCGGGCCTAAGAAACTAGAATGCTATACACAATTCATTAAGGGGCACATTTGCTCTGGACCCATGCACAGGCAGGTAGGTGGCACAGCCTGGAGTCAGAAAGTCTCCTCATCCTAAATTCAAACCCAGTCTCAGACACTTACTAACTATGTGACCCTGGACAAGTCACTTAACCCTGTTTGCCTCAGTTTTCTCAGCTGTAAAAATGAACTAGAGAAGGATATGGCAACCCCCTTCAGTATGTTTGCCAAGGAAACCCCAAAAGGAGTCACAAAGAGTCAGACATGACTGAAAAATGAGTAAACAGCAGCATATAGACAGTGTTAATATGTCTCAGCCCCCGAGAAGCAGGTCCTTTAATGTGAGGGGTTGGACTCTCTTTTCTTACAGTGTGTGGTTTGTTGTGCCCCATCCAAAGACCCCTGGGGAAAAATTGCTCAAGGTTTAGGTTTTGGCACATATCTAGAGCCTCCTCCAAGAGGCAGGGGAGTTGTGATTGTCTGGTTTGTCCTTTGTTCTTGAAGAGGACCATGACATCAGGGGGTGATGCCATGACTTGCAAGTTAATTGGATTTAAGTGAGGCAGGGCTGTGCAAAGTCACCAGCCTCACTATCTCCTCCGCAGCCATCTGGACCCAGTGGCCAGATATAGATCAGGACAAGTAAATGAGTACTCAATGTACTATATGAATCAGGTATGGGATAACAAACTTTCCTGCATACAAATGAAACATTCACAAACACACAATGAGAGGATTCAGTAACTTGACTTATGAACAAAGGTTATTTGTTCCCAGGAGCCTGATACTTAAACGTCATCAGAACATAAAGCAAATTTTCAGGACTGTTGAATATTCAGTGCTATATAAGTGGTTGTCTTCTCCAATGCAGAAAATTCTCTTTTAACCAATCAGCTCAATCTGATGCATCCAGGCTTTTTTGAACTCTGAAGGTCCCTCCAAGCTGGAGATTTATCCACCTCAAGATTTATCTTAAGTCTCCTACATTTGGGGGAATAAACACCAAGCCAAAGAGGGAGCCACTGCTCTGAGGTGCATTCTCAGGCTCTTCTAGGTCAGACACATGTATTAGACACCACGTGCCCACGGTTTGGTAGTTCTGCTGGGGTGGAGGGAAGGGCTACCCTTCCCTGCATTCTTCCATGGGAAGTCTAGAAAGACTTTACCACCACACAGAAGTTAAAGGAGAAAGAGGTCCAGGAGAAAAAGTAAATCTCCTTTAAAAAGGTGTACCGAGTCATTAACTCTTCCTGCTCAGCAACCAATGAAACCTCATCATTCCAAGGTGCCAAACTCCCTCAGTTCTAAGTCATTTACACCGACTGTTGGAAGCAATGAGGAGTTTCACGCTCCCCTAAGTGCCCAAGTATTGACCTTGAGCATGTGGTTGACTGGATCACGAAGGCCAGTTTTGCACATACCTCACTTCAACTCTGGGCTGCCTATGTTTCAAGATGAGGCCACATACTCTGCAAGCCCTTACTAAAGTGAGCGTCAAAGAATTGTCCATCTTTGGAATATAAAAGCAGGGAGAAATAGTTTCCAGATTCTTTCCAGTGATTTATTTATTGAGACACAGCCCACAGGAGTCTTCCCTTGGACTTCCAGTGAGGTAAAGGGAGATTTGACTCCTTCCTCCTCCCCAATCCCCAGTAATTATGACAATTGCATGCATATATCAGCAAAAACATGGTATGCCCAAGCTATAGAACATGAAGGATGTTTCCTTCATATATTAAAATAGGTATTTAAGATCAAGAGGAACTTTGAAAAAATAGTGATGACAGGAGGCTTACTCTGACAAATCTCAAAATACACCACAAAGTGGCAATTATTGATATTCTGTTTTGGATAAAAAAAGGCAAAATAGAGCAATAGAACAGGATAGGATCTAGAAATAGAGCCAAATGTATATGAGAGAATAATGTTTGATTAACTCCAATTTATAAAACATTGGGGGAGGAAGTCAGTAAAAATTCTTTGGAAAACTGGAGAGAAATATAAATTTATATAAATTCATATAAATATACATTTATATAAATATAAATATAATTTCAGATTCCTTACATCATATATTTTAATAATGTTCAATTGGATCAATGATTACTTTTTAATTAAAAAATTTGGGGGAAACCATGTTATATTTTTCTCAATGTGAAGAGGAGGAACACCTTTCTCACAAAATGCATGAATTTAGGTTTAAGTCTTGAACCTGTGATTTCATTTGTATTGGAAACTACTACATGAGGAAATTCTTCCTACCAATACAAGTCATCTCCTTCTCTTTAACTGACAATCTTAGAGAACTACCTAGAAAGCACTGAGAGGTTAAAACAGTGTCCAAGGTCATTCACAGCCAGGATGTGACCAATGTGGGACTGGAACCTAGGTCTTCCTAATTCCAAGACTACTTTTTCTATCCATTGTGCCATTCTTTTTCTTAGTATACAAAATAAAAATAGCTTTCACACTAAACAACATCGTATCCAAACTAAAGAGAAAAGAAATAGGTTGGAGGGGGAAAATTGTGGTAATTATAGTTGAGAAAAAACTGACATCCAGAGTCCTTATTATCTGCTCCTCAATGGATAAATGGTCAAAAGATAGGAACAGACAATTCTCAAAGAGGAAAACTTGAATTGTTAGTAATCATAATTCTCTCATGATTTGAGAAATTCAGATCAAAATAGCTCTGAAATACCATCTCATACCAATCAACTTGCCAAAATTTGTTTAAAGTAATTAAATTCATTGTTGGTAGATCCTAGAGGAAAGAGATCTGCTGTTACATTGTTAGTGGAATTGCAAAATATTGAAATTTTAGAGAAAACAATCTGGCAATAATTAATAAGTGTTGTAAAAGTGATCATATCCTGGCACTAATCCCACTACTAGGACTATATCCTAAGGCTGTCATTAGAAAGGGGGGAAAAAGAAAAAAGAACTATCTCTACAAAAGTCTTCATAGCTACTTCATTCACCACTCAACTCCTTCTCCAGACTTCTTCACTTCTAGGCCAGCTGTCTTTTCACCTAGAAGAAGTCTCCACTTGGGGATCTGTTCTTTTCATTGTTGATTCCTTCACTCAGAATTCCATTTCAGGAGAGGCTCTAGAAATGCTCACTTCCCTCATTGTTCTTCTTCACCTCACTGACAGCCCCATGGGTATTTCCAAAAAACATTTTTTCTAGCTATGTTTCATGTGTTATCTCCTCCAGTTAAAATGTAAACTCCTTGAGGGCAGGGATTGTCTTGTTTGCTCTTGCTTATATTTCTAACACATAATACAGTGCCAGGTAATTACATTGTTAACTCATTATAACTGTAAAGTTGTGAAACTACCTTGTGAAACTACAAATGATAAGATCATTTGACCATTCATCTACTTATAACATTTTCAAAATTAGTTCTATACGTAAAAGTTACCAAAATGTCATTCCACCTAACATTGGATTTTCATGGAATCAATGAACAATTTTAGGCAGAGTACGCTGATAAATGATAAGAATATCACAGTGACAGGTTGTCAAAATTCCTTCTGAGGAGAAAAAAGATCTTCTACATTTCTCCTCTTCCTTGCACGTGCTTGGGCCCTACCTTAGGTAGAATATGGTTTAAGAAGGGGGTTACCACACAGCTCCCACCTTGAGCTGCTAGTGTACTTGAAATTCTCATTGTTCAAGATGCTCCTTGGGAGGGTCAATTCGTACTGATGTTATAGTTTCCACTGAGTGCATTGGAAGCAGAACAGTAGATTTTAATTGGGGAAATATGGAGGGATAAGTATTTAACAAATGCTCGCTCTCTCTCTCTCTCTCTCTCTCTCTCTCTCTCTCTCTCTCTCTCTCTCCCCTCTCTCTCTCTCTCTCCATCTCCTTCTCTCCTCTCCCTTCTTTGTCTATTTGTCTGTCTATTTTCTGTCTTTATGTCTTTGTAGATCTCTCTGTGTCTGTCTGTCACATCAGTTTGTCTTCACCTACAATTGCAAACATTTAGGAATAACCAAAAAGTTCAATGATTGAAGAAAGGTTGCATAAATTGTGGTAAATCAATGCAATGAAACAATCCTCTTGCACTCAAAATGAAAAATATGAAGAATAGAAAGAAATATGAGGGACTACGTAAAGCAAAGCAGAGCAAAGAAAGCAGGATTAGAATGATACACAGGCTGACAAGGATCATAAAAAAATAACAGCACCGAAGCCTGAGAGTACACAGATGGAAAAGGGATCAGGAAGGTACCCAGAGCAAATAAGCTGTTATTGCCATTATTTCCAGTTTATGTGCATTTTTCTTTGATCAAAATGTTGATAGTTTTGGGTTTATACTTTTGTTTATGATTTTATTTCCAAGTTTTTGATGAGGTTGTTATGAAGCTTATAATAAGAACTATGTGGTGAAGGATATTTCTTCAAAGACAGAGATGGCAGCCTGTGTATGACTTAGCAAATAAGTCCTAGAGTCTCCTGAGGGGGCACAGGAACTGTACTGAACTACTCTGTTGTCCACTCTGCCCAACAGTTTTTATTGAATTTTAGGGAATTCCTTCCCCATTGTTTTGAAATTTGGGGTTTATCAAACACTACCCTCCTGTATGTATTTGACTCTCTTTCTGGTTTCTATGTCCTGTTCTATTTGTGCTTCAGGCATGATAGGCATAGGATCATAGATTTTGAGCCAGGAAGCAATCGACTCAGGAGAGAAAGCAGAGACAGAAAGGTTAGTGACTTACCCAGGGTCACAATGCTCAGTAAGTATCTGAGGCAAGATAAAAACTCCAGTCTTCCTGCCTCTAAGCCCAGCATCCTATATGCTGCATCACTTGAGCAGAGTGACCCATCTATGACAATCTTAGAAGCAACTGATCCCAACACTACTTCATGTTATACCAAACTCTCACTGAGAGGTCCATGCTTCAGAAAGACTGGGGGTTCAGGGAGGCTGCCCCATATGTGTTTTAGGTAGGGAATGGGAAAATCATACTGGGGGGAAGGATTGCCTGTTTGCTTGACATCAGAGGCAGAGAGACCTCAATCAGGAATGAAACATTTCTAGCTTGGAAGTTTCCAAGGATGGAAGTATTCCATGAATATGTACATGGGTGATGGGGTGGTGGGGTAGATGTTTTAAGGAAGGGTCAGGGCAAAAAGGAAAGGGTACCAGACAAGAGGAGGGGGGATAGCTGGGACTTAAAAGTTCATTGTCTAGAATGTAGTAATTGCTTAACAAATGCTTTTTAATTGGTTGTTGAGTAAAGAAAGACATGGATGGGGAAAAAAAAAAAA
>CM053590.1:191085697-191150174 GCA_028646515.1 Pseudochirops corinnae | reverse complement strand
ATAAAGGACTTGGGGTCAGGAGGACCTGGGTTCAAATCCTTCCTCAGACATTTCTCAGCTATGGCATAAACAACGATGGTGCCTTAGTTTTCTCTATTGCAAAATGAGGCAATTGGACTGAATGGCCCCTGAGGATCTTTACGTCGGTAAATCTATGATCCTATGACCTTGGTGCCTCTACTTATCCTCTCCTCCCCAATAGTACCTCCCTTTTTATGAACTTATCCCTCCCTACATATAGAATTAAAATCTATTGTTCTGCATGCCATCCTCTCAGTGGCACTATAACACGAGTATGAATTGACCCTCCCAATGAATGTCTTGAACAATAAGAATGTCATGTACACTGACAGCTCAAAGTGGCAACTGAGTGGTAGCCCCCTGTTGTGGGCTGATCATTGTCCAGCACTAAGCACGATCAGAGATGTGAATAAGAAATGACCAGACCATGGGGATAGTTCAAGGAAGAACCACAAACTCCATTTTAATGATTCTTTGAACAAGATTTTTGTAGAACAAGCAGACAAGGACTCAAGTACTCTCATCAATAAGCTTAGTTTGTCACATCCTGGAATATTATTGTCATTATCAGTCTTATCATTATAACAGTCTGTCACATCCTGGAAGCAGCTCAGGTAAGATCAGGCTTTGTAATTCTAGGCACCAAAAGGTCTTGGGAAAGTCTGTTAGCTTTTTTCAAATGCATACACATCTCTGAGAGCAGACTTCAAAGCCCAGAGGCCAAAGACACAGTCCCAAAGACATCTGCATAGAAACTGACCCCCAAGAATTAAGTATTTTGGCTTACTATAGCCCCCTTCTTTTTTTTTTTTGGAGGGGGGAAGGCAAGACAATTGGGGTTAAGTGACTTGCCCAAGATCACACAGCTAGTAAGTGTGTCAAGTGTCTGAGGTTGGATTTGAACTCAGGTCCTCCTGACTCCAGGGCCTGTGCTATATTCACTGTGCCACCTAGCTGCCCCAGGTAGTCCCCTTCTTAAACCATATTCTACCTGAGGTGGGCCCAAGCACATTCAAGGAAGAGGAAAAATGTAGAGGTTCTTTTTTCTATTTAGAAGGGATTTTGACAGCCTATCACTTTGATAGTCTCATCATTTATCAGCATACCTTGACTAAAATTGTTCATTGATTTCATGAAAATCCAATGTTAAGTGAAATGACATTATAGGGAACTATTAGGTCTAGGACTAATTTTGAAAATTTTATAAATAGTTGAATGGCCAGATGATCTTATGGTGGAGTTTTACAACTTTACAATTATAAAGAATTAGTAGTGTAATTACCATGTCCCTTGGACTTGAAAACTAGGAGTCATCCTGGATTCCTTACTATCTCTCACTTCCAAATTCAATCTGTTGCCAAAGTCTGTCAATATTACCTTTGCAATATCTCTCCAATATTCCCCTGCTCTTGTCTGACACTGCCACCACTCCTACTTTCCTTTCTTACTCTTCCTTTCTTCTTTCTTTCCACCCATTCTTGCTCACCATCATCCTCTCTAACCCCATCCACTGTCAGGAAGGAAGGAAGGAAGGAAAGAAGGAAGGAAGGAAAGAAGGAAGGAAGGAAGGAAGGAAGGAAGGAAGGAAGGAAGGAAGGAAGGAAGGAAAAGGAAGAAAAGAAAGAGGGAGAGAGGGAGGGAAGAAGGAAAAACCATTTATTCAGCACTTATTAGGTATCAAACACTGTACTAAGTGCTTTGGATACAAAAACAAGGCAGATAGTCCTTACCCTCAAGGAGTTTACCTTATAATGGAGAAATACCAGACTTGAAGGGGAGCTAGAGATGAAAAGTGATATGGGGAATGTACAAGTGGTATGGCTTAGAGATGTCTGAGAAGTGTGTAGTGTGCCAAGGACTGGGCTAGCCAATATGAAAGTTTACCATTCAGAGTTGAGGATTCATTCCAGGTTTGGGAGTCTGAATTGCTCATCTTGAACTGTGCATTAATTCCTACAGCATTAATTTATCATGAGTGGATTCCTTGTCTCCCTTAACTAGTCAATATATAAGAAGTTCTGTTATTATAACAAGATCCACATATTGTTCATCTTTGTATCCTTCCCAGTCTTTACTTACAGGGCTTTGCACACAACAGGAACTTAATAAATATTGATTTAATTTACTGTACCAGGGCACCTATGCTCATCATGATGTTCTTAGTATTTTTTTTTGGAGGCAATCAAGGTTAAGTGACTTGCCCAGGTTCACACAGCTAGTAAGTGTCTGAGGGCAGAGTTGAACTCAGATCCTCCTGACTACAGGTCAATTCTCTAGCTACTGCACCACCTAGCTGTCCCTTTTGTATATAATGGCTACAGCACCCACCTAGATATCTCATTTCTACCTCAAAGTTACTATATCCAAAATGCCTTCCCCTTAGATTGAATTTTTTTTTCTGTTAATGGCATCATCTTCCCAGACATCAGGTTCAAAACACTGAAGTCAGGAAATCAAGGACCATCAGGGTTGGATTCATCCTTGACTCCTCCCTCTCCCTAGTGTCTCACACACATTCAGTCCCCCAGTCTTATTGACTCCATCTTCACAAAGTTTCTTACATTCATACAATGTGTGCATCATTTGTGCACCTGTGCATCCACCATCCTGGACAAGAGGTCCTTATCATCCTTCTCTCACGTCCTTACCTTTCCCGTACAGGTAACACCAACATTTTGTGAGATAGGCCTAGTGACCAGAGTATAATAATGAGAGGTGGTGCTTTGTTTAAAAAGAACACATTTGACAGATGAAGGAGAGCAGCATTTTTTTTTTGTCAAGTAAATAGATACCATGAAAAAATCTACAAGTCTGAATAGGGAGCATGACAGAAAGGATAAAACAAAAGAGAAACAAGTAATAACGTGTTTGGAAGGTACCTTAAACCAGAGTGGCAGTATGCTGTAGAAAGCTAGACTTGTACCCAGGAAGATCTGGATTAGAATTTCTCCTCTGCCTCATACTGGCAGAGTGACTTTGGGCAAGTCACTCAACCTCTTAGGGCTCTAGGCTAAGAATTAAGAATCTGAGTTACAGAGAAGTTGCTAGCCTAGGCAGATAGAAAGGAATGGGGAAGGAAATAAGCATTTATGAAGTGCTCACTCTGTCTAAGACAATGAAGATAAAAATCCAAACTCCCCCCCCCCAAAAAAAACCCCCAAACCAGTCACTATCCTCAGGAATTTACATTATAATTGAGCAAGACAATACATAGAAGGGAGATGAAAAATAGGATGGGAGCAGGGAATTAAACGTGATGGTTTTGAAATCCAGACAAAATCAGGATCAGTACTAGAAGGGAAATCAAGGCAGGCTTGGGGTTGCTTTACAAAATGGAGGCTCAAGGAAAAACTCACCACTAGGAGAAAGGAGAAGGGCTTTGTGAAAGAATATTCTGATGAGTAGGCCAAGGAGAAGGGAGGGGGTGCTGCATTGTTCCAGGCTAAAGAGACCCCAGGCATTGAGGGAAATTGAAGGGTAGGTGAGCAATAGAGGGGCCATTGTTTTAAAGTCCAGAGAAAACCAGGAACAGTACCAGGATGGGAAGTTGCTTATCTAGAAGTACCTTATACCAATGAAATCAAAGGTCCCTACCCCTATTCTACAAACTGTCTGGTCAGATGGAGGATATGTATGACAAAGTTGTTTATATAGATTATAAAACTAGACAGCCAACAGGGTATTATTCTTTTTTTTTTTTGGAGGGGGGAAGGCAGGGCAATTGGGATTAAGTGACTTGCCCAAGATCACACAGCTAGTAAGTTTGTCAAATGTTTGAGGCCAGATTTGAACTTAGGTCCTCCTGAATCAAGGACAGGTGCTCTATTCACTGTGTCACCTAGCTACTCCTCAACAGAATATTGTTGTGAAGAGCTATTTAAGCAGTTCAGCAAATATCTAGTGTAAGTGCCCTTTGCCAAAAGCAGAGCATCTGATAATTTATTAGTTTGGCTTGCTGATCATTTCATCTTTTGTTAAATAAGGATTAAAGTTAAGTGGAGATCGCAATTCTGGATATATTCTGATAAGTGAATGAATGAATGAGAAAGCATTTGCTAAAATGTTTAATATGTGCAGAGAACTAAGCTAAATGTTGATAAAAATTCAAGAGTGAGACAACACCTGTCCTCAAGGAGCTTACACTCTAATAAAGAGAGACAAAACAAGTAGGGTAGTGGGCAAGAAGAGAAATTTTCATTTGGAGAGTTAACAACGGGGAGTGAATGAAGCCATAGGAGAGCTATTTGCACACCCTTTCTGGTAGCAACTACAAAGAAACAGAAAGACTTGGGGGTTG
Source organism: Pseudochirops corinnae (assembly GCA_028646515.1). Classification (NCBI taxonomy): domain Eukaryota; kingdom Metazoa; phylum Chordata; class Mammalia; order Diprotodontia; family Pseudocheiridae; genus Pseudochirops; species Pseudochirops corinnae. The sequence goes on along the minus strand of CM053590.1, from coordinate 191,145,856 downwards.
GGATAGAGTAGATAAAGGGTACAGTAGCAAGACAGATGGCAAGAAGATGACCAGTGTTGGGATATGGCTGGACTTAATAGTCAGGAAGACCCAAGTTTAAATGCTGCCTTAGACATTTATGGTATAATCCTGGCAAGTCATTAAACTGCTTTGTACCTGAGCTTCCTCATCTGTAAAGTGAGGAGATTGGACTTGATGGTCTCTATGGATCCCTTAATTGATAAACTTATCCTATGAATTCGAAGTTTGACCAGGGCCAGCTAGACTGAGTGAGTTTGGGCCATGAACTCATCAATCAGAAGGTCAGAGATCCCAAGATGTAATTCTAAGAATTGAATGGGTTAAATCCCCCAAGGCATGGTCTGTTAAGTTTTAGTGGTCCAGAAGATGTGGCAACAGGGACTATGGAAAGGAGATGGCCAGGGTGAAAGAGGAAGGATACTGTTGTCATGTTGGCTGCCTCAGGGGGAGTGGAAGGCATTCAGGAAGAGACTGAATGACCACTAAGCAGTTATTTTGTGCAGAGGAATCATGCTTAAGACAGTAATTGAACTAGAAAACTTTAAAGTTCCTCTCCACTTTAAGGGTCGTGTACCTAGACCAGGTATCCTTGGACTCTTTGGTAGTCTGGTAAAACCTATAGGACTCTTTCTCAGAATATCTATTAGCTACATTCATAATGAAAGGAAATGGCTTAATTTCAGTTCTAGGTCAATAAAAATAAAGACAAAGTTGTCCTCATAAATAGGGTTGTTGGGTTGTTTTTTTTTTCCTCATCCAAGTTCTCAGACCCTTTGAAATCTATCCATGGCTCCCAGGTTAAGAACCCCTGATAGTACAATTGCCACCAAATCCTCGTTCTTTGGGAAGGTAGGGTTTTTTCCCTTTCTTTGTACCCATAGTATTTGGCACAATTCCTGGTACATAGACACTTAAATGCTTCTTGACTTGGCTTTTTGATTATATTCTCGACCCATTCTCATTTATTTAAAACCAAGCTTCTAGACTAATTTCCCTGGAGGACTTCTCAGTTAACCACATTTCTCAACTCAAAATCTTCCAATGGTTCCCCACAACCTCGTAAATCAAGTCCAAATTCCTCTACCTGCCATTCAAGGTTATACACCAAAATGATGTCTTTCCAGGCTTGTATCTTCCTGCAATCCATATGACTCCCAATTCTCCAAACATTCCCTGTGTTCCAGCCTCTGCGCTTTTGTTCATGCTGTTCCCTTAACCTAGAGTGCTGCATTCCCATCTCCCCTTTCAAAATCCTGCCTGTTCTTCTGGTACCATGTTAAATATTACCCTATTTCATTTTTTCCCCTAGTTTCCATCCCACCCCCACCCCTGCCCCACAAACAACTGGATATAGGACCATAGGATATAGCACAGGAAAGGACTTTAGAAAAAACCTTGTCCAACCACCTTATTTTAGACCAGGAAACTGAAGCTCAAAACAGAATCACCTTTGAACCCACGTTCTCATGAAATTCAGAGCTCATTCCACCTTACAACCTCTCTGAAGCCCCCTAGAAATGTGGTTTTATGTTCCAGATGCCACTCACTGTATAATCTGTCTTGTATTTTATTTCTCTGCTTGTCCAATCTTTTCTTGAAAGCAGGTTTTATGTTTTGTCTGTCTTTGCTAAGACCCTTTCCTAGGTCTTAGCATGTTGCTGGGTACAGAGTAGGGGCTTAATAAATGTTTTTGAATTCACTTGGATTGAATTCATAGGTCAGTTTACACACTATGTATTCATAAGGCTGTTCACTTGCAATGTATGTGTACGTCAATGAATCTGTGATCTCGCTGATGTAATTTCAGTGTTGTAGCTGGAGACAGATGCCTATCCTGTGCAATTCTTACCCATGAAGAAGCATAAAAGATGGCACCAGAAAGAAACACAATTGGAAAAAGAGGCCAGTGGCATAGAGAGCCCGAGGGATAACTGGTGGAAAGCCCTTGTATTTTGTTTGCAAACAGGTGGGGGGGTGGGGGTTAAGAGCTGTAGAAGTCGGACCTCCAGCATGTTGGGTGGGGTCTTTGTGAAGTATTTCTAGTAGGACTAGGAAAGTAATCTCACAGAATTACATTTGTGCTCATAGTACATGTATATTCTATGTCTGTATATATAGCAGGATGCAAGTGTGGCATTGTGGATTGAGTGTAGAATATGATTCAGAGACCTGAGTTCAAATACTGCCTCTGACCCTTACTAACTGTATAACCCTGAGTAAATTATTTAAGCTCCCTGAACCTCAGTTTTCACATTTGTAAACTGGGAATAATAATATCACCTAATTCAGGAGGTGGTTCTGAGCATGAAATTAGATAATGTAGGCAAAGTGCTTTGCAAACCTTAAAGAACTATATAAATGGTATCTATTCTTATATGAAGGGGAAAATGAGTTCACATGAATGTACTTGGATGAGACAGTTTCACAAGCCAAATAGGGTGGGAGAGTTTTATATAAAGGGCTTTGGATGCCTGAATCAGAGAAGTACCGTCTTTGGGGGTACCGTCTGTTCATGTGGGAAGAACTGTGTGCAGGCAATGTCTGGAACATGTGAATACAGGTGCCAACCTTGAGCTTCCATAACTTAGACTGACCAGTTCAGGGAGAACAAATATTCTTCTTTAGATGGTGATGCCATAAGATTTTGGCTAGTGGGAGGGAAAGAAGCCCTGAGCAACTCTAGTTTCTGGCTGACGGAGAGGGAAACCTCTCCCTCTGCATAACATAGACAGATTTTCTTCTAGCAAATGCAGTGAGTGTTGAGCAGAATGAGAGGAGGCTTAGGTAGAATGTGGAACTCACACCCATTGGGGGTTTTAAATGCTTGCCTGATAAAAACCGACTTGTAATTCCGTGTGTGAAGGAGATAGTGAATGCACAGACCCCCCGGAACAATGCAGATGCCACAGGAAACACTTTGGTATGGCATCTGCTGCTGCCATTTGAGTGTGCCAGGGCCGCTTCTCTCCATTGCTCACACACACACACACACACACACACACACACACACACACACACACACGCTCCCCCTTCCCCGTAGGTTGATGGATTTGCCCAAACCCCATCTCCTGATACCTCTACCCGATAACCTGCTCAGCCTCTGATAGCCCACAAGCGACGTGCAAGCGCCGGTTACTAGCAGTAATCGTCAGCCACGTCTCTGATGGAGAAGCCCCAGCCGCATCCTCGGTGGGGCTGAGCAAAGCGCGGAGAGGAGAGCGGAGGAGGCGCTAGGGCTCAGCCACCTCCTCCACGCGGGGAGCCAGCCAGCCGAGCGCTCCCGAACCAGCCTTCTTGCGAGGCGGGCTCTCCCGCGGGGAGGCCTCGAGCTTCCTTCAGCTTCTTCGGCTTCGGGGGAATGCGGCACTCACTTCTCCCCCTAGACTGGGAGGAGAAGCCTCCGAGGGAGCAGAAGCAGAGGCAGAGGGAGCGCGGGAGCCTCCCCCACCCCCAGCACACACACCCTGTCTCTGGGGGCAGGATTTTCTGACCAGATTTTCCTGTGCCTAAATTTCGGGGGTGATTTAAATTCTCTTCCTTCCCTCCCTCCCCCCCTCCTCCCCTGTGCCCATCGCTCCTTCCTCGGGCCTGGGGCTCCATCATGCAGCCTTACGGCTGCTGGAGCTGAAGGAACAGAAGGTTGAATTCAGGGAAGGGGACTGACTGCTGGCGCCTGCGGCGGGTCCGGCTTTGGTGGCTGCGGCTGCCTGGTGAAGGTAGCAACAACTGCAGCAGCAGCAGCAGCAGCAGCAGCAGCAGCAGCAGCAGCAGCAGCAGCAACCGCGCTAACACACCACAGCCTCAGAGCCTGAGAAAGGGCGCCTGAAGGGGCCGGTCCTCCGTAGCTCTGTTCCGTCCCTCATTCCTCAGAATGATTGATCTGTTGCTGTTGCCGTTGTGAGTGGTGGCGGCGGCAGAGAGGGTGACAGCAGCTGGCACAGCTGGGAGGCGGCAGGCGCCATTGCCAGGACGACTGTCGGGGGTGCCACGGACTGGCGGGAGGGGGAAGGAAGCCCTTTACGCGTCCGACGGAGAACTCGGTTGGAAGGGGAGGCGGAGGCTCAGCTAGCGCAGGTGCTGCCGCCTGCCCCACGCTGGGCCCCTGGCCATGAGGCCGGAGTGAGAAGGTGCTTGTGGCCCCGGCGCCCCCAGCAGCCTAGTAGCCTGGGCAGGTTGGACTGGAGTCTCTCCAGCGCCGGCGGCATGGCTTCTAGCCGGGGCTCGGGCCGGAGCAGGCTCAGCCCCTTCGCCACTGCAGCCAGCCAAGCTGCGCCGGGACTGCGACTCGCCCCGATGTTTCCCTTGCTGCTCCTGCTGCTGCCAGCTTCGGGAGGGTCGCGGGCCTTTCCTCGGGGAGCTGCGGGGCCGCCGCTCAACAGTCCACCCCTGTCCATCATGGGTTTGATGCCACTCACGGACAACGTGGCAAAGGGCAGCATCGGTCGAGGGGTGCTACCTGCCGTGGAGCTGGCGATCCAGCAGATCCGCAACGAGTCCCTCTTATACCCCTACTTCTTGGACCTTCGGCTCTACGACACCGAGGTGAGTGCAATCGCTCTACCCCCTCTCCCCCAAGCTCAGCCTTCCCCTCCCTCTCAGTTCTGCGATCCTTCCTTTGGTCCTGCTGCCCCCTCCCCTTCCCCCCCGGCCTCCTGGGACCGTTCTCCCCATTTAGCCTGGTCGCGCCGTGTGGTTACTGTTCAGAAGGAAATTGTAGGGAACCGGGTGTCGAGGGGCAGCAGTTCTCTCTAGGTGCCCGGTGGCGTCGGCCCTGCAGTAAGAACTGGGCCAGAGGGATTAGGGATGGGAAGAAGTGGGAATTGGGGGGGAGACTCGAAGAAGCACCTTACTGAGGCAAAGAGGAGTGGAAGGATGAGGAAGAAGGGGAAAAGGAAAGTGGGGACAAAGAAGAGAGAGAAGGGGGACAAAGAGGAGAAATAGGTGTCTTAGGAGTCACTGAGCTATAAAGATGGAGAGGAAAGAGCCCGCTGTCCTGCCCTGTGTATGCGCGGAGAGGTCAGGGACTTGGCTTCTAGGGAGGAGTTTCCATCTGTGTGTCCAGAGACAGGTGTGTTTCTGACATCAGTTTGCAGACATTGATTTTAAATGGAAGTTTATTATTTTTCCCCTCTGTTTTTGGTGGGAGAGGTCTACGTATATGTTTCTGGCTCATTTCTAGGTTGCATTCAGCCGTCTTATCCCCAAATGCAGTCCGTACGGATTTAGCAGTAGAGGGAGGCTGGAGTTTTGTTTCTCTCCGGGGAGCCTACAACGGCAAGGGGGAGAGTCCACAAGCAGCCCTTGAGTAACTCGGTTGTAACTGTAGAAGGAAGTGAAAAGGGAGCGGATGTCATCCATTTCATCGATCGTTTTCCCTCCAGAGAGAAGGGAGGGAGGGGCAGGTGCCCTTGCGGAGGGGTAATGGTAAAGACCCGGGAAGCGGGGGAGGGAAATAAGATTGGATCTAGCCTTCTCGTGCAGGGTTTTGTGGCAGGTTGTGGGTTTTCTCGCAGAGTACACAAACAGGTCGTCTTGTCCTTTTCCTTCCAGTGTGTGACTTACCGTGTGCTGTTTCCAAATGCGGGCGTTTGCATTTAATATAGAGGGCTCGTTCAGCCTACAAAAATTCCTCTCTTATTCTTTTGGAAGACTCCCTCAGGGATACTGACCATGTGGGCAGAATCGGCAGAGCCCTGGCTGTCCCACCAAGCGACAACAGGGCAGGTCACACAAAAACCCCGCCAGTTTCACATGCTTCGGGTGACAGTCGAGAGAGAAATATGTTTTAGTGCACACAGTAGGCCTGGTCCAAGCCTCTGCTGTCACCAGAGTCCTTTCTTAGAAGGCTGTCGTGGTTATAAAAATGTCTTGTGGAATGATCTTTGAGTTTAGTAAGTATTTCAGTGTGTTTGCAAAAGAAAGCTCTGGCAGGGGCTGAAATTGCGACCTGAAGGTGGCGGTAATTTCTAGAGAAAGACAAGATTTTTCGATAAACATTTCCACAGCAACCTTGGTGAAACTATTGAAAACCGTCACTTATCATTTGTCGTTAAAGAATCCTTTACAATTCTTTTCATTTTCCTCCCCAGCCTGTTTCTATGTAACCTCCAATTTAGATAGAAACTGATAGAAGCAGGAAAAAAAAAAAAAAAGACAGCACTGGACAGTCTTCAATTCCCAGCTGCCCCATTTTATTTATGGAAAGACACTGATTTATTTCTATAGGGATGTTAGTATTATAAAAGATATATTTTATATTATTTATTATGCATATACAATTTTATACTTCGACATTTTCCCCAAAGATATATTAATGACCAAGAAGAGGATTAAGATCAGATAATATAAAAATAGTAAGAGAACATCATTGGGGTAGTTCCCAATTGTGTAGGTTTGTGTGTTGCATATTGAAAGTCAATGCAGAAACTGTCTTCCTGGAAGAGACATCATCTGCCCAAAGAAAATTAATACCAGTAGTGTAAGAAATGACCATAAAGAAAACTAGAAGTAATTTTTCCCTGAAAGGCACACTTATTTCAAATAACTGCACACTGACCTGCAAATACCTAATTTATACTATTTTGACTTTCACCCATCTTTTTTTTTTTCTAGTTTAAACTGATTTCTCTGAGAGCTGGTGATTTTCTACTGACAAAATTATGTATTGACAGCATATATGCTTACACAGGGTTTACACTACATACATTGTAACCAAATATGAATTGAGTTATCAGTTTTCCATATTATTTTTAAAATCATAGGATTAGAAGACTCATCCTTTACGATGTTTATTTAAGATCCCTTCTCTGCAATAGCAGAATGCAAATACTTAAGGTATTGGTACTTTAGTACTTAGCTGTGGGGTGAAGCATTTTTATTTCTGAAATGTGTCTCAAAAACCCAAGAATCAAATATTACTTGCTTCTGGTGGGGGTGGGGTATAGAAATGCAAGATGGTGAATTTCTATTTGATGAAGTGGTCACAACCTAATTTTTAAAATTGCTTGCTTACTTTTCTTCTAGATAAGATTCAGTAAAGATTATATGAAGTTTTGTTGGTTTTTTTGTCCAGAAAATGAACTTCAGTTAGTAATCTGTGAACTCAATAGCAGTAGAGAACAGGAGAGGATTGATGAAATGATTTAATAAAAATTTTAAAATCTTGATTTCTTCAAAGCCAATAGACAAGCTCTTATTCACAAGCAAAGCAAAGTGAAGAATTATTCAAATAATTCATTGCAAAAAATTGCTTTTGAGGAAAAAATCATGGAGATTTAGGCCTGTTTTATTCAGATCAGCTGTCTGCATTGATTAATGTTGCTGGATCCTTCTTTATGCATTGAATGGATTGAGTGTTCAGGCTTTGGCAAATTGTACTGAGGGATTCTACCCTGCCATGGTCCATTTAATTCTGGCATATAGACCTGACCTCCATCTACACTGCCCTAAATGAGGCTGTAAATGAAATGAATTTTCTTCTGATTCCATGAGCCTCTGATTCTATGATCTCTTCATTGCATTCATTACACGCTCACCCCCACCCCATTTTTTTAAGTTTACAGAGACTTAGGTGATATGGTACAGTGGAAAGAATGCTAGCTATAGAGTCAAAGGACCTGGATTCAAATCCTGGTTCAAATCCTTGCTACTAGTGGGACTTTGGGCAACTTACTTAACCTTTCTTCAATCTCAGTTTCCCCATCTATAAAATGAGCAGTTTCTTAGAATTTCTTAGGTCCCTTCTAGCTCTAAAACCACAATCCTTTAATTCTATGAGTTTTAGGAATGGTTTAGTTAAGTTGACCAATGGAGACAGCCAATCTCAAAAATATAGTAGAAAGAATTGTTGGAGGTGGGGGTCTAAATTATCTGACAGTCCCAATAATGAGAGGTAGTTTGAATTAATGGAGTCATCTCCCCTTTATTCTGAGCAATTCATTTCATGTCTCTGGGACTCAGTTTCCTTGTCTGTAAGAAGGGGGGGGGCACTGGTGGCTCACTAAGGATGCTTTCAGCACTAACATTGTAAATCTGGATTATTGTCAAATCTCTATTTTGCCCAATCTGTGTATCCAAAGTGAATCGAAGAGTCAAGGGAATTATCTGGATAATAATAGAAAAAGTGGAACAACCCAGTTTTACTTCATTCCAAGTGTTTTTGGCCTGAATGAGCTGAATCCACATATCTCTTTTCCTATGTACTTTGTGCCTTTAGGTCCAGATTCATAGATCATAGAAGCATTACTTTTCTGTAAGCTCACCCTCTGTGAGCTTACATCATAAACACCATCAAAATATAAGGGTCGAATTGGTGCCTATGATGTGAATGGGCTCAAAGTGCTACAGCCAGTGCTGGCCAGGGTGCAGGTCAGCAGCACTGTAGAGAGCAAAGAGTGTCCATGATTTAGATGTAGCTAGTTGGCACGGGAAATAAACAGCTTGCAGTCAGGAAGTTCTGGGTTCAAATCCAGCCTCAGGCACTTATTAGCTATGTGACCCTGAGTAATTCACTCAACTGTCAGACAGCAGTAAAAGGTAGACACCTGACTTTCCTCAACTATAAAATGATTATAGTAATAGGACCTACCTCAAGAGTTGTGGGGATCAAATGAGATAATATTTGTTAAGTAACCTGGAATATAATAAACACTTACTAAATGTTTATTTTTTGTTTTTTTTTGCTTTTTTGGAGGGCAATTGGGTTTAAGTGACTTCCCCAAAGTCACAGGGCTAGTAAGTGTGTCAATTGTCTGAGGTTGGATTTGAACTCAGGTCCTCCTGACTGCAAGGCCAGTGCTCTACTCACTGTACCACCTAGCTGCCCCTAAATGCTTGTTTTCTTCTTCCCTTCTTTCCTTTCTAGGCTCTAGGCCCTGTTCTGCCACTCACTATCAATGTGACCATGGGCCAGTTACCTAAATTTGCAGAGGTCTCAGTATGCTCCTCTGCAAAATGGGGATAATATTTCTTTACTACCTCTGTCATGAGGGCTGTTGGGAAGAGTTTGGTAGACCTTAACATACTGTAGTAAAGGGACCTCTTAGTATTATTAGTAGTGAGGAGGGCTTTTAACATAAGAAGGCAGATCCCAACTGCATTACATTGCAAGATAGGTTGGAATAGCCACAAAACTGGACAAAGCAACACAAAAGATAAGCAATGGTTCCAAAACACAAGCAGAAAGACTTTCAAGATGAGTGTATGACCAGGATTATGATATATGAAGAAACAGCCTCATTATAATTCAAAGAGGAGCAATATAGGAAGCAACTTCAAGGCATTACCTCTCTGCAGTACAGGGTGGGGCAGGGGAGGGGGATAGGAGTAGGAGAAAGAGGGGAGGAAGAGATAATGAGACCCAGGCTTTGACAACCAATGGAACATATGAAGTCTGACAAAATCCTCCAAGTTTACACCTTGTTAACACAGGACCTTATTCTCTAAATTACATTGTAAATTCTCTTTTGCTAAATTGTAATAGGAATGAATTGTATGTTTCTGTATATGTGTCTGTTCTTGTATTTTGCCTTTTTAAGAAATTGGTGTTGAGAACTCCTGGAGTGAAAATTCCTCCTACTGATGTGAATTGACATCTCATCTTTAACATAAAGTCTGAGAAAGTTGCCTATGGCACTGTGGGATTAAGTGATTCTTCTATGGTTAGATAGCTAGCCTGTGTAAAAAGCAGGATTTAAATCCAAGTCTTTCTGTCTGTCTTTCTGAAAACCTTGTGTCAGTTGCACCCATTTGCTGCCCCTCTTCTATATCTTTCACATATCAGCAAACAATATGTATTGGGGAACTCCTCAGAAGCCAGACTTAGGCTACTACATCACGTGTTTCAAGTCTGAAGCCCAAATTAACCCTGAAACGAATAAGCATCTCCCCAAATGCAGACACTCATTCACCTTCTTTTGACCTTGTCACCAGTGTGTGCCTCTGTCCTTTCTAGCAATGAACAAGTGTAAATCAAGCATCAGTACAAATTCAGGGAAGTAATATGAGAATTCCTTAGGTATTTTTAATGTCTTTAAAGTTTGATATCCTACTATGTACTATACAGATTGCCTTTTTGTCTTTAAAAAAAAGTATTGATTTTTTATAAATGATTGGTGTCTGCATGACCAAAATATCTTTTCCCACTTTCTTTCCATAGGAACATCCTTTGTAAGAAAGAATGAGAGAGAGAGAGAGAGAGAGAGAGAGAGAGAGAGAGAGAGAGAGAGAGAGAGAAACAGAGAGAGAGACAGAGAGGGAGAGAAAGAGAAAGTTCAGTTAAAACTAGATAATCTATGGACTAAATCTGCCATTCTATGTAATTCCAATGCCTTCCCTCTGTTGATTATTTCCTTTTTATCCTACATACAGCTTGCTATGTGCACGCGCACGCACGCACACACACACACACACACGTTTGCCTTTATTTCTCTCATTAGATTGTAAGTTCCTTGAGATTAAGGACCACCTTTTGCCTGTTTTTTTCCATCCCTAATGTTTAGCACATTGCCTACCACATAGTAGGTACTTAATAAATGTTTACTGAATGAATGAATGAATGAATGAATGAATGTAGTGTTTCATAGCCACAGAACACCTCTGCAAAGAAGGGAAGGAAGTATATTCTAGTACTTTTTGGAACCAAAATCAATCATTATGATTTCATAGCATTCAGTATCTATTGTTCTGTTGTTGTTGTTGCCATTTACATTATTATAGCAATTATAAATATTGTTTTCCTACTTCTGCTTGTTTCACTTTGCATCAGTTCATATAAATCTTCCCATGGTTCCTGGTACTTATTATATTCATTGTTTCTTATAGCTCAGTAACATTTCATTGTGTTCTCATATTACAGTTTGCTTAATCATTCCCCTTTTCATGGGCATCTGTTGACTATGAAAAGTCTTACTACAAATATTTTGGTGTATTTATTGGTCCTTTTTTATCATTAACCTCCTTCAGTCAAAGAGATGGCCATTTTATTCACTCTCTTAGCATAATTCTAAATTGATTCCCAGAATCTCTGGAGTAATTGACAGCCTTGTATTAGTGTTCCTGTTTTTCTATAACCTCCTAAACACTATTTCCATCTTCTGTCATTTTTTCTGGTTTACTTTTATGAGCCATAAAATTGCACCTTATTTCTTATCTTCCTCAGCTCATGAGATAATTTAAAATAAATGCTTTCAAAATACTCAAAACTGCTATTTTTGTCTCCTTTTCTTTTATACTCAGTCCATTAGCAAACATATTTAAAGGGAAAAATGGTATAAATGTTTATGGTGTGTTCATTTACATATACACACGTATACATATGTATTAAACATGAGAAGTCACCATGGTCAGTGTATTGAAAGAAGACTTCAGAATTAGGGGGAGCTAGCTTCAAACCCTAACTAGGACAAATATTAGCTGTTATGGCCCTAAGCAAATCACTTGACTTCTTAGTACTCCAGACATCTCTTTTAAGATTATAAGATACAGAGAAAGTGACAGCATTGCTAAAGGAAATTTTTCTCACTGAGAACTTCCTATATAAATGAAATTACATGCATATGCATAGGTAATACACATATACATATGCTATCCATATATATGCACACATAATACATGTATAAAACATAGAGATAGGGACTGGAATAGTAATTTAATTGGTTAGATAGAATTCCCAGACTAAGAAACTCTGTCTACCAATCAAGGTTGGCACCTACTCTGCAATTTATAGTCTTGGGGAGAAGCAGTATGGTATAGTGAATAGAGAGCAGATTTTGAATCCAGGACATTCTGAGTTCAAAACCTACCTCAGACAAATACTGGCTGTGTGACCTTAGATAAGTAATTTTACCCCTAGCTGATCTAGGCAGCATATATATACATTTGTGTAATTCATACACATGTGTACAACACAAATATATATACTATGTTGATCTGAATGTCAGTCTCACTTCCTCCCCCATGTTAATTGTATTAAACTCAAGTATAACCTATAATTAGGGAGAGGGATTGGACTGGACCCCTGATTTCATCGATATAGAGAATTACCAGGTGATGAAATTGTCTCTCACAATGTAGGTCAGCACCTTCTCTGTGGCACTCAGTTTTAAAGAGTTGCACACAGATGTCAAAGTTGGGTAGTTTCACCAGGATAACACAGAACAGTATGGGTCAGAGGCTGGAACCCATATCCCCTCTGTGGGTCAGAGACATGGCTTGAACTCAGATTCTCCTAATTTCAAGGTCAGCTTTCTATCTACTGTGCCTATAATTGTTGTTTTTAGAGGGTGTGTATGTGTATACCTATGTTTATACATACATATGTATGTATCCACACATATATAATGTTTCCTTTCAAAGGAATCTCATTTTAGGAGTTTGACATATTTAGGGGTGACCTATAGTCAAGCCAACACGACACATGAATATGATAATCACATCTGCCTCCTCCCTCCTATATTACCTTCTGGTAAGATACAGTGCATCTATTTTACACTTTTACCTATGCACTGAGTGCCAGTTTTGTACAATACTCCCACCCTTGACCAGCTGCTTTTGAGAGTGAACAGGTTGCTCAAGCTTCAAATCCCAGTCCAATGTTGGCCTCTTTGCTGAAACCATCAGTGTGCTCACATCGAGAGAACATTCTTTTGTCTATAGTGGGAGTCTTTGTTTTGCTGAAGAATGACCTGGGGAGCCACCATCTTCTTCCTGAGAGGTCACTAAGTTGTTCAGAGAAGACCAGTGTTCAAGAGCACATGGTTGGCCACCACATCAGAGGAGGATGATGCTAGGCTGCTTTTCCTCGGTTTCTACTGCAATGACGGATGATGTACAACATGGAGAGCAAAATGACTAAGCCCCATCTGTTTGGGCTGTTTATGAACATCTTATTCTTAGTGTGTGTTTTTCTGAAATCCCATTGATTCCCTCTTGGCATAAATCTAACTGGCATTAACTTTAAAGAGACAAGTAAAAATATTCCCAACTTTGAGAGAAATAAAGAGTCAGTACTAGAGAAGGCACCTAGCTTTGCAGGTCATGGAAGGCCAGTGGTTTGGGCCAGGCCCAGGGAGGAAGGGCATTGTTCAGAGAGGTCAGCTTTTGATTCCATGAGCCCTTTTGTCTCTATCTGTTCAATTCATTTCATCTTATCCCACTTAAACAAAGATGCAGGATGTTAAATGATGCAGGATGACCTGGTGCTAAGAAAGTAGCTGAGAATTGAATCCTTATTGATGGAGTTTCCAGAAATCTCTAAAAGCCATCACACCACCCTCAGGCTCTCATTTAGGAATTTACAGGCTTTGCTGGTCATCAAATGAAGAAAGGACTTTTACTCCTTCTTCCATGAATAGAACAGAGACAAATCCTGGGTGCAACACTTTAACGAGTATGCTCCACATACAAGGGTAGGCATTTCTGGGGAAGCCCTGCCTACTAAAGGTTGCATGGTTCCATCAGGCTCAGCAAAAAAACAAACAAACCCTTTTAAAAAAAAAAAAAGAGCTAATTTTAAAGAAATTATACCCTCTTCACAGGCATTGAGCCTACCTTGATTACCAGACTTTTTACACTTGTGTTCAGCTGAATCCCAAATTTGAGATGCCTAGAGCAGATTCTTAATTGCCTTTGGGTATGAACCTTTGGTTCCACTGGTATAAAGAACCCTAAGTGAGTTAATTCCCTCCATCAGTTCAGATGATCAAGTGTTCTATTGCAGTTTTAGAGAGTAGCCTCAGACACTTAGAGTTTAAGTGACTTATCCAGGGCCATAGATCCAGCTTGTGTCAGAGATGGGACTTGACCTCATGTTCCTTGTTAGCTCTCGTAATCCATTATGGATTTTTCCTTTGCCTGACTTAGAAACTTTGAGGAAGGTAATATGCTCTGGAATAATTGAACAAACAATTCAACAGATATTCATGAGGTGCCTGCTACATGAAAGGCACCATGCCAGTATAACTCCTTTAAATCCTCTGTGTGTATGTGTGTGTGTGTGTGTGTGTGTGTGTGTGTGTGTGTGTGTGTGTGTGTGTGTGAAGGCAGGGAGCTATTTGGAGTCTGAATGTGTGGGTTTCTGGGAGATGTAGTCCTGGACCAACAGCCATTTTCTTCCTCTCCTTCGAGGTTCTGAGACCATTGCGAGCCTTACATGAGTGTGGCTGTGGGAGCATGACCTATGAGGTAAAATTCCACCACACTGGGAGTTTCAGACTGAGACTGAAGCAGTGGGAAAGGCAGTGAGCTGCAGCAGCAGCAACGCATTTCTAGAGAGTGTGGAAATTGGATGGTAGCTGGAGTAAGCACATAGAGACTAGGTAGCTGAGTATGGGGCTACTGCATGAGCCCTGGACACAGCAGCCTGTGGGGCTATTGCCAGAACCCTGGGTGCTGCAGCTGTCTCTGCTTTCAGTGGTCGAAGTTGGATATTGATTGCTGAAATTCCATTTGGGAGAATAAGCAGACTGTGAAGGATAGTCTTTCCTTCCCCTTCTTTCTCCCCAAGCAGGGCAGAGGCTGATTCTAAAGCTTATTCCATTTTTAAAAGTTACTTTTTGAATTTCTGCTTAAGTAGTTTAAATTTCTTTTTCTGGCTAGACAGCTCCTATCTCTCTAACTGCAGTTGATGTGTGTTGTCTTATTTGCAAACAGGTGGGCTGCAGCAAGGAGGAACTGTTTGATCATTGGTTTACAGAGATACAGAAAGGACTAGGATTTGAGCCATGGTCCAGAAGTGCCAGGCTTTCTCCTGGCTGGGGGGCTGAGTCAAACCAAGAGAGAAAAAGTGATTGTTATGTAAGGTGTTGATTTATTAGGAATTTTTAAAAATAAACTTCACAAGAGGCAGAACTGAACTGGATCCTTGTTTTTCTTTCCTTTGTCTAGGCTAAAAATGAGTCAAAGTGCCATTTTTTCCTGTTGGGGTGAAGGTTAAGCTACTGGAATGTGTACCTCATTTATTTCTTTTCCTATCCCTCCTGTCCAAGCAAAAATGCAGAAAACTTTTCACAGGCATGGAGCCGAGTGGTGACTAGAGAATGGGTGGCTGGTGGGAGGAGAAAAGATATAGCTAGACCTGACTGGCAATGACTTCATTCCAAAGGTAGGGACCAATGGAAAGAATGAGTATTCTTTCCCCTTGGGCTTCACCCCCTACATCCAACCTATATCCAAATAGACACAAAATGGGATACAAAGACCAAAGCAAAACATTTTCAGTTCTCAAGTGGCCTACATTCTACTAGAGGCCTACAAGATAAGCATAACAAGCAGAGAGATAACACAAAGTAGGGAGTGAAAGGGGTAGATGGAGAAATAAAATGAAATGCTTTAGGAATATTTAAAGGAGAGCATCTTAAAATGGGGGCGGGGGAGAGAACTTCAGAGAAGAGGTGGTACATAAGGTGAGTGAATCTTGAAGAAAAGTAGGGAATCTGAAAGGCAGAAATGAGGAAGGAGTGCTTTCCAGATGTGGGAGAATACCATCTCCAGCACTGAGCAAGTATGGTTATTGTGCTCCAGTGTGTCCTCATTACAACAACTTGGAAGATTGGAAGGGAATTTGGGTCATTTAGTTTGGCCCCCTACCTGATGCATGAATCCTCTGCATAACATTATGGACAAGTGGCCATCCATCCTCCACTTGAAAATTCTCAGGGAAGAAGAATTCATTAGGCCATCAGGCCATGCTTTCTGTTTTGTAGGACAGCCTTAATTATTAGAAATCTCCTTGTATTGAGCCAAAATCTGCCTTCCTGGAACTTCTACTTATTGGTCCTAGCCCTGCCATTGAAGCCACAGAGAACAATCTGAGCCTAAAATAGGCTGCCTGCATTATCAGTTTCTTTACTACACCTGCTTTAGTACTAATCTCCTCATCACAGTACTTATTTTCACTCCCCCCAAGTTCCAGCTGTGCTCCCTGACTCAGCTCCTCCTCCACCCCCAAACTCCAGTAATAGAAAAACATTTTCAGAAAAATTTCTCCCTGAATGTGTACTCCCTCCATTAAAGCAGAAGGAAGGAAGGATGACTGGGCAGGGGGTGGGGTGGATGGATAGAAAGAGATTAAACCAATACTGTACAGACTTTCTTTTTGGGAAGCAAAGAGTGAATACAAGATTTCAGATGCAATTCAAAGGAATAAGAAAGGTTGGGAGTTAATAGTCTAAAAATGACCACAGGGATGCAGACAGAGACAGAAGTATTGAACAAATATGTTGGCTAAATCTATACATTTTGTGCTAGCCTGAGGGAAGCTGGATGGTAAATTATAAAGGCTTATGAATCACAAATTACCTTGCAATTGCTTTGCTCTTCTCTAGGCAATTATTTTGTTGTTTTCCTGTGTTTTGGGGGGATACAATTTCAGTAACTTCATGTGTTTTTATAAAGGTGATCCTTAACAGTCTCCCTATGATCCCATTCAAATCTCTTCATAAATCTCTCATGGAGGAGCTGTCTGAGGTTCTGGAAGCTTTCCTCTTGTTATTTTTTAATAGCGAAGACAATTTAGGTCTAGAGAATGGTAATGCTTGAGAACTGAAAGTGATTGTAAAGGCCATCTAGTCCAATGCCTCTATTTTATAAATATCATAATTCTTGGGATACTTCAAATTTTAAAAGTTGCAATTTTTAAAAACTAGTTTATTACATTGTACTTACTGAAATTAATAGTGTTGGGAGATGTATCAGATAACATTTTTTTAACTTTCCAAGAACAATTGTTAAATTTTGAATTATATACACTTTCCACCAAATGCAGGAGGAATCCAACAACATAACTCATATTATAAGCCTACACCACCTGATGCTTTCAAAGTACTGACTCAAACTTGATGCCATTTGTACATAGGATATTAAATAATTGCTGTACTGCATTCACTATCATTTGGAGAGAATTTATCATTCTAGTCCTGCTTTTATTTACTTTGATTTGAACTTTGTTCTCATTTTAAAAAAACCTGAATGTCTTTATGCAAGAATTATATTTAAAATAATCTGGTAATTTGGACCACTGCTTTATAGCCTCCTCTTTCCCAAGACAGTTTTGTGTTCCCTCTATGGGCATGCTACATTATTTAGAAAACTCTTATCATACAACATATCACATAGTTGCCTTTTGTAGGCAGATGTCTCAGTTTCAGCTTCTTTACCTCTTAGCTGTGTAGTAGTATGCAAATCACTTGAGTTCTCTGATGCAGAGTTTCCTTGGCTATAAAATGGATGCAATAATACTTGTGTTGATTATCTCCTAAAATGTGGAGAGATTTTGATTTACAGTAAGGAGAGAACACCCTAACTGATATTTATGTACCACTCTAATGTTTGCAGAGCTCTTTATGTATGTTAACTCTTCATCCTCACAATAGTCTTGTAAGGATAGAGGTTATTATCCCCATTTTACAGATGAGGGAACTCAGAATCAGAGAAGTGATTTGTACCTTGTCACACAGTTAGGAGGTGCCGGAGGTAGGATTAAAATTCAGGGTTTCCTAACCTGAGTCCTACATCTTCTCCACTGTAGCCACCTAACTGTCTGCAGGCCATCTCCAGTTGTCCTGATCTATATCTTGTCAATGGACCCTGATGGCTCTGGAGAAGAAAGTGAAACTGGTAACTTTTCACGATTCTCCCTCACTTAAATCCAATTCACTTGCAAGTCACAATGTCACCCTCCTGATGTTATGGTCCTCTTCAAGAATGAAGGACAAACTATGGATGACCTCATTGCCTATATTCCGAAATTGAATACTTGTGCTGTGAAGCTCAAAAGATTGTTATGAAGAAAATGCTTTATAAATTGAATGGCGCCATAAACATATGAGCTTATTCTTCTGGGTTCATTCTCTGTACTGAATTAGATATTCTTTCCATCAGCCTATACCCTTCTTTCTCTTAACTTTCTTCAACACTTTATCTAAGTCCTTATGTTGTTCTTTTGGCCTTCTTGATATTCTTTTTGTATACAATTTCATTTCCTGCTTCCATGCCTTTGCTCAGACAATGTCCCTTACCTGTGATGCCCTCCCTCCCCACCTACCCTTCTTAGAATCTCTGGTTTCCTTTAAGGCTTAAGCCAAGCACCAACTCCTACAAGAACCTTTTTCCTGATCTGTTTGACCCCAACTGGCTATTAGACCTTGGCTGTCTCGACCCTGTTGATAGTCACTTGTACATTACTGGTTTCTTGCACAAACTTTTATAGTCCCAATCATAATCCACATTTTTATATCCTTTAAGGTTTACAAAGCACATTTCTCACAATAATCTTATGAAGTGACTTAGCAGAAAGCGCCACATCCAGAATCAGAGGAACAAGATTCCAATTCCGGCCCTGCCACTTAGTAAGCATGTTCCTTAGGCAAGTCATTCACCTTTTTGTATCTCCCTTTATCATCTGTAAAATGAGAGGGTTTTTTCTAGATTAATTCTAGAGTCCTTTCTAGCTCTAACATCTTATGTTCTAGGCAGGCAGTACCAACATTTTTTAATCCAAGGCCAAGGATCATTTTGCTACACATGTTGAAGAAAACTGTAGAAAAAGGTGGGAGGGAGAATTGAGTTGGTTCCCCTGGTGCTAAGCACACTGTACTTAAGATAGATTTGATGTTAAACCTTCTCTAAAACTGATACAGTCTAATGGGGGAAATGACATACACAGAGGTAACTATGATTTTAGGATGAATGTGATCAGTGCAGAAGAGAGGGTCAGGCAGAGTTTCTGGTAATTTGAGAGAGGAAAAACCACTTTCCAATGGAAGTTGACGGTAGGCATACAAAGAGATTTGGGAAGAGTTAGCATCCGAGTTAAACTTTGAAGGAAGAGAGAAACTTCAAAGAGGCAGAGGTCAGAAGGAGTACATTCTAGCCGTGGAAGGCAGTGAACAAAACCACAGAAATTGAGACGGGCAGGATGAGAATGGGGAATGGAGAACAGTCTAGTTGCCTTGAATGATAAAGCATGTGGAGGGAGTGTCATTCAATAGACTAATAAAAAGAGCATTTATTAAACACTTACTATTTGGGGTTTCAGAGAAAGGCAGAAACAGTCCCTGACCCCAAGCAATTAATGAGGGAGTTAATATATAAACAACTAGACATATGCAAAATATACATAGGGAAGATTGGAGGTAAACTCAGAGAGCAAGACACTGGCAGTTGGGGGACCAGCAAGAATCTCTTGTAGAAGAATTAAAGATAGTTAGATTCTAGTAGAATTATAAAAGACATTAAAGTTCTGGACCAGAAATTTGTACTAGATGTAGCAGGTAGTGAGGAGCTTTTGAAGGTTTTCTTAGCATAGGACTGATGTGATGAGTTCGATGTTCATAAGATTACTCAGGCAGCTGAGTGGATCATAAAAGTAGAGAATAAAGTCAGAAAAGTCAGTTTGGAGTCTATCAATGAAGAGATGAGGACAACAACCTAAAGTAGTTGTTGCTGGAAGGGAACAAAAGGACAGACATAAAAGATATTGCCGATGTAGAATTATAGTGCTTGGTGACTAGTTGGATGTGTCGGATGACAGGAGAGAAGACTCAAAGATAATCTTAAAGTTTCAAAACTTAGTGATTTGGAGGGTGGTGATTCTATCAACAGAAATGGAGGGGCAGCTAGGTGGCTCAGTGAAAAGAGTGCTGGCCCTGAAGTCAGGAGGACCTGAGTTCAAATCCAGCCTTAGACACTTGACACTTACTAGCTGTGTGACCTTGGACAAGTCACTTGAGTCTCATAATTGCCTTGCCTTCCTCCCTCCAAAAAGAAAAGAAAAGAAAAGAAATGGAGAAGTAAGCAGGAGGAAGGTTTGTTCAATTTGGGACATAGTAAATTTGAGGTGCTTCAGGTAGAGATATCTAGCAGGCAGTTGGAGATGTTGGAACTATTGCTCTGGGGAGAGCGTGGGCATAAAAATAGAGATTTGAGAATCATAAACATGGAAGTGATAATTAAGGCTGTCATAAGAGAAGTAATCACCAAGGGAGGGAGCTCTGAGAGAGAAGAGAGGAAGTCCAAGTCAATCAGTTAGTCACAAAATCATAAGGGACATCCAGACTTAGGGTGAGGAGCAATGTTATGCAATGGATGGAAACAACACTGAATTTAGGATCAGAGGACCTAGGTTCAAATTCAAATTCCCCGCTGACAGCCCATATCACCCTGAGCAGATAACTTCACCTCTGTGGCTCTCAATTTCCTCAACTACAAAATTAAGGAATTGGACAAGAAGGTTTCTTAGCTTTTTTTGTTTGTCAGATGCCTTTAGTAATCTCATGAAGCCTATGGACCCCTTGTCAAAAAATAAAAGGTTTTAAATGCATAAAATACATTACTTAGGATTGCAAAGGAAACTACTATTGAAATAGTTATCACATAGCAGTTACTTAATTTGATTTGATGACTCAAAATATTAAGAAAACAGGTTCATGGATCTAACTAGATGATGTCTGAGAAGGGCACTATCTGTAAATCCTAAAATCTTACCATAAAGGAGGACAATGGGAAGAGGTTGAGGAAGCAGCAAAAGAGACAAGAGAGGTGATCAGAAAGGTAACAGACCTAGAAGAGAGGAATGCTATGGTAGTCAGGAAAGACAAAGGAATGTCACAAGAGTCTCATGCTATGGAGACAAGTGGGATGAAGACAGCGGGGTGGGGGGGAAATACCCTGTATCTTTCAATGAAAAAGATCTTTAGTAATCTTGTCAAGATCTGGTCATATAGAGTGGAAGGTAGGAAAATCAGGTTGCAAGGAATGATGAATGAGTAGATGATGAGGGAGTAAAGGCAGTGATTATAGATAATTCTTCTTAAAAGTCTGACCATAAAAAGGAGGAGAGAGTTAGGAAGTTATTAGGGTTAAGGAACGTTCTTTGTTTGTTTTGGGGATAGGAAACTCTGAATATATTTGTATACAGGGAAGTAGCCTGTAAAGAGGGAGAGAATAAAGATGAGAGAGAGGGAATGGATCCATGGAACAAGGTCCTGGAGGAGACAGGAAAGGATGGGAAGGATATAACAATAGTGAGAAAATAAGAAGATACCTACCTGTCTTCGAGAACTTCAAGTTACCAGATCCAGATGAATTACATTCCAGGGTAGCAAACTTGCTGAAAGATATGACTCCTGATCTTTAAATTATCTTGGGAAACCAGAGAGGTGCCACGGAGCTAATGTCTCCATTTTTATAAGAGGAAAAAGATTGAAATTTTCAAACTATAGATCAGTGACCTTAACTTCAATTCTTGGTTCCCCTCTCCTCCCCAAAATAGCACGTATTTTTAAAGGGAGGGTTTGTGAGCATTTAGAAAGGGAAGTGGTGATCACTTAGTAAGCTTCATCGAGAACAGGTGATACCAGAGTTACCTCACTTCTTTCTTAGGATAGATCAGAGAAATGCCACAGGCAGAGTATATTTACTTAGATCTTAGTGATCTGACAAAGCACCTTGTACCATCTTTATGAAACAGGTAAAGAAAGGGAAATTTTGGGGTTTAAGACAGAGATAGAACAATTTAGAGTCACTATCTTCATGGAAGCTGGGCAGTCAAAGGAACTGTGAGAACAGAGTGCTGGAACGGCCATCTTTGTCATAGAAATGCTTAAAGGGCTGGCTGGGTTTGCTGGACTTGTAGGCAGGGGCCCTAGGTTCAGATCCTGCCTCAGTCACTTACTAAATGTATTAACTTAGGTTAGATAAATCACCTCATCTCTTTGGAACTCAATTTCCTTAACTGTGAAATGAGTGGCTTGAACTAGATGATCTCAAAATCCTCTTCCATCTCCAAAGCTCTCTTATGATCAGGCCTGTGTTCTATGATTTCCTGTCATCATCGTGGATATTGAATAACAAAAGAAGAACTGGAGAACTGTATATAAAATAAGAGTAAACAGGCTCTGAGTGAACCCAAGGGGTTCTTTTTGGAACAAACAGCTTGTGCTTTAGTGCATGAGTTTTATGGACACCTATTATGGTTGCTCCAAGTGCGTTTGCATTCTCTCTGCTTCTTGCAGCTGTGTTCTGAATGGCTTATATTGTCCAATAAGTATATAAGTGATGTGTTCAGTACTTGAAATTATATACATACTTTTTGGTCTGGACTTATTATTTTCATTGTTGTGGGGAATTCTCAGTGTGGAAACTTCTGCCAACAAATGTGGATTAATGACTTTTCTGTAACCTCAAGTGTCAGGCAGTTTCCATAAAAGGTTTAATGACTTGCCAACAGTCAGTCATGCAGCTAGGCAGCTGGGTGGCACAGTGGATAGAGTGTCGGACCTGGAATCAGGAAGATCTGAGTTCAAATCCAGCCTCAGACATTTGTGTGACTCTCCCTCAGTTTCCTCATCTGTAAGTGAGAAGAAAGAAATGGCAAAACACCTCAGTGTCTTTGCCAAGAAGACCCAGAATGGGGTCACAAAGAGTCAGACACAACTGAAAATGATTGACCAACAACAAAAATCATGCAGTTAGTGTGTGTCACAAGCAGAATCTGCCCCTGGATCTCCTGGACTCTAAGGCTGAGAGTCTATGCACTACGCCACATTGCCTGTGGTAGATAAAAGGCATTGGGAAAAGGATTCAGCTGTCATTATCAGTGGCCACCCTTCACAATAGCTAGCTGGCTGGAAGATTTCTTTCCCTCTTACTTGGCCTAGCTTTATTCAA
This sequence comes from Pseudochirops corinnae, assembly GCA_028646515.1. Classification (NCBI taxonomy): domain Eukaryota; kingdom Metazoa; phylum Chordata; class Mammalia; order Diprotodontia; family Pseudocheiridae; genus Pseudochirops; species Pseudochirops corinnae. Next base: position 191,123,170 of record CM053590.1, on the reverse strand, counting down.
ACGTTTTCCAAACTCATTTGGCAACAAAACTCTTTGGGACCTGGCACATGTTGCTGGAAACCATAAATGCGGGTCTGGCAGGGTCTGGGCATATGGAATACTTCTGGAATAAAAGGGCAGTCAGGGGAATGTTGGAGCAAAATAGAGGAAATTAAGCCTATTTCCATACCGAAAAATTGCTGCCTGTGTTGGTCTGAATATAGACTTTAATGTTTTCCCAATTCTGTCTTGCATAAGACACAAATGTGGCTTATAAACTGTTATTTTTCCAGTGTATATCTGTATACTCCAGATGTGGCCTGATCAGCACAAAATGAAGAGGGCCCATAGTTAGGATGAAAACCTTCTGGCAGCTATTCTAACTTTCACTCTCTCTTCCTCTTTCCTGATTAGCATTTAATCTAGATGGAAAAAAAATACTTATATGTGTATATCTGTATACACACTCACACACACACACACACACACACACACACACACACATATATATATTAGGTATATGTACATATATGTGTATATGTGTGTTTGTTGTCTTCCTTTATAGAATATACCTGTAATATATCCCATATATACATATATTTTCCATATAGATTATGTGTATTATATGTGTGTGTATGTGCTGGCTGTCTTCCTCTATAGAATATAAGCTTCTTGAGGGCGAGGACCATGTCATTTCTGTTTGTGTTCCCAGCGTTTATCGCAATGCTTAGTGCATAGTAGGTGTTTAGCAAATGTTTGCCAATTGACAGGATGGATTTCACTAAATTAAGTATCTGTTTACTATGTTCCATTTGTATTCTCAGTGTCTATTCCAGTGCCAGGCAAATAGAGGTCATTTAATTAATGCTTGATGATTGATTGATTGTGATGCAATAGAGTGATCACTTGGACTCAGAAACCTGGGTACAATGTGTAGCTTTCAAGCCTTGAAGCTAAGTAACGGTGAGTAGGACCAGGATGTCCAGGTTAATTTCTTCCCTACAATATATAGTAACAGAAATAATTTCATTGAAAATAGGAACAAAAATGCCTGATCTCACTGAAGGGAGAGAGATGAACCCTGTTTTCCTAACTCCTGGTTACTCTAATAGAAAACTGCCCTCTCTCTTCTCTCTTCTAGATATGATATGATCAGAACCTCCACTTTGGTCACACCTAAACCGAAGCAGGGGGCAGTGAGATGGTGTGGTGGATAGAGTCCCAGGCTCGGAGTCAGGAAGATTCATTTTCCTGAGTTCAAATCTGACTTCAGACACTTACTAGCTGTGTGACCCTGGGCAAGTCACTTAACCCTGTTTGCCTCGGTTTCCTCATCTATAAACTGAGCTGGAAAAAGAAATGGCAAACCACTCCAGTATCTTTGCCAAGAAAACTCCAAATGGGGTCACAAAGAGTCAGACACGACTAGACTAAGGTGACTCAACAACAACAAACCTAAGCAAGCAAAGACATTTAAATCTAGGATGATGAAAAGAGTGGGTGTGATCCTTCTTCCTTTCTCCTCTCTGGATGAAACCACTTCTTTTCACTTGCTGATTCATACAGACACCAGCCATTAGTGTTTTCACTTCCGCAAAGTGTAATGTCTAGCATTCCTAAGTATTCCAAAGTATTCCTAACAGAATGCTCCTTCGGCAAAGGTGTGGGTACCCATTGGAGCTCCTTACGGTGATATTTGGTTCTTTGATAAGAAGGAAGGAAACAAGTATTTCTTAAGTACCTACTATGTACCAGGGACTGAGCTAAGCACTTTGCAAATATTGCTTCATTTGGTCTTCACAACATCCCTGGGAGATAGGTGATATTATTACTATTACAGACACACACACACACACTTTTATGTAGATTTGTTGTCTTCCTCTTTAGAATGTATGTACATGTATATTATATTCCATATATACACATATAGATATTTTTCCATATAGATTTAACGCTGTTCAAGAATGAGAGAGAGAGAGAGAGAGAGAGAGAGAGAGAGAGAGAGAGAGAGAGAGGAATAGAGTGAGAGAAAGAGAGAGAGAGAGAGAGAGAGAGAGGAGAGATTGTTAGGAAAATTAGCTGGCAGAAGGTTCTTTTTCCTGACTATGGGTCCTCTTTGTTTTGCCCTGGCACATCTGGAGTATACAGAAATACAATGGAAAAAAAACCACCACTGTTTATAAGCCTCATTTGTTCTTGTATTCAACTCTGACCTATGACACTTATTCCCTGCAGGATCTTGGGCAAGTGACATAACCTTTCTGAGTCTCAGGTTCCCCATCTGTTTAATGAGTTAGGGTAGACTAGATATACCTCCTAAGGTCCCAAGTCTTAATGTATGAGCTGTGATCAGTTGTTGGATTAATTGGATGAAACAATAGGGCTTCCTCACCTAACTTGTGAATATCCCATGAAGATAAATAGGAAGTGAAATGAACAGTTTAGACCCCTTTCAGGGAAACCCAACTATTTGGTCCTGAGTCAAAGACCATCACTAGCTGGTGACCACAAAGCAGAAACATCTAACTCAGCACCTCTTCCTTAACCCTCAGAAGTATGTCCTACAAAGCAGACTCTCTCTTTTTCTTATACCTTGAACTTCCTTCAGCTTAGCTTTCCCCATGCAATATAACTTCCTTTAAATTTCATTTATTTATCTGTGTGTGTATGTTGTATCCCTCTACTAGAGTGTAAGCTCTTTGAGGGAAGGGACTGTGCCACGTTTTTGTCTTTTCGCCCCTAACATTTGAGATAATCAATGCCTTGCCTATAGATTCTTGTTAAATTATATCGGAGTAACGTAATTGATTTCATTTCCTTATCTGTAAAATAAGGTTAACAATAAACCACTTTTCTAACCCGGCTGTTAAAGTGAAAGTGCTTTGTAAACCTTAAACATATTATGTAAATCTAAATTTTCCTTATTCATCGATGCCCTGCTTATCTCCAAAAGGCTTTCTGATGAGATCAAAATTTAACACCATGCAAAACCAGCTCATTAAGGAGAAAAAGCAAAGTAACGTTCATCTTTAGGAGAGGATAGGAAGTAAAAGCTATCAGGTTCTTGAGATGAGCTAAATGTTAGAACTGGGCACTGAATTTGGCTCTAAGCTTCCCGGCAGCTAAGGCAAAAAGGAAAACATGCTGGCTTACTCAGTTTTTATTTTCTAACAAAAGAAAGCAAACAAATTTCTCTAAGATAACTTTTCTTTTTCTAGAATTAAACTCAAGTAGCAATTTAATAGTTGGGTCATTTGGATAAAGGAAATCCTGTGATACTGGATCATTGCAAAAGATAGAGATACTATTCAGATGTGATTCCTGAATATTCTCTCCATTATGTTTAAGAGCACAATTTAAGTCATAATTCAGTGAAGGTATTTTTGCAAGTGTCTGAGAGTAAGGGCCAGCATCTGGTATAGCATCTGACACATGATAGGTACTTAATAAATGTTATTGACTAAATGGTCCAAATACTTTCTTTTTTAAAAAAAAAATCTACTCGTATAGAAATTGTACCTGGAACATCTAAGATGAATGGATAGCTGGCATATTCATCAAATCATTTCTCTCCAATATCCAATGTCTTTAAAATCCAGCCTTTGGCTGGTGCTGAATCTAGAGAAAGAATCTATGACTTCATTCTTTCCCAATCTCTCCTCCTGACTTCTTCAGATTTTCTCTACAATATCACAGAAGCTTCCTCTTCCCTGGAAATTTATTCCACCTCTCGATTTCTCTCACTGGAGGTAGACTCTGTCCCCATGACCCTTTTCTCTGATTGAATGGTTGTGCCCAGACCATCTATTTTAAGGAGAAATCTGAGGGTCACTCTTATTGTCTCATCCCATTTTCCTCCTGACTCTCCATCATGCCTCTTAGGGGTACCTTCTTCACACATACATTTTCCCCTTGCTTTTATGTGTTATCTTCCTTCATTAGAATGTAAGCACTGTGAGGGTAGGGATTATATTTCTTCTTCTTTGTATTTGTATTCTCCATTCCACCAGGGGAAGTCTTCACATAAGCTGTTTCAATTCTGCTTTGCTCATTGAGCACAACATCTGTTCTGATGTGGGCAAGCCATGCTGGGCACAGGAGTTTGTGCCATGTCACACAATCAATTCCAAGGTTCTTAAGAGAGTGTCCTTGACAGTGTCCTTGTATCACTTCTTCTGACCACCATGGGACCACTTGCTCTGTGTGACACTCCCCCAACTCACAGCTCAAAGGAAATGCAGGATATGCAAATTCAGAGAATCCACCCCAAATGTTCACACAGACTATTTGTGCTCAATCCATTGGCGGAGCATTCCCAGCTCACATAGGTCTGATCCACCACAGTTGGACACACTGAAACTTGGCTCCAACATAGTGATGCCATTTTGGTTGTCTTTGAGAATGAAGGACAACAACCAACCAACCGTTTGTATGCCCAAAGTCTATCAGTGTCTAGCATATAATAAGTGCTTAGTAAGTGCTTCTTGACTTGACATGACTGAATTCTCTAGCAAGTACCAGATATCAGTCACAGTGAAAGCTACGTGCTTTACTTGCCAGACTCTTAGTTTGAGAGCAGCACTTGTATTCTTGTCCAGAGTAAAAGGCCAAATCATTCCAGCCTAGGCAAAGAGAGCAACCATGCCAGTAGGGAGAGCCAATATTTTTCTCATTAAGAGATCTTCATTCTTTCCAAGGATTTTTTTTTTATTCTGGAAAACTTTTTATTGTAGGTGGAATGGGACACAGCTAGACACAGCAAGTTAGATGATTCCAGTTTTGTTGGCAATATCTAAAGCATTGTAATAGTCTGGAGCAAGGCAGACATAGGCCTTCTTGTCTCCATCAGGCCAGATCAGTGTGTTGACCTTGGCCAGACTGATGTCATACAGCTTCTTTATGGCCTGCTTGATCCAATGCTTGTTGGCCTTGACATCCACAATGAAGACTAGGGTGTTGTTGTCCTCAATCTTCTTCATAGCAGACTCAGTGGTCAAAGGAAACTTAATGATGGCATAGTGATCAACTTTGTTTCTCCAAGGGGCACTTTTCCTAGGGTATTTGGGCTGCCTTCAAAGTCTTAGTGTCTTGGGTCGCAGGAAGGTGGGGGATGTTCAGATCTTCTTCTTTTTGTGGCTATGGACACCCTTCAGCACCACCACCTTCTTGGCCTTCAAAGCCTTGGACTTGGCTTCTGTCTTTGGGGGACAATGGCTTCCTTCTTCACCCTTGGTGCCATCTTGGGGGAAAGGGCTCTTTCCAAGGTTTTGAACAAGGATTTGCTTGATACCATACTGTTTTGTAAAATACTGATAATATTTGACATCTATATAGGGTTTGCAAATTGTGTTATGTTCATTTTCTCACTTACTCCTCCCAACAAGGCTCTGAGGAAGATGTTGTAGGGAGCTTGGTGTAGGTGAAGAAACATGGGGTTTGGAATCAGAGGACTTGGGTTTCAATCATTCCTCTGCTGCTCACCACTTGTGTGTCCTTGGCCAACTCATTTAACTTTGCTGAGCCTCAGTTTCCTGAGGGAGGGAAGGAGAGGGAGAAAGGGAGGGAGGGAGGGAGGGAGGGAGAGAGAGAGAGAGAGAGAGAGAGAGAGAGAGAGAGAGAGAGAGAAATATTAAACATACTAGTTGTAGAGTTCCTTAGCAGTAGTAAAAGAATATTCTAAAGGGCTTAATTCCTGGTTAGGTTCTGCTTTGAACAACTTGTTCTCAAAATCTTAACCTTGATAAGAGTGAATCCTGCCTAAATGCCCTTCCAAGGTGGGAACTCCCTCCACCCATGCATATCTGAAACTGCCCTGTGATTTAATAGATAAGTCCAAAGGGTTCTGAGGCACAAAGAATCAATCAATCAATAGACATTTATTAAGTTCCTACTTTATAGCAGGCACTCTGCTAAGCACTGGGGACACAAAAAGAGCTAAAAGATAGGCTTGCCCTCAAGATGCTTACAATCTAATAGAGAAATTTTGACACTTGCTCAGTCACACAGCCAATAAGTAGCAGAGTCAGGATTTGAATGATGGGTTTTTTTGACTCTCAACTTAGCACTCCATCTACCACACCATCCTGCCTCTATTAGGGAGAAAATCCTACACTGAGAAATATTTCTCCCATAACACTTTGGCTCTTTGATTTTGGGCAATGTAGGCCTGTGTTGATGGAAGGAATATTTGAATATAAATGTCTCCTGACTCTATGACCAACATTGTTTTTACTATACCATATGGAAAAGACAAGCTGAGCTTCAAGAACTGTTGGTACAGGTATTACTAGCTGACTGCTTGTTTCATGGAAGACCCTCAGCATGGCCTCTCTGAAACTCTTTTTTTTTTTTTTTTTTTTTTTTTTTAAGGAGAATGGCTTCTTGAAGGGCCTGCCAAGAGGAGTTTGTTGGAAAACATACCCAACAGGTTGAATGGGTTCACCTGTTGAATGAGGCTTTTTAAGATACACCTTTCATATGATGGGGAACATCTGCCAATTTATACTGATCTTTGCTAATTCATTAGGCAGCTAGGTGGTGGTGGTGAAATCAGGGAGACTCCTCTTCCTGAGTTCAAATCTGGCCTCAGACACTTTCTAGCTGTGTGACCTTGGAAAAGTCACTTCAACCTGTTTACCTCAGTTTCCTCCTCTGTAAAATGAGCTGGAGAAGGAAATAGCAAACCACTCCCGTGTCTTTGCCAAGAAAACCTCAAACAGGGTCATGAAAAGTCAGACACAATGGAACAACAACATGCCTATAATACATTCCTTTACCTCTAAGATGTTTAACAAATCCTCATTAATTGATTGGTAATTGAGCTTCAGAAAATGATTGCCTCAAAAGGATGCTATATACACCTTTTGTTGGTGCTCTCCTGTGACCTCACCACCAGTGCAAATGATGCCCATGTTAAACTGCAGTTGGGTACGGTTATAGCTTTCCTTTTAAAAAACACCTCTAGCATGACAGAGGTCCCAAACTTAGTTTCTCAGGGACAGAGTTCAGAAATTTTTCTGTTCTTCATTTGTTTTTTTCTGCAATAATCAGCTTAGAAAAGACCATGTATTTAAATGTTCACTTCACTCTGGCTTTGAAATAGAGGATGATGGCAACCCCAGCAGCTCATCACCCCAATCTGGTGCAGGCATTCACACTCATTACTCATAGTGCTCGCCTGCCATCCGCATCCCTTCAGCTGGAGTTAATTACAAGACAGTCTACTCCTTGATCTTTTCCTTTATCCTTCAGTCTGATGGACAGGGAGCTTAGCTGCAGTTACATATTTCCCAACCAGACTGCTTATTAGCATTATGGCCCCAAGAAAGTTACTTAACTCCATCTGGGTCTCAGTTTCTTGATTTTTTTTTCACTTCAGTAACTAGCGAACAGGTCTATTTTAAGACCATGCATAGATATTCTCAATCAAAACATTAACACAGAGGAGAATGGTAGCCCTAAAACACAGGTCTATGTCACTGTCCTACTTAAAAGCCTTGAGTGGTTCCCTATTTTATCTCTAGGATAAAATACAAATTTCTCCACTAAGACCCTCCACAATATGGAGCCATCCTACCTTCAGAACCTTATGTCACATGACTCTCCTTTGTGCACATTGTGTTTGAGTTACACTGGGATGCTACCTCTTCCCTGACCTTGTTCATCCCTCTCTTGTCTCTGTCTGTGATCTTTTCCATGACTAGAATGTACTTCTTCCTCCTCGACAATTCTTAGTGCTGAGCTTTCTTGAAGGTTTAGTTCAGAAGTCAATTTCTCCAGGCAAGCTTCCCCAGTTGTCCTCCCTCCCCCCAGTTAATGTTCTCTCCCTCCTCAAATTATTTACTTATCTGTGTCCACAGAATCAAAGGAGAGAGACCTTAGAAACCATTTAGGGCCACCTCTCTCATTTTACAGATGAGGAAACCAAAGTGAAGTGATATGCCCAAGGTTAAACAGAATAAATGGCCAAGGCAAGATTTGAATCCAGCTCTCAGACACCAAAGTTTAGATCATGGTGCCCATCCTCACCCCAGCCCCCTAGTAGGATGTAAAACTCCTCAAGGTCAGGGAATTTTTTATTTCTATATTCCCAGTGCCTACCACAGTTTCTTAAACAATGTAAGATCTTAGTAAATATTCATTGAGTTGACTTGTTTGTAGGGAGACATGCATCTCATTTATCCATTCAGTAGAACAAGATTGTTTAAATAGAAATATTTGGATGGCAAAAGAATAGAAAGAGTTAAAAGACCTGCATTGATGTGCTGGGTTTTCTATTTCCTGGCTGTGTTGACATGGGCAAATCATGTCCTCATTCCAAGGTTCAGTTTCCTCATCTATTAAATGAGGGTGTTGGGCTACTTGACCTCTCGGGTCACTTTTGAATCAAATTCTAGGCAGAGCTGGGACATGGCTCTGTTTAACACTATTTGCAATTGAGATTGAATCTGTCCCAGGACCAATTGTGCCAATTCTGATTTTGGCACAGGATTATGATGGGGCATCCAAAGAGACATTAATGGCCTGGGATCTATATTGATGCTGTCCGATTTGGTCCACGGACCGTTTCCATCCATTGAGTTAGAGCCTGATTAGGTCAAAGACTGCTGCAAAAGTGTTAAGTTATTAACTGATAAGATGGGACAGACTAGCAGAAAGTAGCAGTAGGCTGAGTCGTTGTTCCTGAAACCTTGTTCCTCATAAAAGATATTGATTTGGAAAACCAATTTTGTAAAAATTTTGTAAAAGAAGAGAGCTAGCATGGAAAATTGTTGCTTTTTGGAGGGAGGAAAGGCAGGACAGTTGGGATTAAGCGACTTGGCCAAGGTCACATGGCTAGTTAAGTGTTAAGTGTGTGAGGCCAGATTTGAGCTGAGGTCCTCCCGACTCCAGGGCTGGTGCTCTATTCACTGCACCCCCTAGCCACTCCCGTGGTTAGCCTTTTTAAAGTAAGGTTTGTGAAGAACTTTATATATGCTGTCCTATTTTATCCTTACAATGACCTTGGGAGGTAGGTGCTATTATCATTCTCATTTTACAGATGAGAAGATAGATTGAGAAAAGTTACGTGACTTGCCCAAGGCCACACAGCATCTGAATATCTGAGGCAGGATTTGAACTTGGGTCTTCTTTATTCCAATTTCTACACTTCATCTATTCTCTTCACTACCTAACTGCCTGTTGCAAATTCCCTTTCTAAAGGGGGTGTATGCCAATGACATTAAATTCAAATAGAAATGGGAACCACTCTTTCATACCTAAGGATTCCTGAGGGTTGCATGTTGACTTAGTTCTAAAATATAATGTTATGTATTTTTATTTATTTTATTAAATATTTCCTAACTATATTCAAACCTGGCTCTATCTCACTCTATGAGGTTGCCCTTGTATAGGCAGGGGGTGTAAACCACATTTTTTATTCTAGTGTCAATCACATTTTGTGTCCTTTCTGAGGGAATTGTACCTGTAGATCTAATTAGTGTAGAGAGCTTGGCAAGGTTTGGGACCTACCAAGAAGAGCAGGTTCTTGCAGTGAAACATCTTCTCCTGGGGCTTTTCAAATGAAAATCTAACCGATGGCGGGCTCATTTTGAAAAGTCAGAGTTCTGGTTGGATGAGTTGTTTTTATTTTTTTTATCCCCTAGGCTCTGCTAAGGTCCCCAAACTTTAAGAAACTTGAGAGGCAAGATGGCTGAGCATAAGGAACCCCAGGTTTTAACATAGGACACCTGGGCTGTAGTCTTCTAGCTATAATTAGCTGAATGATGCTGGCTTAATCCCTTCACTGAGATGTTAAGTGACAGTAGTTAAAGAACTAGTGTGTATCAGAAGCAGGATTGGACCCAGGTCTTCTGACTCCTAGTCCAGGACTCTTTCTAGTGCTGTGTATTTCAGGGTCAATTCATTGCTCAACAAACATTTATTAAGCACTTTCTTTGTTCTGGGCACTCCGCTAAGCACTGGGGATACAAGGAAATGCCAAAACAATCCTTGTGCTCAAGGACCTCACATTCTCCTCATGTAAATACCTAGTTATGCCCAAGATGGATATAGATTATAGATGGAAGGAAAGACTCAAGGTCAAAGATAAAGATGAATTTGTTGATTAGGTATATCTATTATTACAGTTCAAGGTATTGCTGATGGCTAGCCTTTTTAAAGCAAGGTTTGTGAAGGGCTTTACATATACTGTCCTATTGATTCTGGGAAGTATATCAACTCATCCAACCAACAACTCTGACCACTCAAAATGAGCCAATCATCATTTAGATTTTCATTTGAAAAGTCCCAGGAAAAGATGTTTCAGTGCAAGGTATTATCTATTATCACAATTCTACCAACAAGCTTAGCACACAGTAGGACTCAGAGGTAGGATCTTGCTTGTAGGAAGCCACAATTTTTCGAATAGGAAGAGAAATCAGTCTGGAAGGATGCTCTGGGCTTGGAGTAGCACATAGGAGTGAGGCTGAGCAGAAGACAAGATGGAGAGTCAGTGTAGCCTACTGGCAGGACCTTGGACCTGAGGTTAAGAAGACCTGATCTCCATTCCCAGCTCAGATAGATTTGTGACCCTGGATAAAGCCACCTAATGAACTCTGTGCTTGTGTCCTTGGCTGTATAATGACACAGTTGGACTGGAGGACCTCTGAGATCTATGAAGTTCAGGACACATGATCCTGAAGGGAGCCAGAGAGTGCCCCCCCCAAAGGGTAGGCATCCTCAAGGAGAATTGAGGGCCACAGGATGGAGAAACCAAAGACAGTCTAAAGCAGTGCAAGCTAAAGGTACCACATCAAAGTAACTAGAACAGAGAGAATGGGTCAAGAGTAAATGAGAAGTGCGCTATAAGAAACGATGAATTGATTGATTTTAGAAAAACATGGAAAGACTTGCATGAAATAATGAAAAGTGAAATGAGCAGTCCCAAGAGAACATTATACATAATAACAGAAATATTGTCCTAATAAGAACTTTCAATGACTATTTCATCTTGAGTATCACAAATACTCAAATCAACTACAGCAGACCTATGAAGGGGAGATTCTGTCCACCTCCAGAGAAAGAACTAATAAATAGAAGTATGTAAAGTGTTGTTGTTGTTGTTGTTGTTGTTGTTGTGTGTGTGTGTGTGTGTGTGTGCACACGCATGTGTCTTTAATTGTAGCCTTCTGTAAGGCAAGGAGAGGTATGGAGAAAAAATAAAAAGGGCACAGCAGAGAACAAAAGGAAACAGAGGGAAGCACAGAAAAATAGGATAGCTTTGAAAACAATGTGTAGCATTTATTACACAGTTGTTGTTTTTAAGTAAATAGTCTGAAATGGAAATTTATGATTTTATATTGAATCTTCTGTTTATGTCATGCTATGTACATGGAAATCTTCATTGTTTTTCTCTTTTTATTTTAAGCTCAAAATGAACTTTAAAAAAGTGAGAAGGAGTTTCCTAAAGGGAAGGGTCTTGAGTTCTCTCAGAAAAGGTCTGAGATAGGAGGGTCAATATGGACAAATGCTTGAAATCCAAGAGGAAAATTATTATGGGAAAATCTTTATCAGTGAATTGTTTGAAATTTCACTGTTTTTAAAAAATAAATAAATAAATTTGCCCCTTCAGAAAACAAATATTTGTTATGTAATAGCTCTGAGTTTTGTTTTATACTGCCTTTTTCTCATTAGCTGCATAGCCATTTAACAACCTAGAAACAAGATTTGTGCGTGTCACAAAGGTAACTCTGGCTTCAGAATAAAATCCTTTGGCTTTATCTCTTAACAAGGAACTGAGACCAGGGCCAGCAGTCAAAGAGAGCTCATCGTAAGGAATTATAAGGAAGGGGCATCTGTCACAATGACTGTCATATATCAATCACTTAATAGGTGCTTTTTTTTTTTGATTGATTGATTGTCCGTGTTAAGCTGTGAACCCAGAGGTAACTCCCACAATGTCACAGTTCAAAGGAGCCCTAATGGTCTTGTAGTTCAGCCTCTTCCATTTTACAGAGAAGGAAACTGGGACAGAGAAAGATGAAGCAAGTTAACCAGGGTCATCCCTTAAGTGCTAGAGGAAGGAGTTGAGCAAATTTGTTTAGTGTTAATAATATTTTTTCCAATTGTATCTAAAGACAAATTTTAATATTCATTTTCCAAAAACTTTAGTTCCCAATTTTCTCCCTCCCCTCCTTCCTTCATGAGATGGCAAGCAATTTGATATAGGTTATATATGTGCAATCATGTAAATCATTTCCATATTAGTCATATTGTGAAAGATGAAACAGAACAAAAGAAAAAACCACACACAGAAAAAGTGAAAATAGTATGCTTCAATCTATATTCAGACTCTGTCAGTTCTTTCTCTGGATGGAGCATATATTTTTGTGACTTTAAAGTCAGTCCTCCAGAAAAATCTGGAAGGGTTGAGGTATTTAAAGCTTTGCTGGACCAAAGGATTGATCTCAGGCTGGACCAAAGGTTGATCTCAAGGCAGCACAATTTCATGAAAAGTAGTATATAACTACCTCCTACAATTAGCAGGTAGTCATGCTGTTGTGGAGCCTTGGACAGACTTCATCTATTTAGGTTCCACCCACACATTCCAAAACCCATCAGGCGCTTCTCTGGCCAGCTCCCACCTAGACAGCGCTACCCCTCTGGCCTCCTGTTCACCCTAACAAAAATGGTATTTTTACTCTGATGTATATACCACCTGTGTAATCTTGGGCTAGTCTGTTTCCCTCTCCAGGCTTCAGATTCATCTTCAAAAGGAGAGGATTGTTATTTCTAAAGTAAGTTTTATGACACTATTTTAAAGCACTTTTGGCAGCTAGGGAAGGAGTATTGACCAATGATTTCATCCACATAATGAACTGCTGATATGAAAATTCCTGCAAGTTATAAATAGCTGGTGATGAGAGATTAAGTAACACTGATGGTCATACAACTATGTGTAAAGCAGGACATGAACCCAGGTCTTTCTGACTCCAAAACCAGCTCTCTAGAGAAGAAGGATATTAGAATTAATCTTTTTTTAAAAAGTGTTACCCAAGAAAGGCCCTTGGCCCGAGTAAGGAGGGAGACTTCCTTAGGAAGAAAAGAATGAAACGAGCATTTATTAAGGACTTACTGTATGCTAAGCACTTTACAAATACCCCATTTAATCTCTAAAATACAAATACCCCATTTGATCCCTAAAACAGTTCTGGGAGGTGGGCACTATTAGCCTCATTGTACAGTTGAGGAAATAGGTAGACAGCAGTTAAGTGACTTGCCCAGAGTCACACAGCTGGTGAGTGTCTGAGGCTGGATTTGAACTCAGGTCTTCCTCATTCCGGGTCTAGTGCTCCGTCTGTTGTACCACCTGGCTGCCTCTAGGTTCATTTCTAAAAATACCTTGGCATAGTACACCTTGGTGCTTAAAGATATAATGATGGTGGCTTCCCTTTTAGAAATTCTTCTTTGTGTTGGTGTTTGTCTTTCGTTTTCCAAGAAGACAGATGATGTCATGAAGGTGACTAGTGAGTTGGATTTAAATGCGGCAGAGTGGTGAAAAGTTTTCAGCCTCACTCTCTCTTCCAGAGTCATCAAAGCCCAGTGGCAAGATAAAAGTCAAGATAACTAGCCCCAGGGCGGTGGATGACCTCGGCCTTTCTAAGTCAGGGTTACTTCTCTGGCATTGGTTTGTCTGAGGCAACACCCATTCAATGACGAGGGCCTAGGTTAGAATTGAGACAAAAGATGGCCTGATTTACCATTACAAAAATATCAATCTGGGCTGGGGAGATCTTCTAAGTTTCTTGCTAGAATAGAAAACACTTGCTATTCACTCTCATTTTAAGCTATCAGAACTTAAATAATGAGCTTTGTATATAGTAAAATGTTTTCGTTTTTGTGATTGATGGCTCCATAATGAAAAAGGGAGTACCCTGAAAACCTAGGGAACCTGGAGATAACCTAGAGGCCTCAGGCTGAAAGCAGGGTTGGGAAAATTTGAGGTTACAATAGAGGAAATGTTGATGCTCTGTTAAATTATTACATGTAATAAGTGTTTTTGGTAGCTGAATGATTCATCTTTAATATTTTGCTTTTTTTTTTGGAAGGGGAAGGCAGGGCAATTGGGGTTAAGTGACATGCCTAAGGTCACACAGCTAGTGTTAAGTGTCAGAGGCCAAATTCATCTTTAATATTTTAAAGGAAAAAATATCACTAGCCTGGAAGTTTTCTTCAGAGTCCCCTATTCACATCACAGGCAACAACAGGATTCCATAAAATGCAATTTGGGAAAACTGAAATAGTCCCTGCCCTCATGGTACATGCAATTTATTGGGAATATGATACAAGCACTAGGAAAACCAAGCAAGGAAAGATCCTTAACAACTAGAGGAGAGTCCTATTAGAGATGGCACCTGAACCTGGGTCTTGAAAGAAGACAAGAATTCTTAGATTCAGAGAGAATATGAGAGGATGCATTCCAAGCTGGGCAAGAACCCAGAGGCAGGAGATGGAATGTTGGGTTTGGGGGTCAGTTAGTCATCTAGTCTGTCTGGAGTGTAGGGTCCATAAAGAGCAGGAAGCTGAAATGAGACTGGAAAGGTTTATGAAAGGAAAATACCAGGTGAAGAACTTTAAATTTTATTTTAAAGACAATGAGGAACCAAGGTTGGTTTCCCAGCAGAGGAGTAACATGGTCTCAACAGTGCCTTGAAAAGGTCATTTGGGCATCTGTGTGGAGGATAAATTGTAGAGAGGGGAGACTGGAAGTAAGGAGAACCACTAGGAGTCTCTTAGTTAAAAGGTTCTAAGTTAAGGTGCTGGCCGTGTGAGTGAGGAGAATTGAATGGATTTTAGAGATACTGGGGATGTAGAATCAGGAAGATTTAGCAACTGATAGATATGTAGCAAGAGAAGGGAGGAAAGAGTCAAGGATGGCTCTGGGATATGAACCTGAATGACTGGAAGGATGATGAAGTGATGCTGCTCTCAAATGAAATAGGGAAATTTGGAGGAGGGATGGATTTTTGAGGGGAAGATAATCAATTTTCCTTTGGATATATTGGTTTAGAGATGCCCAGAGGCCCCCCAGAAAGTGATATCCAGCAGGTTTAAGTGGAAGAGTGAAATGATTTGTAATTAGCATTTAAATCATTAGCATGTAAATGGTGTTTCTAAAGTGCTTGTTTCCAATTTTTTGCAACATCTTTCATTCTTCTTGCAACTTTGTTTAAAATTTATGCTTTGTTTCAGCATAAACAGACTACAGTCCAGTACCTATGTGAATTATATCACATGTGAAGGACACTTAAATGCCTCAGAAGATAAATGTTATATAAATCAAATGGAGTTCAGCAGTATTTTTTTTTAAGTAGAGGGACAACTTTATCTAGCACATGAGGAAATCTGTGATGGAAGATATTTGCAAATATAGACAAAAATCCTCTTGGATAATCAGCTTGGAGGGCTTGTGATCTCTCCTAGCTGAGGGAGTAGCCTCCCAGAGGAGAGTGCCCAGCTGTTTTATTTGATCAAACTTGGCTACAGAATGGAGTGCTTTGGTTATTGGTATTGTATGATTGCCTGAAGGTTTCACCTATGTGAAATAACTGATTGGGTCACTTCTGGCTCCCTGTTATCTAAAGTCCAAAGGTTTTGTCCTGCTTCTTCTTGACTTGTCTCTAACCTACTTTTCAACCTCATTTACAACTTTTCTTCTCCACCTGCTCTGCACTTCTGCCAAATTAAATTCTTTTTCCTATCCCCAACACAGTCTATACTTTCTGACCTCTGTGACTTTGGTTACACATTCCCAGATCTAGAACACATATCCTCACCATCACCTCTGCCTATTGAAATCCTCCCTAAGCTTAAAAACCCAGCCACATAAGGCCTTTCAGGATGCATCTCAGATAGAAATAATATCTCCCTAGATTATGCAACTTATAAACATTTTCATATTAATAATATTCTGAGTTATAATTTAATATTAAAGCAATAAAATGAATAAAAATAATATAAATTATGCAAATTGAATATATGATAAATAATTTAACAAAACAAATAATATATTGATAAAATATAATATTCAATATACAAAGATATTATTTATTATCTTTCCAAGTATCCTTTGTATACAATAAGTGCTTAATAAATACATGTTTATTGAGTTGAACTATGCTCCATGAAGAGAGAGGCTACATCTCCTTAGTGAAGAACACTGAATGCTGCATACAGGAGCATATGGAGGTAGATGGGTGGTACAGTAGATAGAGTTGGAATCAGGGAGATCTGAGTTCAAATTTAGCCTCAGACACTTACTAGCTATGTGACCCTGGTCAAGTCACTTGATCTCTGTCTGCCTTAATTTCCTCATCTGTAAAATGGGGATAATTAATCGTATTTACCTCCTAGGGTTGTTGTTAGGATAGAATGAGATAATAATTGTAAAACACATAGAAAGTGTTCTATAAATGTTAATTGTTATTATTATTACTATTATTCCTTCCCCCCCTTGCAAGGACCAAATGAGATAATAAAGTAAAAAGTACTTAGCACAATGTGCTTAGTACAAAAAAAGGACTTAGTAAAATATACTCAGTATAATACTTGTCACATAGTAGGTCTTATATAAAGGTTTATTCTTTTTCATTAATAAGTATCGGAGGAACTGAATTGAATTATGCCATGCACATCTTATGGTAAAAATGTCTTTCCATAGGATAGAGAGATTTATCTCTGGAACTCTTTTCTGTGTATTTGACTTTATTGGTTTATTTCTCAAGTATCTAATTTTAGAAATGCATCATTTTACCAATCTTGAATCTTCAATCTAGTAACCATATCATTGATTGCACTGTCAACACTTGGAAAGACATCTTATTAAGATGCAAAATGAAAGCTGTCTCTGATTACTTTAGTGAGATTGTCAATCTTGAGATCTATGCCAGACAGGAGAAAGACATAGGCAGAAATGGAGGCTAGGTGAACAGGATGACATAGGCTGGAGTTTGGGGTCTAGACACAGCGTGACAAATATGGGGCATGAAGTTTGGTTTGGGAAACTGGGAACAACATTTTTGGAATCCCATAGGACTAGATTGATCCATATCACAGTGCAATGAAGGTGTAATTATCAGTCCCAGAGCAGGAGCTGTCTTTGTTCTCTGCTTCAATTTTAAGCACTCTCTTTGGAGTAGAAAGATAAAAGCCATGAGTCTGCATTTTCTGGAGATTACAGGAGATGCTTGGTAGGTCAGTCTGTCAGTCAGTAAACAACCATTTACCCAAGTGCTTACTATGTGCAAGGCACCATGTTAAGCACTAGGGATACAGACAGGCAAAAAACGTGGTCCATGATCTCCAAAGACCTCACGTTCTAATGGTAGTGGGAACAGAAATATTTAAATAATTAAGTACATAAAAGATTGTTGTTTATCACTGGGTCAGTGTCATCACTGGGTGATGTCTTGACTTGCTCCTGAATTGGATTTAAACCAGGTAGAGTTGCACAAAGTCGTCAGCCTCACTCTCTCTTCCAGAAACATTGAAGACAAAAGGGATGCAGTGTAAGTCCTTCTATAATGTCTGACTGAGCTCTAAGAACTCCACAGCTCCTGCTTCAGCTGTTTTCATGGCCATTGGAACAAATTGTTCTCATTTGTCCATTCCACCAGAGGAAATTTTCACATGCTTGGAGTAGATATCTCCTTTACTACTGATTCATTTGAGGCCTGTCAGCTAACCTCAGCCTGGTTTAGCCTGTCTGCCCAGGGTATGGCAGCCTCACATGCTGCAGCTTCCTGAAGCCACAGGTAAGGAGAGTTGGGTGAACAGTGAACACCAAAGGTGAATGAGCAGTCCAGAAAAGGGCTCAATGAGCCTTCACACCAGAGGTGCTGGTCCTCCCTGAATATCCCATATATCCCATACCCCACAGCATAGATGGAAGATGATCTGAGACACTAGAAGTAGGAAGGGACTTCAAAAGGTAGGATTTGATATGAGGTTTATTTTTTAAAAAATTTATTTATTTTTAGTTTTCAATATTCATTTCCATAAGATTTTGAGTTTTAAATTTTCTACCTATCCCTTAACCCGCCAACCCCCTGCCCAAGATAGAATGCAATCTGATATCAACTCTACTTACACATTCATATTAAATATATTTTCACATTGGCCATGATGTAAAGAAGAATTAGAACTAATGGGAGGAATCATGAGAAAGAAGAAACAAAAGAAAACAACAAAAGAAAAAGAGAGCAAAAAGCATGCTTCCATCTGCATTCAGACTCTGAAGTTCTTTCTCTGGACATGCACAACATTTTCCATCATGTGTCTTTTGGGGTTGTCTTAGGTCCTTGCTATTGATATGAGTTTTAGAGGAAGCCAGGAGGCAGAGGTGAGGACAGAAAGCTTTCCAGGCATGGAAGAAAGCCAGTATAAAGGGACAGAGATGGGATAGAGTCTCATGAATGAGGAGCAGTAAGTAGGTCAGTATGTAACTGGATCTTAAAAGTATGTAGAAGGTAGTAAAGTAAGAAGATTGGCCAGGTATGAAGGAGTCAAGTTGGAATGAGTTTTAATTGTCAAACAGAGTATTTTATTTTGAATCCTAGAAGTAATAGGAAGCCACTGGAATTTATTGAGTTGAGGAGAAACATGGTGAGAACTATGTTCTATGAAATCACTTATTGGCAACTCTGTGGAGGATGATTGAAGTGGGGAGAAGTGAGACAGGGGACCACTAGAAGGTTATTGCTAAAGGCCAGCTGTAAGAAGATGAAGGCCTTATACTTTCT
Organism: Pseudochirops corinnae; assembly: GCA_028646515.1. NCBI lineage: Eukaryota > Metazoa > Chordata > Mammalia > Diprotodontia > Pseudocheiridae > Pseudochirops > Pseudochirops corinnae. The sequence continues at coordinate 191,104,412 of CM053590.1, read as the reverse complement.
TTATCACTTGGATTGTGATGATATGAATAGAGAGGAGAGATAGAAAAGAGACTTCATGAAGGTAGAACTGCCTAGATTTGGCAATGGATTGGATATATGGGGTGAGGGAGAGGGAGAGTTTAGGCATTTTTAGTAGATTCTCTGGGGAGTTTCCATAGGTTCTGTAGTAGCCTCTGTTTAGGATTTATGTTACTGATAAGAGAGCCAGCCAAGATATTCTGGAGCTCAAGACTGCAGAGGAAGTAGAATGCAAATAGACTAGAGCATTCTATACTGATCAGCAATTGATAATGGAGACTGGCTGTCATGGTAGAGAAAGAAAGCAAGGTCATAGGCATGTGGCTGGCTGAAGGCAGTCTTACACATAGCACAGCTGTATTGCAGGACCGTAGAGCTGGAAGACAACTTAGAGTTCATCTAGCCTGACCCACAGATGAAAAACTAAGGACCTGAGAGGTTCAGTCATTTGCTCCAGGTCACAAAGGTACTAGAAAAGCAAACCAGGATTTGAACCCATGCCCTCTGACTCCAAATCCAGCACTATTCTGTTTTTTAGTCATTGGCCCAACTTGAAATAGCTAGCCTAGACCCATGTTTGCCAGCATGAGGGGTATCTCCATTGCTAATGAGTGGTGGTGGTGTTGGTGGTGATGTGATTCTACAGCCAGGATTTTTATGTAGGACCTTGGGCTTTGAGAAATTAAATCCCTATGATGTCTGGAACCATTTCCTCAACTTATCCTTTGTGTGAGGCAGTGTGTCTTGCTCTTGATCAGAACCTCAAGGACTAAGAGGAGAGAGACACCAAGCTCTTGTGTTGCTGGGAGAGGAGGGACCCTAGGATGAAAGAGTCCCATGTTTACAGCCGGTCTGCTAAGTATCTAGTATAGCTAATTGATACCTGGTTTCATTCCAGCTTCTTTATGGTGTTTCCATGGGAACAAACTAAGCCAGAGTAAAGGGCTCAGGAAGGGCATACTTTAGACAGGGCTATTTAATTGGCAAGATGGCTTCCTGTGATTCAAAGAGCAGAATCTCTCTAGTTGCTGTTGACCTTGACCATGGAGGGGGCTCAGCAACCCCCACCCCCTCACCCAACAGATCTTGATGTGTCATAAGCCTGGCAGAATAAACTAAAATCGTAAAGGAGAAAGATGCATGAAGGAGAACAATATTTCTCTAACATCTGCTTTTTTTGGTCCTAAGAAGTTAGAGTGTACAGCCTCAGAGAACAGACAGATCTGGGCTGTAAAGGAACCAGTGAGAGCATGGCCTTTCACATAGATCATGTGTCTAGAACTGAGAGGGACCTTGGAGGCTATCAAGGCAAACCAACAACCATTTATTAAGCACCTTTTATGGGCTGGCATAGTTCTAAGCATCAAATCTAATCAGGTGAGGCTGAGAGGTCCAGAATAGATAAGAAACTAAGTGACCTTTTACAAACATTTGTGTATTGTGTATTTTAGTAAAATCTTGAGGTATATAAAATTTCTGTCCTCTGTGGCATTCATCATAAGTGGGCAGATTTCCTACCAGGAATAACTCCCTCACCAGCAATTCTGGATGCCTACTGTTTGAAGACTCATGTGGTCTGTGGCTGGCTAGAATAGCTTCTAGCTCTTTGGAAGGTGATTCCTGATGGGTTTGTTTCTCTTTCCAAACAGAGATATTCCTATTTTGGGGGATGTGTGTGTGGAAGATCAGGAGTGGGGAGGAGAGTGCTTAGAGGTAAGACATATAGGGAATGTATTGAACTTGTAGCTCAGGGTCATAGATCCTAGGCTTTTGAGACTCATATTCATCCATCTCGAATGAGGAGGGGGTCTTTAATCTATTCCCCATCTTCCCTGTATACATGTAGGATATAGATTTCGAAGATTTCTGTATTAGAATTATAGAGTTGGAAGGAACCTCAGAGGACATCCCATGCAGGCTTTTACCCAAACAAGCATCCTCCTCCTATAATGAACCTGACAAGTGGTCCTCTAACTTTTGCTTGGCCTTTGCTCCAAAGAAACCAAAGAAAGAGAAAAACAATCTAGATACAAAAAAGTGTTTGTAGCAATCCTTTTCAAGTGACAAAAAAAAAATGTAAACGAGGGAGCTGTCCTCCTCTTGGGGAATGACTAAAAAAATTACGGAAATAATGGAATATTATCATGCCATAAGAAATGGTGAAATGGACAATTTCACAGGAAACTGGGAAGATCTTTATGAACCGATACAGACAAAGCAGGCGCAACAGAGGACAATGATTCATTGTATAGTGTATAACATTGATATATAATGATACAATAACGTTGGCCAGAAAAAAAGCCAAAAGGGTTTAGACCTCTAAGCAATGCAATGATTATATTAAAAAAAATGAAGATTCAAAGAAGCCACTGACTTTCTAATTTAAAGGTGGTTAACTTAAAATCCACAGAGACATAACATTTTCAGGCATGGTTAACAGAGGATGTGTGTGTGTGTGTGTGTGTGTGTGTGTGTGTGTGTGTATGAAAACATTTGTTTTTTTTAATTGCTTAATGTGGGGAAATAGTGGAGGAGAGATTAATTTTTTTTAATTGTCACTTGAAAATTAATAAAATTAAAAGGGGAAAAAAAATCTAGCTTTTGCTAGAAGACTTCTGAGAGTTTGTTATTGTACCTGATTCTTCCACCAGGAAACCCATTCCATTTTTATATGGTAAAAAGGCATGAAAAATTTTCATATACCTATTTTGGGTGCTTTTTCAACAGTCACAGATCTATGCCTTTGATTAGCAATCAATCAGCAAACACTTAAATTGCTTGTTATAGGCTAAGCATTGGGGATACAAAGAAAAAACAGAACGGTTCTTGCATTTAAGGAGGTTACCTTCTAACTGGGGAGACAATATTTATATCAATCTGAGCATATCTGCTACAGAATGAACGCAAGGCAGCCTTACAGGGGAATGTATGCATTGTTGGCGAGACAGAGGAAAGCTTCCTATAGGAAACAGAGCTTAAATTGAATCTTAAAGCAAACCAGGAGTTCTAAGAGACACAGGTGAGGATGGAGAGCATTTCAGGAATGGGGAATTTCCAGTGCAAAGGCATAGAAAGAGGGCATCATGTGTGAGAAAAAAAAAAATAATTCATCATGGCCAGACCAGAGAGTTTATATAAAAATAACATGCACAAAAACTGAAAAAATTAAAAAGGGACAGATTGTGAAATGAACAGTGTGTGGCACAGGTATTCACTTAGGAATTTATTGAGTTGGGGTGGAAGAGAGGAGACAACAGAGTCAAATGTAAATTTTAGGAAGCTGTATGGATAATAGAGTGGAAATGAGGCAGGGGGCTCCATCAGGAGACTTTCTATAGTTGAGATGAGAAGTGATGAGGACCTGAGTAAGGGTATTAGCAACGAGAATGGAATGAAGAGAAACTGTGCAAAAGGAGTTGTGGAGAAAGAAATGATGAGATGATGGCCGATTAGATGTGTGGGGTGGTTAATATAAGAAACTGCATTTCTAATTATGAAAGTAGATTTCTTTTCCAAAAGAAAATCAAATAAAAAAGCCTTGATCTGCTCTCCAGAATTGACAGACAAAAACCTGGGGAACATGAGAATAAATGAAATATATAAATCCAAGTGGGAGGCAGCGTGGTAGGGAGAATAGAGAGCTGGCCTTGAAGTGAGGAAGACTCAGATTCAAGCCCTGCCACTCACGCAGTGTGTATGTGTAACCTCGGGAAGGCCTTTTCACTTCTTGGTACCCCAGGTAGCTCTCTAAAATCCTTAGGTTGTTGGAGTGCCAACTTGCATTGATAAAGGGAATTTCCTCACCTAGGAGTACCCTATACCAATGAAATCACAGGTCTAATGCCTATCCCCTAAATTCAAGTTGCAGGATTCCAGCATCAGTTTGAGAATATTCTAATTAAAACACACTGATGATGCATTTCTAGAAGTTATTTTTAGTAGACTGTCATATTTGTTTTTGAACTAAACATTTCCCAAAGTAAGGATTGTGTATCTTATCTCTGTGCATTTTTTTTTAGATAAACATGCCCTCTTTTCCCCACCTCTTCTCATTTTAAGGAGACATTCTGTCATTTCTTGGGGTACAGTCTATCAAAACAGGCCATCATATCTATCAGCATCAATGACTCCTGAGTTTGCCAGACAAGCCCTGCAGAAAAAACAGGAAAGAATTTCATTTAGAGATTTCAAAGGTCCCTAGAAGACTGTAAGCAGTCTTTGTATCTTGTCTATGGATGGCTGAAGAGTTTAGGGACTGGTCTGAGGGGTTAGATTGTAAAGGGTGGTGGTTGACAAGACTAATTTGACTCTTTTCTGAATGCGACTCTGAGGTTCCCCTTGCCTCCGTCATCTCAGGAAGAAAATAAAATTCTTTCATTTTTCTCAGGGGATGTCCTTACTCTCCTGTAATGCCTTTGTTTGTCTGGGAATACACAACTTGCATGCTGGTCAGTTCACATATGTGCTATGTTGATGCTGAGAAGGGATGTTCCCTGCCTCCAGTTGTCCTTGTCTACCAAGTGGTAGCCATGTTCCTGAATCTCTTTCCAATCAAAGGTGTGGTCAATACTTCCTGTCCTTGATTTATCTCTGGGGGGTGAGCAAATAACCCTTTCTAGAGAGGTTATCCTGAGATGACTGGGGCATCAAGACTCATAAGGTCAGATCGATTTTGAAGGTTTTTGGAGGATCTTCTTGGAAGTCCATGGAGATTTGCTAAATAACAGTGATTTAGGTTCTAAGAGTTTTAAAGAGGGACATCTGTTGTTACACTTTTTTCCCCTCTTCCTCCCCTTCTATTATACTATATGAGAGAGAAAGTGATAGAAAAAGATGGGTTGCTCATGTGGTAAGAGTGAGGGTTTAACAGCTGGACTACCTGAATACTCTACAGGTACCCTAATGATGATGAGGAAGAAAGGATATGGGAAGGGAATGAACTATAATAAAATGGGCCACCTGAGTGAAAAAAAATCAACCACCACTAATGATAACAATGATGTTTTCCCTCTTCACATGTCCTATATTCTAGCTCATCTAGCACTTGAGGACAAGAGTGGCCTCTAACTTTGTCTTTGCATCCCAAGCACTTAGATGCCTTACACATAATACATGTTTGTTGTTCAGTTAAATTCACTCAGATTTTACATGACGCTTCAAGGCTTACAAAATGCTGCCCTTACAACAACCCCACAAGGTAGCTAGTGCCGGTATGATAATAATAACAATTGCCTCCATAAAATGATGGAGAGACTAGGTTCAAAGAGATAAGTAAGAGGACTCATATTTGGCACACAGCAATTAGGGGCTTAGAGTCCAGATTTGAATCCCATCTTCCCTCTCGCCAAGGCCAGTGCTTCTTTTCCCCTGCCACTACCTCTCCTAAATCACAGCATATTCATGAGCTGGCAAGAGGTCTGTGACAAAATTTGGCAACATTTGTTCCATGCTCCCCGGGGGGTCGGTCACTGCTGTTGCAAGCTCAAAAGTCAGTGTACTTCCCAGAGAGCTGAGTTAGCAGCTTGGTATTGTTAGAGTCCAGAGTTCTGCTCCTATGGGGGAGTTTCTCTATCAAAGCCCCAAGCTGGCGTGCTGTTCCCTCTGTGTGACTAGATTGGAGGCTGGTGGGACAGACAGGCCATCCAACAAAAAGGTGCCAATCTTATTCTCTTCCACATATCCAAGTGTGGATATTCTGTGGATATCCACATATCTCTTCCACATATCCAAGTGTGACTATTCTGTGTCCCTAGGACGTATCCAGAAATTTCTTTTTTTGTCTTGTTTTGTCTCACGCCGTTGCTCTCTATCCTTAAAATGTCCTCCCTCCTCTCTCTGTTCAGTGTGAAAAATTATCTACCCAGTTTTTAAAGCCTCATTCAAAGTTCACCTCCTCTGTGATGCCTTCCCCCACTCTGCTTGTTGGTAGTGACCTTTGCCCTCCAACCTCATGTACCATTTTTTGGGGGAAGGAGGGACCATTTATGTGCCTCTTTTGAATACTGCATTTATCTCTGAATGTGTTATACTTGTAAGCTCTAAAAGGTCAGGGACCATATGTGTCATCTACATTTTATATTTCTCCATAACACTAAACGTTTCCCCTCGCTAGGTGTTTGCTGAATTGGTTTGAATTTGCTTGTTGAGGTCGCAGACCAAAAGCAATAGAGCATCTATATTTACTTTATGAATCACCATATTACCAATTCAGTTTAGACAGAAAATTAACAAGGCAATTTACTGAACTTCGTAGTTTGTCTTCCACCACAATTATTGTGGAGCCGCTTCAGCACCCACTGAAGACAATTTCTGTGGCTTTATACGTTTGTCTGCATTCCGAAGCCTGAAAACCAGACACCAACAAGGATCCTTTGCTCACTCCACTCTCCAAAGGGAAGCACAGAACTTAGCTCCCCAGCGTCTTGTCTTAGATGGAGTGCTGGGCTTGGAATCAGGAAGACCCAAGTTTAAATCCAGCCTCAGGCTCTTCCTAGACATGTGACTGGGAAAGTCATGTAAAAATCCCCCTGAGCCTCAGTTTCCTCAACTGTAACATGGGGATAGTCGCTGCACCTACCCCCAGGGTTGTTGCGAAGATAGAATCAGCCTATGTAAAGCTTCAGCAAGTGTTAAAGTGCTCTGTAGGGATTAGCTATATTCTTATTTTAAGGTTCAAATGACCCAACAATACACATAGAGGGTTAATACACGTCCCTTTTATTATTCCTACCATTGCCTAATGTGACAGGTGGTTCAGAAACCTGTTCAGCTTCTCCCTTCTGGTGATTTCTCTCTTTCTTGCCACCCACTTGATTACCCCCATCTCGCAGGTGGTTAGGAACCCACCGAGGTTTCCTTCTTTCCAGGTGTTTGTTGCTTTCTTTCCCTCCCAACTGTCATAGACATCTAAAAAGGAAGTCAGAATTAGCCTCAGGTTGAAATGATGAGTTGGGTTTTCTTGGGCTAAAGCACTCATTTCTAGCATTACAGAGAATTATTTTGTATGGAAGTACCTTGGTCCCGATCCACAAATAAAAAAGACTTTTGTTGGATGTTTATCAAGCGCCCAGTCTACATAGTGTATGGCACCGGATGCCAAAAGACTTACCAAGGATGCAATAAATATGATTCCTTTTCTCAGAGCTTTGCCTTCCCGACCATTGGCCCAGCTCCCTGGGACTTTGTTCACATTCTTTTTTTGTTTATTATGTTGTCACACTATTAGAAAGCAGCCTCCCAGAAAGCAGAGTCTATTACTTTTCTATTTTATCATAACAGTTCTGTGTTTTCATAATGGTGAGCACTTAAGTGCTTTCATTCATTCATTCATTCATTCTGAAACATTTGTGGTTGTTCAGTTGCCCAACTCTTTGTGACCCCATTTGGGGTTTTTTTTGAGTGGTTTGCCATTTCCTTCTACAGCACATTTTACAGATGAGGAAACTGAGGCCAATAGGATTGTGACTTGCCCACAGTCAGGCATGTAGCTAGCAAGTGTCTGAGGACAGATTTGAACCTGGGAAGAAGACTCCAGGCCCAGCACTCTGTGCACTATGGCGCCACCTTGTGCCCCTGTGAAACAATACACAAACATGAAGGCAGGGTCCTCCTGGCTTCTTACTCTCTGACTTTTCTTATTGCACAATGTGAGTGGTATGGAGAGATGAACTGGAGCTACCCCCATCAGCAACAAGGTCTTTAGCTGTCTACAAGTATCGGATTGGGAATTATTCTCTGCCCCACAGAAAAATGGCCACTAGATAATGCATCACTTAATACTTTTCTGGGAAGTTTCATTAATTCAGAATCTCATTAATGAGTATATAACAATGACAATTCTTTGTAGTTGTGAGTTGGCCTCAGGGAGCGAGGAAGACATGAGTTCAAGTCCTCTCTATGATTCGTATTATTGATATGATCACAAATCATTTACCTTCCTCTTGCCCCAGGAAACTCTAAAACTGTAAATTGTAGAGCAGGTACCAATCTTGATTAGAATCAGTAATTTCCTCATATTATTGAAGAAGTTTATTATTGGGAGTTCCCCCTACTAAACCAGCAAACGAAACGCTGGTCTTTTTGTTGTTGAGTCATGCCTGACTTGTTGTCACTCCTTTGGGGTTTTCTTGGCAAAGATACTGGAGTAGTTTGCCATTTCTTTCTCCAGCTCATTTGGCAGATGAGGAAACTGAGGCAAGCAGGGTTACATGACTTGCCCAGGGTCACACAGCTAAATGTCTGAGGTCACATTTGAACTTAGGTTCAAATGGCCTGACTCTAGGCTCCACACTATATTCACTGCACCACCTAGCTGCCTAGTCTTATTGGTATTTAGTATTTAGTTTATCTGGCCACTGGACCCAGATGGCTCTGGAGGAGAAAGTGATGCTGGTGTCCTTGCATAGCCCTCCCTCACTCAAATCCAAGTCAACTGACAGTCATGTCATCACTTCCCTGATGTCGTGGTCCTCTGGGAGAACAAAGGACAAACACAACAATGACAGTGACCACCTTACTGGTAAGCACCTAATGCTTCTCAGTTGTCCATTCTGCAATTTAAAACCTCTTCTGAGGAATTTTGAGTCTTAGCTGCCTTTCCTCTCACTCCTTGGCTAACTTGTTCCCTTATCTTAATGCCTTCTGGTTTATCATTCCACACTTTGGTCTTTTCCTGTTCTATGTCTGTCATGGGCATCCTCACTCCCTTGTCAACTTTGTGACTCCTGCTGTTTCATTGCCAGTGTTTGTCACACTTATTTACCAGCAAAAGTGATAAGAGACAACATGATGTATTGAAGAGAGGGCTGGCTTGAGTCTTCCTGCCTCTGACTGACCCATCCTAGCAGTGTGACTCTTGGTAAGTCTTAACCTCTAGGCCACAGGTTCCCCACATTACAGAGGAAAGTATAGACTTCCCCTGGTAGAGTGAAATGAGAGTTCCAGTGCCAATCTTTAAACATGGTTTGGAGCAGCTAGGTAACATAGTGGTTGGAGCACTGGGCCTGGAGTCAGAAACACTAAGATCAAATCCAGCTTCATATACTTACTAGTTGTGTGCCCTGGACAAGCCATTCTGTTTGCCTCAATTTTCTCAACTGTGAAATATGGATTATAATAGCACCTAACTCTTAGGGTTGTTTGTGAGGGTCAAATGAGATAGTATTTATCAAGTGCTTGGAATAGTACCTGGAATACAGGAGGCACTACATAAATGTTAATTATGATGGTGGTGGCGGTGGCAGTAGTGGTGGGGGCAGTAGTGGTGGCGGTGGTGGCGGCAGTGTGGTGGTGGTGGTGGTGGCGGTGGTGGTGGTAGCAGCAGCGGTGGCAGCGGTGGCGGCAGTGTGGTGGTGGTGGTGGTGGTGGTGGCGGTGGTGGTGATGATGATGATGATGAAAAGGAGCCTGCCACTCAACATCTATTAAGTGCTTAATATATACCAAGCATTGTGCTAGGATGTCATAATAAAAGGGCAAAAATCATCCCTTCTCTAACATTTGAGCATTTATTCACAGGACTTTGATCATTGTTTACTTTACTCTGACCAAGTTCTAACTCCAGTCATCTGTAAACTTTTTTTCTCAGAAATCTGACTGTGTTTGCCTTTATAGAACAAAACCATTGACTTTGAACTCTCTGAGTTTATAAACAATTCCAGAGAATTCTGGACCTATTGAGCACACTCATCTGCTGACCCTGGTTCTGGTTCAGGACAAGAGCCCATACACCCATCTTTTATTAAACTGCTATTATGCCCAGTGCAGATGTAACTAGAAATAAAAATGAAGAGATAAGGCAGTCTCTTTTCCTGGAATGGCAACTAGATGTAGGATTCACTTTATGGAGTAGTTGTTCTTTAGAAAGTTGGCTATACAAAGAATTTCTTCAAATTGAATAACTTTTCCCCATGAATTTCCACTATAAAATTGGAAGTGCTTTCTTCAAGTACAATCCCTAAATTATAAACTGTGTGTCACTTTCTATCTTTTTATCCCTAGTGCCAAACACAGTACTTTGCACATAAGAAGAGCTTAACCAATTTTCGTGATTAAATTGAATTGGAAAAGATGTTGGCTAACCAGCATAGGATGAATCACATCATAGTTTTGCAGCAAAAAGTTTAAAATTGTGTCTTTAAAGGGAAGATGATGAGTTTTCAGAGAAAATAAAGATAATATTTTAAATCACAGCTTACAACTATAGTCAGGAGAGACCTCCCATTTGCCCCTATCACACAGTCTTTAAGGGAGATGGGGGAGGTTCCCCAAGGGAGCCATTAGAGGCATCATGGCATAGTGCAGAATGTGTTGAACTTGGTTGGAGGCCAGAACACCTGGGCTCCAATTCAACTTCTGACACCTATTACTTTTGTGACCAAGATGAGGTCACCTAACCCCTCCAAGTCTTTATTTCCTTGTCTCCAAAATGAGGCCAGTAATACCTATGCTAACCACCTCACGGGATTGTTACTAGAGAATGGGAGGGGGGAGATTAGCAAGGTAATTCAATTTGTTTTTGAACCTCAGTTTTATAGTCCATGAAGTGGGACAGTAAAATGGGCCCTACTTATCCCATGGGACTCCTATGAGCGTCAAATCAGATAATGTATGTAGCGTGCTGTGTAAACTTTGAAGCTCAGTATAAATGCCATTTATTGTATATTTCTTTATTATTATTCTAAGATGGCTGTCTACTTCATTTTCTAATACTGAATACGTATCCTAAGACCTAAAACAGGATTCTGCTCGGAATGGATATTTAATGAATGGCTGATAAATTAGATGGATTTGGCCATGGTCATATAGCAAATAAGGAGGCAGCAGGACTCAAACTCAGGTCTCGCTTTTCTAGGATTCTTTCCACTTAGCCCCACATTGCTTCTGAAACTGATCTGCTCCTATTTCCCCCCAGTGCTCGGGCTGTGCCTCTCTTAATGCTATTTCTGCCACCTGGAATGTCCCCTCTCTTCCTCCTTCCTTTGTCCCTTCCTATTCAAATCTCAAATGTCTTTTAAGGACAAACTCAATTCCTTCCTCCTCTATGAAGGTTCCTCTGACTATTCCATCTCTCTCTTTTTCTCTCTGTTTCATCTCTCACTTTATCTCTCTGTCTCTCTGCCTTTCTCTGTATCTTTTTGCCTCTCTATTTGTCTCTGTCTCTGTGTCTCTCTGTCTCTCCTCTGAATCCATCACACTCACTGCTGATGGTCCTAGATGGTATATGTACTACATTGTGACTTATCTTGTATGGTTATCTATTGTACTGTCACATAACTTTTCCTGTATTTGTGCCTTGTCTTCCTATCTTGACTGTAAATTCCTTGAAAACAAAGATCATAGGTTATATCTCTTTGTAGCCACAGTATCTATTACAGGTGATATAGGACTTTGCACGTAGTACCTGCTCCATTAATAGTGGTCAACGGGTTGATTCTGACCTTGACTGCAACTCAGGTCTGGTTTTGCTTCCCAAATATGGATGTGGTTCCTTCCCTCATCCTGTTGCCTCATCATCACTATGCCCTAGAGTCTGCCAAGGCTCCTTCCCGGGTTCCATCGGCTATTGGTGGGATGTAGCCTTGTGTCTTGATAAATGGATGTGGATTGAATAGATTTAAGTATTATGATTAAAAGTACTGGATTTGGAGTTATGAAAGACCCAAGATCAATTCCTACCCCAGACATTTGTGAGCTGAATGACCATGTGCAAATTCATTAACCTTTCAGTGTATTTTCTCCTCTATAAAATGGAATAATACTATCTTTAGCATCTATCACACAGGACTGTTGTAAGGATAAAATGAGATGGTATATGTAAGGAACAATGAGAACTTTAAAGTGCCATAATAAATGTAAACTGTGATGATGATGGTGATGATCTGTGTGTCACATCCCTATGATGTATACCCTCATGGAGGAAGCTATCTCATATCGTAATTAACAGATAAATAAAAACCTCACCTCTCAAAGTCTAATTTCAGCCTCTCCCTTCTCTAATCCATTCCACACACTGCTGCCAATTTGTACACAGCACAGATCTGGACTCAGAGATGTGCTGAAGCCAGCTCAACCTGGCTCGTGAGTCATTTGTTAAATTTTCAATGTCAACATTTATACCTTAGCAATGGGCAAATACCGAAAATCAGGGTTAGATTTATTATTTTGCTTATTGTTTAGACTTAACGGAGGGAGAAAATATTAATAATACAGATTAAACACTAAAGTGTGTCCTGTTATATAGAAAGATAGATGCATATACATAGATATTTTGAAGAGTTGGTTGGTAAACATTAGCCTGCATACACCTGGATCAGATCATGACATTCTCTTACTCAAAAATCTTCCTTGGCTACCCATTGCCTCTAGGATATAAAATCCTCAGCCTGGCACTTCAGTACTTCCACAATATGGCTCCCACCCTGATCTCCAGTCTTTTCTCATTATTCCCTTTTACCCACTCTCTATTACAATGAAACTGTCAGAGTTTTTTTTGTTTGTTTTTTTGCTATTCCCAGTACATGACAACATAATTTTCCACCTGAGAGTTGGCTTAGGTTATGTCCTTCTTAATGTCCTCCTCTTTCAAATCAAAGCTCAGGAAGTACCTGCTATGTGAGACCTTTTCTGATCCACATTGGTTCTTCTTCTCCACTGATATATTTTGCTTTTACTTCTCTGTGTACCTGTTATTGTCCTCCAGCAGAATGAAAGCTCCTTGAGGGCAGGGACTGCATTATTGTTGTTTTTCTGTCCTGCATCCCTAGCACAGTACTTGAACACAGTAGATGTCCAATTAACGCTTGCTGAATTTAATTGAGTCATGGGCCACCTTTAATGGTGCCACTGGGCTTCTACCTCCCATGCAACATTGCATCTTGGTTATAGATGAGAAGATACCCTATAAGACTATTTGCTTTCTTGTCGTCTTTCCTAGGAGGGTCAGACTCCCAAAAATGCACACTATTACTACAATTGGGGAGGCAGGACATTTGATCTATGGGGATAGGAAAGCAATAGTTGGTGCCATGAGCTCCAATGATGACGTTAGCTTGTCTTCCCCTTTATAAGCAGCAAAAAAACCAAACCCTAAAAAATCCAAAGCCAGAACTTCTGGGCTGGTGTTGGAATCTAGCCCATTTTACTGCAGTTACAGAGCTGGGTATCTTGGGGAAAGAAAGGACAAGCTATCCAGGTGAGGTCTTTTCATAATAGAGCAGAGTGATAATGCTGCAGGGATCAAGAATTTCTCTGATTTGAATATGCTTCCTTTCTACTCCTATGGTTCTGCTGCCCTTATCTTCTTGTTGTGCTTATATTAGGAGCTTTGATTTGCCAAAGGTTAACTAATAAGCATATCTTTACCTTGAAAAAGATCTTCATAATAATAAATCTCATGCTAATATGAACTATATTTTTTTCCTTTAGTCTTCTTCCTTGCAAGGAACATAAAGGAAACTTGAATTGCCTTCTTTCTCCTTTTGGAGGACAAATGTAAAGTGATTTCAGATTATATTATTGAAATGTGTGCATTCACTGTCTTTTGTTAATATCATTTTTTCAGAAGTTCATCTATCTTTGGACCTTATGCATAGCCAATACTATGGGAAGGTTACACTTAGAAGCTCATTGAACTATTTTGAAATACAATCTTCATAACAAATCTGGCCCTTGGCATTTGGAAAGCATATGTTTCAAGAGTCCTTTGAACTCGAGGGTATGAGATCATGGGCATGCGCCTTTGTGGACTGTTAATGAGAAAGCTTTGTCAAAAGTTTGGGGATGGGGAAGCCCATGAAATCCAACTCCCCACTTAAGCTATTTAAGAGACCATAAATGTGGTAAGTCATTTCATTCAGCAGCCCAGATGAGTTTAGTATCATATTTGCATCTTAGGGAACTGAATGACAATGCCATCGGCATTTGAATTGTGGGCACAAAATACTTGTCAAACACTAATTGCAGCCTTCCCCAACTCCTGTATTACTAACCTCACTATTAAAACCACTGCCTGAATGGCAACGGCGGAGAGTCTATTCACCAAAGTACTTCATGAAAAGGTACAATTGTGATTATGAGAAATTTAGATTTGTGAGCTATTCACAGTTTTTAAAGAAAAATATTTGGCCTGAGCCAAGAGATTTATTGGTGAATGCTTGGCAACGGTATAGGATAGCCAGCTCCCATATTTTATACTTGACACTTTTTCTAGGCAACCAGGAAGCTACACTGAGGCTCTGAAGGCAATATTCCGACTGACATTTGTTGCAGGGATGGGGAGACACATCTTTGAATGTGTGTGATTTGGGATTGATTGTTTAGAGCAGACAACAGGGGTAAGAGGAGAGTCAGGAAAGGCAAAGAGTCATAAAGATTGACTTCCTCAGGGAAGGCTTTACTGAGAAGGAAGCACTTGAGCTGAGCCTTGGACGATGATTAAGACATGAAGTAATTAGGGAAAGGAAGGACATTGGAGGATTTGCTAGAGGCAACTGGATGGTGTAATGCATAGAATCCTGGATCTGGACTCAGGAAAACCTTTGTTGGCATCCCATCTCAGGTACATGCAGCTGTGTGACCTTGGACAAGTTATTTAACCAACTTCAACCTTAGCTTCCCGATCTGTTTAATACAGCTGGGTGGAAGGTGAGCAGAGTAGCAAAGTCAGGAAGACTTGAGTTCAAATTTTGCCTTAGACTTTTACCAGTTGGGTGGCCCTTTGTTCGGTAAGATATCTTAAACCCAATATGTCCCATATAGAATTTGTTATCTTTCCCTCTAAACTCTTCCCACCGCCTACCTTCCCTTACTGTTAGGGCAACACCATCCTCCCAGGCCCTCCAGCTTACAACCTAGGAGTCATCCTGAGCTCCTCATCCTGTTCCCTATCCCATATCCAATTGATTGCCAAGTCTTTCATCTTTGCAACATCTCTTGAATAAGGCCCCCTTCCCTTCTCTGACACCACCACCACTCTAGAACAGGCCCTTATCATCTTGAATATGGATTATTGCAATAGCCTGCTAGTGGGTCTACCTGGCCCAAGTCTCTTCCCCACTCCAATCTATTATCAAGTCAGCCACTAGACTGATTTTTCCTAAACCAGGCCTGATCATATGTTTCCCTCCACAATAAACTCCAAGGACTTCCTATTGCCTCCAGAACAAATACAACATGCTCTGTTTGGCATTCAAAGCCTTTACAACCTATCCCCTTTCCTACCTTTCCAGTCCAATTCATGCCCAAATTGAGATATCACTCTCAGGGAGGGTAAGGACAAACAGCAACAGTCTTCTTACACCTTCTCCACAACGCATGTTGTTTGTTTTGGTTTCTTTGATCCAGTGACACTGGCTCCCTCACTTCTGTGAACAAGACAGCCTGTCTCTTGATAGGAGACCTCTGGGGCCTCACACCTCTTTTCCCCTTACAGAGGTGTGAGGCTTCTGAACATTCTATCTGGTCATTCCCTATGCCTGGAATGTCCTCCCTCCACTGCTTTGACCACAGACTTCCCTGGCTCCCTTTAAGTCCCAACTAAACCTCTGCCTTCTACAGGAAGTCTTCCCCAACCCCTCTTAATTCCAGTGCTTTCCCTCTTTTAATCATGTTCTATTTATCCTGTTCATAGTTTGATATATATGTGTATATATCTATATCTATATCTATCTGTCTATCATCTATCTATCTATCATCTAGCTAGCTAGCTATCATCTATTTATCTATCTATCTACTTGTTTGTATGGTGTCTTCCCCATTAGATTGTAAGCTCCTTGAGGGCAGGGACTGTCTTTTGCCTCTTTTTTATCTCCAGAGGTTGGCACTGTACCTGGCACAAAGTAGTGACTAAATAAATGTTTATTGAATTGAATTTTTAAAAAAATGACAGCACTGGACCTTATGGTCTCTAATGTTTCCTCTTAGCACTAAATCTATAATGTATGAGATAGTTTCCTCTTAGAATTCCCTATTTCCTTCAAAATGAACTTCAAGTGTTGCCTTTTACCAGAGACCTATCATGATTTCTCCATTTACTGGTGCCATCCACCTGGAAATTACTTTGTATGTACTTTTTCATATTTTTTTTTCTAGTTCCTTCTGGTTTTATTTAGAGCAAGAATGTCAACATTGACAAGATTCAGCTTCTTCAGCAATATATCCATTTGTTGGTCATTGAAAAAGGGTCCCATGTATAGAATACCAACTATCAAATGAAATGTATTGATGGTTTAGGTAATGATGTAATTCTTAGCTCCCTCTGCCTTCTTCCCTGCCAATGCTGCATAAACAGAAGGGCGCACAGGCCTGAGAGGTGGGTTCTATCTCATCGCCATGTGGCCATGTTCCTAATGATTACTCACTGGTTCGGCTAATCTCAGAAAACAGAGTTGGTCTGTTGCCAAGATCATACTCAAAGAACTTCAAGACTAGTAGATCTTCCCAGAACTTAGGCTCTATTGCTATACCCCCTAGAGTCCATGGCTGTCTTCACAGCACAAATGGAGGAGCGGAGTAGGATTTGGGGAAGGATTTTTAATAATTTCATTTTTCACATTCTTGGTTTAGAAAAAAACAGAAGGAAGGAAGGAAAATACAGCTAATGGAAGGATGGCTTGTAGGTGCTCTTTAGAGCCACAAAAAACAAAATTAGCAGAGTGGACTTTATCCCACATCTGAAGGCAAGAAGAAATGATATTTCATGGACTATTTGGTCATCGTATATTGCAATACTAATGACAAATAGTACTGATAAGTAATAGAAGTATAGGACCTGGAGTTAGTAAGGCCAAAGTTCAAATTCCACCTGGGATATTTACTAGCTGTAGGACCCTGGCCAAGTCATTTAACTTCTCTCTTAGTTTCCTCATCTGTAAAATGGGGATGATAATGACACCTCCCTCCTACAGGTGGGAAAATAAAATGAAATATTTGCAAAGCACTTTGCAAACCTTACAGCACTATATAAATGCTATTATTGTTGTTATTAAGTATATTAAGTTATTAATTATATCAAGTTATTAAGGGAAAAGCATTTAAATAGGCCCTACTATGTGCCAAGCATTGTGCTAAGTGTTGTTTTTTTTCTTTTTTTTTTTTAACAATTTTTTATTACATTTCATACTCTGAAACACTCTGCAAGGTAGGTACTATTATCTGCATTTGAGGATAATTATTATCCTCCTTAAAGAAACAGATACAGACAGAACTTCAAGTGCCGCCTCTTCCCAGAGGCCTATCCTGATTTCTTGCCCCTGGTCACAGAGCCAGTATCTGAGGCCATATTTGAACTCAAGTCTTCCTGATCCCAAGCCCAGTACTCTATCAACTCTGCCACCAGCTGCCTCTGTATATGCAAAAAGATCACCATGAAAATAATCATAGCTTATGCACCAACATCTGAGGATGAAAAGAGAGAGAAAGAAGAACAAATCAACATTCATTCTGATACTTGATGATTTCAATGCAAGGGTAGAAAAAGATAAGAGGAAAATAAATGGGAATGCATAGCTCAGGAAGAAGGCACGAGAAAGGCCAAAGATTTGTAGATTAAACAGAAGCCTCCTGTCTTTCATATCGTGATCACTTTCTTTGAGAAAAGAATTGGCAAATACTGAACCTAGTGAGTACCAAATATCACCATAAAGTGCAAAATAGATTATATTTTAACAGACAGGAAAAGACTTGTTATTGATGTGGGAGTTAGCCCTGAGGCAGCTGTCTGTGTACAGTCAGACTATTGACTTGTCAGAGTTAAGATCAGAATTATTTTTTAAACCAAGAAGCAAGAATTATAATGAGAAAAAGATGTGATGCACAATTGAAACAACATAACTCTAAACTATTTAAACAAGTCATTGAGAATTAAAAATGGGAAATAGAAAATAGAAATGACACTGACAGTGCCTATGATAATTTCATCCAAAAGTTTAACCAATGCATATTAAATTGCCACAGCAAGGAGACAAAAAAAGCCTTAAAAATGGCAAACATCTGCCTTAGATGGTTGTAAAAATCCCACAAAGATGTATGATTATGAGCAGTGTGTTGTCTGATAATATGGAGATAGGCAATAGAGGGTAAAACCAGTTTAAAGAAAAGCTTGACAAGATATCTAATCAAAATCATCTCAAGGGCGTTGAAGGATAAAAATGTAAAGAGAACGATAAGCAGAAGAAAAAGAAGTGATTTGCAAAAAATAAACCACTCTAAAAATCTTCTCCCCTTAAAGGATGGTGAAGCCATCACTCTTGGACCTTAACATCATAGTCCTGGATGCATTTATAGAGGAGAGAAAAATGGCATTAACAGGAAAAGAGAGATGAGAAAAGCAGTTGGATGAGACCAGGTAAATACGTTCAGGAAGTTTCTGCTGACGGCACTACAACTGGGCTGTGTTGACGGCTCAACATACAAGGTAACTGAAGAAGGGGAAGATACCGAAAGCACAGGAAAAAAATCTTGGACTTAACTCATGTTGAAAAAAGGTGGCCAATAGAATATCAATAACTTTTTTTTCTTTTGCTTTACGGAGGGGAGAGGGCAGGGCAATTGGGGTTAAGTAACTTGCCCAAGGTCACACGGCTAGTAAGTGTGTCAAGTGTCAGAGGCTGGATTTGAACTCAGGTCTTCCTGACTCCAGGGCCAGTGCTCTATTCACTGCACCACCTAGCCACCCCTATCAAGAACTTTCTTTTTTTTTT
>CM053590.1:191065563-191076815 GCA_028646515.1 Pseudochirops corinnae | reverse complement strand
TTGAGAACCACTGAGGTAGAGGTAATTTTTGTCATCTTCCCCTTCTGCAGACAACATTGTCATCCAAAGGCAGTTATTACAAATTGGGCAGCAAGAGCCTCAACTGGGGGAGTGGGGTCTTTGGAGAAAGGTTCCACTTTAGATCATGGAGGAAACTGCCTGGGTTTGCCTGTCAGAATCACAGCCCATTGGCCTTATTTTTATGGGGGGAAGACCCAGTGTCTGGCACAGAGCAGGGGCTTAATAAATGCTTCTGACTTGACACCAGGAAGCTTTATGTATGGGGGCCGGAGGGGATTGCTGTTAATGTAATTTGCTTGATCTGATTTGGAGTTTATGGTGTACAAGAAAAATATAATTCTGCCTTTAAGAAGCCATCCAACTGTTATTCATTTTGAGGCAGACGGGGATACCTGCAGTAGGAGAGAGAGAAAGATGAAAGTGGATCAACCCAAGATTGAATTTATCCAAACTGGGGAGGGGAGAGAGCTGGCACAGGAGAAGGAGGTTTATCCAAGGTAAACAAAGAATTTAGTGAGAAAAAACACACATACCCAGAGCAGCCAAGATTAACTAAAAGTAGAAAACTGACAGGATAATAATTATAACTCACATTTCTCTGGTGCTTATTAGGTTTGCCAAACACATTCCTCCAACAACTGTGAGGCAGGAAAATAATCTTTACCTCCATTCTACACATGAAAAATGAGGGCCAGAGATGTGTCCACAGTGTCAGAGTTGAGCTGAATGCCAAGATTCTACCTAACACCAATGATCTTGCTGAGGATGTGTCTGGGACTTTCAAAGGACCAAAATGGACTAAAATCTGCACAGAAAATCAAGTCATCTAGTAAGCATTGTGTAGACCTATTTTTGCTGAATTGATGAGCAGAATGCTCATGGTCCTTTCTGGCTTATGAGAGAAGGCAGTCTCATGCTGGCATGCCCAAAGGAGACAGTCTAGAAATAAAAGATCAGAGAGCCGAGAACTGAACCTTGGGTAATGACCTAATTAACTGAGCTGGAAGACAGGCTATCAATGGATCATGGGATCATAGATATAAAACTGGAAGGGACCTCAGAGGCCATTGAGTCCAATCTTTGCATTCTACATATCAGAAAACTGAGGCAGAGAGAGGATTGTGACTTGCTCAAAGTCACAGTTATGATAAATACCCAAGGATGGATTTGAACTCAGGTCTTACTGACACCAAATCCAACATTCTATCCACTATTCCAGGATCCTCTTGCAATAGGAATAGAAGAAGAGAAGCAGGGGAGAGCAACGTGGAAACTGGGAAATGAGAAAATTTTAGGAAGGAGAAAGTGGTTTGCATTATCAAATACTATAGAAAGTAAGAACTGAGCCAAAAATTTCAATTTGGCAATTGATAAATTTTAGAGTTTTGTTTCATTAGATTATTGGGAAAGGAAGAAATCATTTTTCTGGAGAGTAGAGAGAGAGAGAGAGAGCAACGAAGTAGACACAGGGGTCATAGACCTCTAATTCAAAAATTTCTGTTTAATGATTCAGGCTGCTTAGATTGGACCCTTTCCCCTAGAGGGGGAGAAGAGCAGTAGAATAGCTAATGTATCCATTAGTGTAACTCCTCACATCAAAGGAATTATACCAAGTCCTGCGTCTTTCCTTATCTGCCCTATTCACGATTGGCATTTTCCAAGGTGGTTAGGATCTGCTTATCCTAGACTGATATACTTGTATATATGCCTTGGCTCCCTTTGTTAGAATTTTCTGAGTTGTGGTTACATGTGCAGATTCATTTCCTGGGACCAGAGCAAGATTGGGACTCAGGGGTGATGGTGAGGAGGAAACACATCACCTTGTATCCTTTTTGAGTGAGTAAGTGTCCCATGGGTGAAATATCAGTCCTATTTATGTAGACATAGTAGTTGGATTAGAGGTGCATGTTATTCTTTCAGCTTCTTGAAAACTATAGCTAAAGTAATTCAATAAGAGAAAATGGTAATAAGATAGTAAATAGATAGTGAAGGGAGAGTGGGTGTTTTGTTTTTTTAATAAAGAGGACAACTGTTGGGTATTGCCAGATTGTTCTCCAGAAAAATTTTTACCAATTTGCAATGCCATCAATAATGTATGTGTGTACTTAATTTCTCATAGTTCTGCCAACAGTTAAATCACGTTTTTTAAAACCTGATTGATACATGTGAGCAGGTACTTTGTAATTGTTTTAATCTGTGATTTGCGAACATCAAAACTTTAGGATGAAGAAAATGACTCCGTGATGTTTGGTCATGAAGTGATTTTTGACTCTTGAATTCTCCTCATAACTAATGTCAAGGAGGTAATCACATATTTCACCAACGTCTAGGGGCTGGCTGTGTAATAAAGCCTCATTAACTGAACTGCACCAATTAGGAATCTGTGTTAATTCCAGGCTGGGCTGAAATTTCCTTTGTACTCTTTGAGGAGAGAAAATTAATAGAACAAACAAAATTGCAAGGGAAATGCTTAACTTAGGGGAAGAAATTGTTTTCTCCCACTTCAGATGTAAATGATGCGCTCAGTAATTACTGACCAGTCGTTTGTGTACAATAGAATCTCACCCGCAGAGATCTGATTTGGGCATAGATGGCTGACCTAGGTACAGCATACTTCAGAATAACCAAACTGGATTTCTTTTCAAATGTTTTATAATTAATAGTGACTTCTCTACAATTAGTTCAATTTTGGTCTAGCTTTTTTTTTTTTAAGTTCAACCCTCATGTTAAATAGTATTATTTTGGGTAGTTGGGCGTAATGGTAACTCATTTCTAATAAGTGATAAATTAGATTCTGTTGAAAATCTTTGATTTTCCTCCTTTCTCTTCCATCAGATATAAAACATGTGCATGGTGCAAAACCTTGCTGTGGCTGCTTCATTTATTCTATTCATAGTCATCAGACCCCCCACCAGATTTGTCAGCAGGGTGTTAATATCTGTGTTCAGCAATGGTAATTGGGATTTTCATCATGAGGTCCACTTATACAGTCTGGCTGTTCAACATCTCTGGTCAGTCTAAAACTTGCCAAATAGTTTCATATAGTGCTTGGTACCTGGGACCAAGGTGTGTAGTATTACTGAAGATACACCTGGGCTTTGTATATTGTCACTAATAGAAATAATCATTGCTGCCTATGTTATTTCAGTGGCATGTCTTTTATCAGTGTGTCAGAACAAAGATTGCAAGGCAGCTGCAAAAAAGAGTGAAGGAGGCATCCAATGTATAGCACTGACTTAGGTTTGGCTGAGACTTTTTGTAGCATCTGGGACGTGCACACAGGAGAGATGTGAGGTTACCACTAACTATTTCGAAATGCATTTTAAAAGTACATGTGTGGGACTGGAGTGAAAATGAAAATTCAGCATTGTACAATCTAATTTATATAGCATCTTTCCTCTGTAAAGTTCAAGGCATTATTCAAAGAATCACCATTATCTGGTTCTGGACAACAGTTTTCTAAAACCTGCTAATAGTCACCTCGTTGCTTAGGTGCAGGACTGGCTGGCCCCACAGATTTCAACAAATAGAACTTGAGGTCTTACAATTTCTAAAAGATACTTTAACAGTGTTAGGCAAGGGCACCATCAGACTGTGGGTTCCTCAAGAATAGGAACTGTCTTTTGCCTTTGTTTGTGTTCCCAGCATTCAGCGCAGTGCTTGGCATATAATAGGCACCTAATAAATACTTATTGACTAACTGGCCAGAGTCAGTTTGGGATGGTATTGTGAATAGAGCGCCTCCCTCAGACTCAGGAAGTCCTAGGGTTCAAATGCAGATTTCGACATGTCCTGGCTATGACCCAATCACTCAGTCTGTCAGAGCTCAAGGCAACTCAATAAGACTCCTCCTGTAGGTGTAGCAGAAGAGGGACTAGAAGGGGAAATTTCTTCATTAGGAGCTGCTTACACCATTTATGTCATATTTCTGGACCAAAAAATAAAAAAAAAAAGAGACCACTAGACTTGGAAAGGAGGAAAAAAAGAATGAAGGAAGGAAGAAAGGAAGGAAGGGATAGAAGGAGGAAAGGAGGGAAAGAGGAAGGAAGGAAAGGAGGGAAGAAGAGAGCAAGGAAGGGAGAGAGGAAGAAAGGAAAGAAGGAAGGAAGGAATGAAGCAAGGAAGGAAAAAAGGAAGGAAGGAAGCAAGGAAGGAAAGAAGGAAGGAAGGAAGCAAGGAAGGAAAGAAGGAAGGAAGGAAGCAAGGAAGGAAAGAAGGAAGGAAGGAAGAAAAGGAAGGAAGGAAAAGCAATGATAAAGCACTTGGGATGTATATATACTTGTGTGTGTGTGTGTGTGTGTGTGTGCCTTGTATATGTACTATTTTAAAGTTTGCAAAGTACTTTACATATGTTATCTTCTTTGAACCTCCCAACAACTCTGTAAGGGTGAATAGTTATGGTATTATTATCATTGCTGACATTCACAGAGGAAGGCACTGAAGTTTGGAGATGTTAAGTGACCTGTTCTCCTTCACATGGCTAGTCTGGGTCTGAAGTGGGATTTGAACACTAGGTCAATCAATCACTACACAGTAAGTGTTTATTATATGCTTAGGAACTAAGGATCCAAAGGAGAAAAAACCATTTCTTAATGGAGTAGCTCCTGCTCTTAAGGAGCTTAGTGTCAGTCTTTCCATTATGCCACGCAACTAGGTAGCACAGTGTATAAACCACCGAGTCTGGAGTTAAGAAGACCTGTGTTCAAATCTAGCCTCAGTCACTTACTAGCTATGTGACCGTGGGCAAGTCACTTTGCCACAGCTGTCTCAAATGAAAAATGGGGATAACGATAACACCTACATCCAAGGCTTGTTGAAGATAAAATAAGATAATATTTATAACATTTCATAAATGCTTGGTTCCTTCCACGCTGTCTTTGGAAGAATCATATAATTAGAGTGAGGGCAACAGGTGAATACTACACTGGAACCCTGGACAAAAGTTCTGCTTGGGTGAATCTTATAAGAAAGATTTATAGAAGCATATGGACCCAAAAAATATAGGATGAGAAAAAAATGGAGGAATGGTTTTTTGTACCTGTGGAGGGAGTGACAACGCCACTGAGGTCATGGGGCCACCAAGGCAAAGATGTTCTGTTGCACATTGCTACCCATTTCCTCTACCTTTCAGTCCTCAGCTTGGCAGATTCAGAAACTCAATTCAATCTGTTCACCTCAGGGTGATGAGGCTCTGAGGGACTGATCCACATGACAGAAACACTAGAAATTTTTGTGTTAATTAGAGTCTGATTTATGCATAGACAATAGGTCTGTCATCTAGACCAGTCATCTACCCAAAACAACTCTGATCCCCAGTGGGAAGGACAAACATAGGAGACCATATTAAAAATGGGAAGGTTGTTTGGTGAATTGGGACCTGCACAAGACACTAAGATATTTTTAAAGTGTTGAAGTCATAAGTAGGGACATTTAGTTGGGGAAAGAGAAGATTTAAAGAAGGCATCATTTCTGCTTTCAAATATTTGAAGGGCTGTCCTATGGAAGAGGGATTAGAATGATTCTTATTAAATAATTTAACAAGGTTAAATGGCTTGCCCACTACTTACTTATTATCCTTCCTCTCCCAGAATGACTTGCCTGCTTTTTCTTTCAGTCATATATGTCCTTGACAATGCATTTTAAGTCACTTCTTGATGACAAGTTGATGGTATCTTCCAGCCTACTTTAGTCATGTGTCTTTTCATATTGCCTTTTGGGTCATTCTGAGATTGGTTCTTCTGAAACTGCCAAATCCCACAATTCATAGGGTCACTGGGAGAATGTTGGTCATCATAAAAGTGTGATAACTCTATTACAGGAAATAGCATCAATACATATACTCGGTCCTTTTCAGGCCACACGTAGGGCATTCACTTCCTGATGCCACGCTGGATAAGCATCAATTATTTTAAAATTCAAAGAACATATTTTTAAAAATTCCAATATGCACGTTTGGGGGGCATATTAGACAAGCAGCAGGGGACATGGGACAAGGAGACAGGGAGCTGGTCTTCCAGCTAGGAAGAGCTGGGCTCAGGTACTGCCTGTGATGTATACTGGTTATGTGACCTGAGGCAAATCACAACTTCTTAACACTCTAGGCAATTAAAGTGCTGACTTGTATTGGTAGGACTTTCCTCACCACTTACTTCCCTATTCCAATGAAATCATAGATTCAGTCCCTATGTTTCTCCCTGGCCAGATGCCACACTGAATAAAAAGAAATGATTTAAAAGTGAAAAGAGCATTTTAAAAGTTCCAATCAGTTATACACATTTTTAAAAATTAACGAATCTATTAAAATGCCAATCAATCAATGTTTTCTGTTGTTATTTTTCTGTTAATGTGGCAAGATGTGGCAAAGCTTAGAGATGGTAATATAATTGAGATTACAGTTTGGTTTACATTGCATTTAAAGCAATATATTCTTCTAAACTCTTTGGGAAAGTTTTATAAATAGGTCACCACAGGACTCAGACAATATTCAGGATCCAGTTTTGGCAAAGATTCCTCTATATATTATTTAGAAGGATTAGAGAAGACTGTTTCATCCAAAGGGAATCTGCATTTATAGATTCTAGAATATTGCATTAGGCATCAAAGAGGTACTTGGTTCCAATTTTCAAACTATGGATAACATGCTTATTAACAGCAGCATATAGCAAAGAGAGATAACAGGCCTGTTCAACTCTCATCCTAACTGGAGCAGGCTATTTGATTTTTGTTTAAACATACACCCACGCAGAGCATGTTTCATATCCATAATTAAGATAGTTGCAAATTCAGAATCTTAATTATATGTGGTTGTCTTATTCAAATTGCTATGTATGTTTGTTGCAACTTTGTAACCTTTAAAATACTATATAAAAGTGAGTTATCATTATCATTATAGGAGAAAATCTAGATGAACTAATATTGTCAATTCAGCTCAATGAAACAGAATAAATAAATTTCTATTGCTTTTGGTGATGCTTGTCCTCAAAACATTCCCAGAGTGCTTCTAATTAATCTGTTAAATTGGAGGTACTTTATTTCCCTCTAACTCTCTAGAATCTCAGAATTTGATAGGATTCCTAATCCCAAATATATTTAAATAGGATTTTCCTCCATAGGATTTCTCACAAGTAGCCATCCAGCCTTAGCTGAAGATATGCAATATGCAGGAGTCTACTGCTTCCACTTCTAATTTTATAAATTCCTAACTTTTGGAAAGATTCCCTCTTCCCAATATTGAACGAAAATTATCTTTTCTGTAATTTTCACCTACTGCTTCTAGGTCTGTCATCTAGTGTCAAGTAAACCAAGTTTAGACCCTCTTCCTCATGACCAGCCATCTATAAGCTTGAAGGACATCTCATGTCTGCCCTGAGTCTTCTTTTCTCTAGGCTAAGCACCCTTAGTTCCTTCAGTTGTTCTTCATATAAAATGAACTCAAAGCCTTCTGTCGTGTCCTTCCTAAAACGTGGCACCTAGAACTGAACGCTGTTCTTCCTTAAAAGTAGGATGGGGAGAGTTAAAGAAGGCAGAATAGAGGCAGTATTCTAAAACAGTCATAAACTTAGTCTAGAAAATATCAAGATAATTCTTTTTTATGCGTATATACACTGTATTTATTTGCAAAAGATGAAGAATATTTAAAGGTTGTGTTCACAATATGATCATACCTTTTATAGGAAAAAATGATTAAATTGAGTTCTCCTGACGCATATTTTAAATCGATTTGACTCAAATGGAATCTGCTTGTAACTGTTCTGCCCTCACCAATAGATAAATTAGGAGGAATGAAATTGATCTGACATTCTAGGCATACCACTTGTCATTTTATAATGAATATAGTGAAACATAAACTTCTTTGGGGGTGGCATGTTTGTTGTTGATAGCTATGAATAAAGAAATCAGGTGACCCATTTAGAATAGTCTGATTTGAATCATTTAGGTCTCCTTTTAAAGGAACAAGACTTTAGCTTAACTAAAACCTCAGAGCCACTCAGAATGTTAAAGTGGGAAACACTATTATATTTTAAAATTATTTTTAATTTAAAGATGGAGTTTGCAAATACCCAAAATCCCTACCCCCCACAAAGTATATTTCAACAGATAGTTTATCCATCTTTAATAGAGAGGAGGAAATGTGCCCTTTAACTTTCACAGTTTGGTACTAACATTGATAAATACGATTGTATTTGTCCAGAGTTTTCTTTTTCCTTGACATCGACCTTATTTACATCTTTGGAGTCACAGTGTATATTGGGTTTTTTTTTTATTCTCTTCACTGTGTATCACTTCATATATATTTGCTATGTTTTGCCACTTTCTCATATTTTTATGGATTCTTCACATTTATCATTCTTCATGATACAATAATATTCCATTACATTCTTACTTGTTTAGCCATTCCCTAATAATTGTGCAGTTGGTTTGACCTTTTGTCATAAAACAACTACATTATGAATATTTCTGTCTATATGGATTTTTTCTTGCTGTTGGTAATAATACCCTTCTTGAGTTATTAGTCCCCCATAGAGGAATCTCTGGATTAAAAGCCATGAATAGTTTGGAACTTGAATTTCATGATTCCAAATGATTTCTTCCTGAATGGTTACAAAAATTCACAACTCCACCAACAGTTTTAGCATGCCTGTCTTCCCACAATCCCTCCAGCAATGAATTTTCCTGTATTTTACCATCTTTGCTAAATCATTGAGTTTATTATTGTGATATCTCATGGTTGTTTTGAATTTCTCTGGTCATTAGTGATTTTGAACATATTTTAGGTAGTTGTTGATTATTTGTACTTCTTTTGAAAACCAGGTGTTCTTCTTTTTGGAACTATGCCTAAGAGGCTATAAAACTGTGCATACCCTTTGACCCAGTCACTTCTAGGTCTGTATCCCAAAGATATCAAAGAAAAAGGGAAAAAAAGACCTATATGTACAAAAAATATTTTAGCGGCTTTTTTTGTGGTGGCAGAGAATTGGAAACTGAGGGGATGTTCATCAATTGGGGAGTGGCTGAACAAGTTGATGTGTAAGGTTGTGATGGAACATTATTGTTTTATAAGAAATGACAACTTAGTGAGAACTATGTGAACTGATGCAGAGTGAAGTAAGCAGAACCAAGAAATCACTGTTCACAGTAACAGCAATACTATAACAATGGTTAACTGTGAAAGACTTAGCTACTCTGATTAATAGCATAATTGAAGACAATTCCAAAGGACTTAAAATAAAAAACACCATCCATCTCAGAAAGAGAACTGATGAACTCTGAGTACAAACTGAGGCATAATTTTTTCACTTTATTTATTTATTTTTTTGGCTACATGGCTTAATATGGAAATATGTTTTGCATCATTCCACATGCATAATTGATATATTTCTCACTCAATGGAAAGGCTAAGGGTGGAAGGGAGAGAGATAATTTGGAACTCAAAATTTTAAGAAAGTTATGAATTAAATAATAATTTAAAAAGAAAACTGTGCTTGTCCTTTAACCACTTGCTTATTATAAAATGACTCTTAATTTCATAAAAAAAAAACTGCCCAAAGATCTCAGAATGAAGACTTTAATCAGAGATAAATAATATAATTTTAAAAAAATGTTACTCTGTATCTTGATTTTAGCTGCATTTATTTTATTTGTAAAAATATTGTTTTATATAGTTAGGATTATTTATTTGATCTTCTCTGAGCTCTTCTCTGCTATATTTAATTATGAATTTTCCTCCTATCTATATCTGGGAAAGATGTAACTCCCTCTTCTCTTAATTTTAATATTTTACATTTTGTTCTTAACCTTTTTTGGGTGCCAAGAGCCCCTCTGGCAGTCTGGTGAAGCTTAGGGACCCCTTCTCAGAATAATGTTTATGAGTACATAAGATAAAATACACAGAAAACCAAACATTAGTGAAAATAAAGATGTAATTTTCCCCATACAAATTTATGGACCCGTTACAATTTATCCATGGACCCCAGGTTAAGAAACCCTGATTTGGATAATTTATCTGTTTTGGAATTTATTATGGTATAGAATGTAAAAAGCTGACCTAAAGTTATTTTTTTCCAGAAATTGCTTTTTGTTTTCCCAAACAACTCTTGTCAAGTAGTGAGGAAAAACAGACATTATAGATCATATTGTCCTAACTCCTCCATTTATACATTAGAAAGCTGAGGTCCAGAGAGGGGAAGAGACTTGGCCAAGCTTTCACAACTAGCCAGTGGCAGAGTTAGAATTAGATCCTAGGTTCCCCAGTGACCAAGTCCTGGCCCCCTTCCATTGTACAACATGACCCCCTCAGTGAAAAAAAATGAGTTCCAATATTTTTTTCATTATTACAGAAACTTTAAAAATGTATTTACCTTAAAAGCAAAAGATCTGAATTGGGACCTCATTACCCTACTTTATTTCTGCTCAGAGCAATTAACCTAATGCTCTCATTTCTGGGTGGGAGGAGGATAAAAAGCAGGGTAGCACGTGCACACGCCTGGTGAAGAACTAGGTGGCACATATACATCAGTCCAAAGAGGATGTAAAGATTCAAGGAAGGTTGGTGCTGAGCTGCCTAAAGCATCTTCTGGCTTGTGTGTATCAAAGAAGGGAGATGACAAAAAAAAAAAAAGGCGGAGGGCTGATTTGCCCTGTTCTAAATAGTTCTCAGCTGTGGTTTGGGTACTCTCATTAAAAGGAACTAAGAGAAGACCATTTGCCGAGCACTTGAAATCAAACTCACATTGGTTAGGAAAAATATTAATTTCCCCCTTTTCCAAGATCTCTGACTGACTGGAGGTGTCAGTAGAGCATTCAGTTATTGACAAAATTTCATTTGAGGCATCAAGGTGGTATAGTGGATAGAATTCTGGACTCAGAGTTATGGAAACTTGAGGTCAAATTCCACCTCACACTTGCTAGCTGTATGACCCTGAGCAAGTCACTTAACTGCTCTCTGTCTCAGCTGCTTCAGCTATACAATGAAGACAATAATAACACCTACCTTACAGGGTTGTTTTTTTGAAGATTGAAATAATATTGTACTTTACAAACCTTAAAACTCAAGGTATATGCTAGCTATATATGTGATGTTTGGGGAGAGAATATAGCTAAGGTTGTGAAAGACTTTAATATATACATACATATACATACATATACATGTACATACATATATACATATGTACGTATACATATACATACATACATATATACATATATATACATATATATGTGTATATATATAC
>CM053590.1:191040175-191065063 GCA_028646515.1 Pseudochirops corinnae | reverse complement strand
ATTTTAATTATCCTTGACTCCCATTATCTGTGCTAGATAATGAAAACTTAGGGAATAGCAATTAGAGCTTTAATTTCATTGGTATATGGAACTCTAGGGTGAGGAAACTGTCTACCAATGCAGGTTGGCAATGAAAAGTTACAGGATATGATATATATATTATGTGCCTATAAAGTAATGAGAGAAATTCCACAAGCCTTATAAATCAATTTTACTGCAACCATCCATGACTCTACATGTGATTTTACTCTTTTCTTTCTCTAGTAACACTTGACTCATTGGTACCCCTGCCAACCCCAAAGAATTGATGGTAGTGGTGACAACTCCTCAGGTCAGAGAGCCAGGTTCTATTAACTGACTAGGTAAGAGATTTGTTTCAAGCAGACCAACTGAGAATGGAAAGGATCAGCCAGAGTTTGGAGGAATAAATATTGCAAAGGCCAGAGCATCAAAATCTCTTCTTGAAAGGAGATGGCTCTGGGCAGGAGATAACAGACAAAAGAATAATTTTTAAGCAATCTTTGAAAAGTTTAATGAGGACACACATTCAACTAAAAGTAGTGATGGAATCATTCTACCTTGTAGAGGTTTTTTTATATTAAGTTTTCTAGTTCCTTTTACATGTGATTTCCATTTGTCTTCAACTGGATCCCAAAACAATTGAATTTATTTTGAGTGGGGCTCAAGACCTGAAGCCTAAGAAGAAGGTACCCTAGAAGACTATATATAAATTTCTTAACTGGAGCTGGATGGAGTCAAGGATATTTCCTGATCTAAATAGAAAGTCTGACACTTGGGTCTAAAAAGTCAATTTCACAAGCACAGGATGAGGTCAGAGAGTCTTAAGGAGACATGAGGAAAGACTAAACAAGGGGATGTTGTTGTGCACTAGACCCCAACCCTCAGGACTGATGTTGGTGAAGTGCACTCTGGAAAGCTGACATAGTAATAGCTTGGCTGAACCAAATCTATGTCATAGAATGCTGGAGACAAATGAACACCTGAAGATGGTATCCAACAGAGGGGAATCAATCAGCAGCAGGGGCTGGGGGAGGGCAGGGAGAGGAAGGGAGCTAAGGAGAAGAAGACCTAGCTCCTCATAGTTGGAATACAGGACCCAGTTTTAAAGGACCACACTGAAAAGCATTATCAACCTGTAATCTTGTAAACTTGCTCTTCAGTTTGTTAAAATATCACCCCTCCCTGTCCTCATTGTGTTCCTTCTAATATCATAGTAAATCCCTTAAAAATACCTAATGGGCTACTATTATGTCCAAGGAATTGATAAATACAAAGACTACAAAAATTTACAGGAAGATTCATGTGAAGTGATATATTCCAAAGGAAGTAGAATCAGGACAATATCCATATTGACTATTATTATTTTTAAAAATTTTAACACTCAGATAATGTCTACAAGAAAAAAGATTTATATAAGGCATTAAGGTTTGCAAAGTGGTTTATATACATGATCATGTTTGTTCTCAAGGTGAAACAGAAGAAAGGCAGATGACTATTTTATTTTGTTAAAGTTTGAATGTGCATTTTAAAAAATAAGTTGAGAAGCAACAAGGCAGAAAGCTGGCTTTTGAGCCTAGAAAAGTTGAAGTTCTCTTCTGACACACTGATTGTACAACTCTGGGCAAGTCACTTAATATCTCAGTGTTCTGGCTACTCTCAAAGATTACCAATTGCTGAGAAGTGGCCAAACTGCATGCATAGAAGTTCTTCACCAGGAACTCGCAACACCAATGAAATTACAAGTCTGGTCCCTGTCTTTTTACCAAGCAATAAATAATTTGGGATTTATGATTTTATGCATGATCGATTTTTTAAAATCCATTTAAATGTTTGTGTTGATGGCTATTTAATCTGCTTTTTTTTTTTAAATCAAAAGAAAGAGATTAGCTCACTTGCCCAGACTCACATAGCTAGTATCTCAGACTGGATTTGAATTTAAATCTTCTAGATTGCTCATTCAATGATCTATTCACTATCCCACTTAGCTGCCCCTATGCAAAATAATTAAAACTAGTCTCAAGGGGAAGAGGATACTAATAAACATTAAACTGTTATTTCACACTTTTATCATTGAGTAAAGGCATAGATAGCATCTGTATTAAATTTGCAGATCAAATTTGCATAGATGTCATGCTTATCAAATTTGAAGATGATGGTAAAGCTGGGAGGGATGGCTAATACACTAGATGGAAGAGTCAGGAATAGGGATAAATAGAAAGTCTGACACTTGGGTCTAAAAAGTCAACTTCACAAGCACAGGATGAGGTAAAACATGATTAGGCAGCAGGTTATTTTAAAAGAATCTGAGAATTTTAATGAAATACAAGCTCAATATGAGTCTACTGACTTTTATTATTTATGTGGCAACCTCAGCTTCATTAAGAGAGGCATGCCTTCACTGTCATTGTCATTAGGGAGACAGTGTTGATATAGACATTGCCATCCATTACCCCACTGTCGTGGATATGATGAAGTTGTCAGGTTGCCACAGCCACAGTCACTTAACCAAGAACACCAAGTTTGTAGGACATATGATTTAGTCCAGTGCTTCTTGAACTGTGGGTCATGAACCCATGGTCTCCACCCACAGTTTAAGAAGCTCTGAAGGGGCTGGAAGTGGAAAAAGTTTAAGAGACCCTGATCTAAATGGTCTGTGGGTTTGCCCATTGTGGGAGGTGGGTCATGGAACTGTTAGTTTCCAGGGATAATCAAACTCTGATGATCTTTTAAAAGGGGGTGGGAACTCACAACTGGGCTGATGGGAAGAGAGAAGAGCTCAATAATATTCTGGCTGTCATAAGGAAGGCAGCTGCCAAGAAGGACTGACCCTGCATACTTTCTCCCATCCTCACAAATATTGACAAATGGGGGGAAATTCCTGAATAATTAGAGCTATGGAGAGTTGGTGGGTCCTCCTTTATGGGAGGTCTTCAAGCCAAGGCTGGTATTACTGCTTACCCTACTGCTTGGTGGTACTTAAGAAACGTTTGTTGAGTTGAATTGATTTGCTTATCAGGAATGTTAGAGTGGACATTCCTTTTGCGGGAAGGAATGGGCTAAATGTTTATTTAGGTTTCTTCTAACTTGAAACTCCTATGCTTCTATGGGAGATCTGGCAAGTCTTTTTTTTTTTTAAGCTTTATTTTATTTATTTATTTTTACAAATTAATTTATTTATTTTTAGTTTTCGACATTCATTTCCACCAGTTTTAAATTTTCTCTTCCTTCCTCCCCATGCAATCCAATATAAGCTCTACATATACATTCTTATTAAACATATTTTTACATTAGTCATGTGGTATAGAAGAATTAGAATGTATGGGAGGAATCATGAGAAAAAAAAACAAAACGAAAAAAGAGAACAAATAGGATACTCTGATCTGCACTCAAACTCCACATTTCTTTGTCTTGTTGTGGATGGCATTTTCCATCATGAGTCTTTTGGAGTGGTTTTAGGTCCTTGCATTGCTGAGATGAGCTAAGTCTATCAAAGTCAATCATCACACAATATGGCTGTTACTATGTACATTGCTCTCCTCGTTCTGCTCACTTCACTCAGCATCAGTTCATATAAGTCTTTCCAGGTTTTTCTGAAGTCCATCTGGAAGTCTTAATATAGAAGATGCCACCTGACTTGTGCTTTAAAGTATACTACAGGGTACTCATTCTAAATGTAAGGTACCATTTATATAAAGGCATGGAGGTCATAGGTAGAATAAAGTGTATGGGGAAAAGATAGCAGGCCATTGCAACAGAGTGTGTCAAAAGAAGTAATAAGAAATAATACTGGAAAGGGAGATAGGAGCCATGTTGAGTATGGCTTTCAATATTATGGTAGAGTGCTTGTATTTTATTCTAGAGGTAATAGAGACCTAAGAAAAATGTTTGGTCCATGGGGTCATGAAAAGCTGGATATGTCAGTGAAGATTTTGGAGTAAGAGATTGACATGATCAGCTGTGTTTTAGGAATATCAACTTCCCATGAAGATTTTTGAGTAGGGGAGAGACATGGGTAAGATATGTTTTACCAATATAAATTTGACAGATGTGTGGAAATTGATTAGGAAAGGTGAGACATTGCAAGTAGAGGGATTAGCCCAATTAGATGGCAAAAGGTATTTGAGGGACTAAACTTGAGTAGTAACCAATTGAGTATATCAAAGGAACTAGATAGACAAGGTATTATGGAAGTAGGATAGAAAAGTTATGCAATGGATTAGATATCGGGGTAGAAGAAGAAGGATGGGTCAAAGATAACTATAAGGTTGTGACCTGAATGAGTAAAAGTATGATGGTGCCTTCAATAGAAATGGGAAGGCTGAAAAGTGGGGATGCCAATCAACATGGGGTCAGGTGTTTAATATAGCCAGGTGGAAAAGGATGCAATATCTATGCTGGACCCTCTCCCTAAATAAAGGCAA
Organism: Pseudochirops corinnae; assembly: GCA_028646515.1. Classification (NCBI taxonomy): domain Eukaryota; kingdom Metazoa; phylum Chordata; class Mammalia; order Diprotodontia; family Pseudocheiridae; genus Pseudochirops; species Pseudochirops corinnae. The sequence goes on along the minus strand of CM053590.1, from coordinate 191,060,621 downwards.
TGGGAGGAGCCCTGCAGTGGACAGGCTCCACCAACTCCATTCACAGGGAGGAAAAGGCCCAAGGCTCAGAGAGTAGTGAAAAAGTGTGTTCCTGAACAGATACCTTTTTGCAGGTAGTTGAGTTTCTGGAGACAATAATGAAGTCTAAATGAGCAGCCAGGTGAAAAATGAAGCCCAGAGAGATTGTGACTTGCCCAGAGAAACACATATAGTAAGTATCTGAGGTGGTATTTGAACCCTTATCCTAAGTCCAAAACTCCATCCACTAAGAAGGTGAATTTGGTGGAAACTATGAGTCCTGCTCAGAACTGAAATAGCATTTTTGTATTACAGTATGCCCTTTCCTTCTTATTGATACCTTCTTGGCAAACAGGTACTTTCTAGCTTTTAGGCGACAAGTCTTAGATACAAAGTCTTCTACAAACTGCCCACCTCCTTTCTGAGACCAGATCTCTTTGTTTCCTCCAGGCTGGAAATGTAGCCACTACCTAGTCCTACTATTGATTGGCACAGAAACTTTGACTTCCTCTATTTCCTCTATGGGTTCATATACTCTTCTCTAGGCAGCCTGACTCTCCCCCCTTCCCAATCCCATATGCTAGGGCTCACCATCTTGGTGCTGAACCTAGTGTGAACACAGCTTAGCCCACTACAGCTCAGAACTCCTGAACTCAAGCAATCCACCTCCCTCGGCCTCCTAAGTAGCAGGCATGTGCCATCACCCCCAACTATAAACTATCTTCTAAATCATTTTAAAGTCTTCCATTAAAGTCATCCTTTGATGCTTCCATCTTTTCATGGAGATGACACCAGATTCTCTCAGGTGAACATAGGAGAGAATAGATACTAATAGGTCACACCAAACTTAAAAAGCTTTAAGTAAATGCGTGGTGGTAAGTTAGATGGCTGCTCTTAGAAGACCAGTCGAGCCTAAATTTGGAAAGGCTTATAACAATATTGGTTGCAAAACGATGACTTTTTTTTTAGTTACAGCAACTCTCAAATACCATGTATTAAGTCAATGACCTTATGATTTGCACCAGTGAAGGAATACCTACATCCGTAAAACTACAGATCCTTGAAATATAAAGTCATAGAGAAAAATGGGCCTTAAAGACCACATCTCCTAGATAAGAAAACTTAGATAAAAAACAAAGATCTTAACATACTAGAATAAGTAACAGTGTTTAATTAAATGAAATTTAATCAGGGAAGGGACAGGGACAGGGTAAATGTAAAGTCCTATCATCTCATTTCTTAAATGAGGAAACTGAGAAAAGATCTCAACAGGCTAGAATAAGCAACAGGGTTTAATTAAATGAAATTTAGTGGAGGGGAGGGTCAGAAGATGTAAAGTCCTATACTTGGGTTCAAAATATCAGCTACACAAGTATATATGGGGGATACATGGTTAGACAACATTACATGAAAATGACCTGAGGATCTTTCTAAGTCAATGTGATCTTAGGTTGAATTAAGAAATTGAGAGGCATAATGTGAGAAAAATTATAAATCCTCTGAACTCTGCCTTAGGCAAACAACAAATGATGTTGTTCTGGGTACCACATTTTAGGAAGGACATTGATCAGCTAAAGTAAATTCATAAGAGAGTGACCAGGATGAGGAAGAGATTTAAAACCATGCCCAGGGAAAATCAGCTGAAAAAAAAACTGGGCATCTGTAGTCTGACAGCATAATAATTGTCTTCAAGTTTTTGACAGTCTGTCATGAACAAGGATTATATTTGTTCCATTTGGGCCTAGAGGTTAGGATTAGAAGCAGTAGGCAGAAGCTGTAGGGAGATATATTCTAGTTCAATATAAGAAAAAAAAACCCTCAACATCTAGAGCTGTGCAGAATTGTTATGTTTGTGCTCAGCATGGAATAGTGGATAGAAAACTGGTCTTGGAGCCAAAATAACCTGGGTTCAAATATCGCCTCACATACTGACCAGCTGTGATGTTGGGCTAGTGACTTGATTCCTTTGGGCCTTCGTTTCCTCACATAAAATGAGAGGATTGTTCTCGATGAAGATCTCTTCAGCCCTTAAATCTATGATTACTAAATCCTAAATCACTACAAGTCTTCAAATGGAGGCTGGATGACCAAGGAGTTATCCAACGGGTTATTCTTTAGGGAGCGATGGTCTAGGAAATCTCTGAAGTCCCTTCTACTTCGGATTTTGGGGTGTGGATAGACAGAAACAGAGAGAAGAGAGAGACAGACGCAGAGAGAGATAATAGAGAGGAGGGAGACAGAGAAGAAGGAGAGAGTGAGGAGAAAAGAGAGAGGAGGGAGAGAGCCAAACAGAGGGAGGGGGAAAACAGAGAGAGGGAGACAGAAAGAGAGGAGAGACAGAGAGAGGGAGGGAAAACAGAGAGAGGGAGACAGAAAGAGAGGAGAGACAGGAGAGACAGACAGAGGGAGGGGGAAAGACAGAGAGAGGCAGGATGAAGACAAAGACAGTGAGAAAAGGAAAGAAAGGGAGAGGAGAGAGACTGAAAAAAATACAGCAGTTAAGCTAATTGATAGATTTCTGTTTCTAGTCTTTTTCCTGCTTACTTAGTGTTCCAAGCCCCTGGAGCACCCAGGCCAGTGTGTAGTAGCCTAGGTAATAAATAACTCCTGGAGTGTGCCAGAGAGAGAACAGCTTCCAGGACTGCAGACAGGAAGCCATCCAATTGTAGCTTAAGACAGATAACAATGAAGAAGAATAATAAAAAAAGGACAATTCAATGAGATTTATCAGTAAATTGCAACTTGTCTGATAACGAAATAACAGTCTAGGAAATAGTGTTAAAGTCCATAGAGTATTCTGTGCTTCGGTTTTTAGTTATTTTCAGTCCTGCCCAAAAGCACATTTCTGGTGTCTTATTGTATCTGTAATAGAGACCCAAGCTATGCAATTTCTAATAAAGTGTTCAATTTTTGACATACAGAAAGTAAAGGTAAATCTCTGGAGTTTCTTCTGTTCCATCCCCAAAGGGGTTAAGTTGCATGTGTTTGAACCCTAGCAAGATAATAGCACCTCCTAATGATAACTGGCCTAAATTACAAGCAAAAAAAAATTTCTCAAGTCTTAGGATTCTAAGGCTCAGGTCTTGAAGAATCTTCACATTTAGAAAACCGTAAACACCACCCCCCTCTTTAAAAAAAAAAACAAAACTCTTGGTTCCTGAGCATTTACTACTTTAAAACAGATGGGCAAAGTCCTAAGATGCCTCATTTCATAGGGGTCATAGATAAATGATTGAAACTTAAACAGATTTGCATTTGTTAATTTTGTAAGAAAATTAATTGAGGTTTTAAAAGAAAAAAAAAATGCAGTTACTTGAACATTGATGTATCTCTTAGATTGTGAGCTCATCCAGGGCAGGTATTATCTTTTGCCTTTCTCTGTATCCCCAGTACTTGGCACCCAGTCCGTGGCACATAATACGTTCTTAATAAATGTCATTGACTGATTGAATTTTTTAAAATAAATTACTTTTCTATTTTTATTTTTTTTTTTCAGGGGGAAGGCAGAGCAATTGGGGTTAAGTAATTTGCCCAAGTTCACATGGCTAGTAAGCGTTAAGTGTCTGAGGCTGGATTTGAACTCAGGTCCTCCTGACTCCAGAACTGATGCTCTATTCACTATGCCACCTAGCTGCCCCCATGACTGAATATTTTAAACCAAATTTAAACAAGATTTTTTAATGGAGGTGCATGGCAGGACATAGGCAGGCTGTTACACATTACAAACTAGAAATTACCCAGGTGAAATATAGGTAAGACTGTCCTAAAAAAAACTATTGTCAAAAAAGATGGACTGATCCTGTGATGAGAGCAGGGAATAGCTAGAGGCCAGCTCATATGCTCCATTGGCATACTTGTGATGTCCAGAGAATGTGAGGAAGGCCGTTAGGACATTGAAATGTGAACTTACGGGGTAAACTGACGGAAGTCACCCAAGATGGGCAGGCATAGGTGATGCGTGATTTGTATTATTGGAAGGATCACAGATGCTTGGCATATTTGAGGGGTTTGGGGAATTTAATTGATTTAATGGCAAAGAGATTAGATTTTAACGATGATGAGATGAAAGTTAAATCATATTGCAAGGCAGTGGTGATTAAAAGCTAAAAATGGGCATCATAGGAATGCAGAGAAGGGTAGAAGGGATGGGAGGAGGGTGGCCAAAGAGTTAGAGAAGACTTTATGGAAGATGTGGGCCATGAGCTGCTTCATTAAGGATAGGGAGTGTAAGTAGGATAAGCAGAAAGAAGGAAGAAAAGCAGATTTCCAGAGTGTGTGTGGTGGGGAGCAAAGGGTGAGTAATAATAGAAACAAACGGTGGGAGTCGAGGATATTTGCGTATAGCACTCTCAATGATGATCTTGGCAAAGAGGTGGGGAGTGTTGGTCTTAGAGTTTAGGCGACCTGGATTCAAATCCTTCCTGAGACACTCATAAGGTAGGTGGATGTGTGCCTGGAGGCTTGGATAAACCTCGTTCTCTCTTCCCTTTCTCTGCTTTCACCACCTTCCCCTCCTCTCAGCCCTCCAACACACACATATACCTTAGGCAGGTCTGGCAAGGTGTAGACATTTCTGACAGCCTTGGGAAATTTGAATAATGCCACCTAGTTACTTGAGAGATTCAGCTATAATTAAAAGAGATAATTAGGGAGAAATTGGGGTGCTTTGTCAGCCCCTGAGCAAATAGGACATTCTCTCAGGTGGAAGTGTCCTTTCCCCTCCCCTACACCAGGGTGTGTCATAAGGATAAGTCTATCAGGATGTGTAGAAACCGTATCTGAATCTGTGAACTGCTGACAGGGGCCCTTTTGAAGTTGGAGTACAAGGGATCTTGCTCTCTAAGCAGGCTTTTAGTGTGGGTGGCCTGAGCTCAGCAGGAATGGTGGTAAATCTAATATTCTCAGTGAGGTCACGTTGTATTAGAGGCACCAAAGTGACATAATAAATAGAATATTGGGCCTGGAGCAAGGAAGATCTGGATTCAAATCCTGACTCAGGCACGTATTAGGGGCTATGTGAGACCATAGACAAATAGCTTAACCTCTGCCTTAGTTTCCTTTTTTGTAAAGTGGATTAAAATAATGGCATCTCTACCCCAGTGTGTCTCAAATGAGATAATGTGTGTAAAGTGCTTTGTAAACCTTAAAGTGGGATGTAAATAGTAGCTATTGTTAGTATTATCATTAATTCTTCTTCTGGCACAATGTAACTAGAGCAGAGATACAGAAAGAGCTGTGGTTCCTGACAGACAAGGAAAACTCTAGCAGGGCTTCCCCAGGTAAGAGAAGACTGTGTCCGATGATAGAATCAGAGCAGCAGAGTTTTAGCCTTACCTGGCTTAGAAGACACAGGTATATGTTCTTCATATTAGTAACTAGACGGCTTTTAAGGTCTTTTTCAGCTATACTTATTGGTGGGCCTTTTCCCTCCTTCTCTCTCCCCTAAATTGATGGTGTTTCTTGAGTGGATGTGTACCTGAAGACAAAATAAACCTACTTCTCTTTTCTCTGCTTTCACCACCTTCCCCTCCTCCCAGCTCTCCAACACACACATACACCTTAGGCAGGCCTGGCAAGGTGTAGACGTTACTGACAGCCTTGGAAAATTTGAATAATGCCACCTAGGTACTTGAGAGATTCAGCTATAATTAAGAGAGATAATTAGGGAGAGATTGGGGGTGCTTTGTCAGCCCCTGAACAAATAGAAATTCTCTCAGGTGGAAATGCCTCTTCTCCTCCCCTATGCCCACTCCACAATATATCATAAGCAGAAGGCTATCAAGATGTCAAGACATTCAGAAAGGAAGATGGTGGGAAAGCTGGGGGGGTGGGCGGTTGGTGAAAGAGAGAGCACCATACCTGGGACCCCTGATGGATGCTGGGAAAAATTGCAGGAAGAGGTCGGCTCCTGTTCTCCTCACTTACAGGGGAGCAATGAGGAGCTGCAATATTTGGGACTGTGAGCCATTAGAAACACAATGTATTTTTGACCGCTGGCTGCTTATTAGATGGTTTCTGTTTTACTTCCAAGAATTTTACTTTCTGTCCTGTTTTGCCCCCTTAGTCTGTCAATAAAACTTTCCATTTTTTTTTTAATACTGTGAACTATATGTTTACAAATGGAGAATCAGTCTCAGTAGATCTGAGTGGGTACCATAAATACATTCCCCCAGGTTTTCTGAATGAGGGCGAGGTGCAATGGAAATGCCCCCAAAGCGGGCTCAGACCTTTTGTTTTATGAGAGTCTAATTTGATGGTTACACTGCTCTTGAGATTCTTACTTTCTTCTATAAAGAGTTTTCTCCTTCCCTTCTACCATTACTTTCTAACACTCTGTGCCTCTTCCCACACATACACACAGATACATGTACGTGCACATTCATACACAAGATACAAGATCCATGAGAAAAGGACAGGAATAGACTCAGCAGGTCCAGAGAAAACATAGGGGAGGCATCTGGTATCAACAATAACTCTCCATGCATTTTCTTCCCCTAGAACTAAGAAACCTGCTTGTCAAATTTGAATTAGTACAATGAAATGGATTGAGGGCCTGCTTTAATTGGGTTGTAGGTTCTGAGCTCCTAGCAAATAGCAAAACATTTTCAGAGTGTTCAGTTCTCTAGGGAGGATCTGAAACAGACCTAGAAGAATTCTCTGATATAGTGGAGCCCACATTGGTAGAGCTAGGGGGCAAGTGAGGCCCAGTGAAAACCTTCACCATATTACTGATCTGTGGCCGTAACTCTACCTTTTTTGCTTCAGGTGCTCAGGATGCCTCCATAGCACCTGGCCTGTTTCATTTGAATGTTACCTTGAGCTCTTTTTGTCTTTCATCTTCCTCCCGCCTTTCTTGACCTCCCAGCTTTTTAGAACTTGTCTTCAGAGTTGTTGACGCTCTTGTGTCCACTTTCCAAATGATATGTGACAGGTGATTTCTTTTTAAAAACATAAATGCATGAGCACAGTCAAATAATTGTAGAGAGGGGAAGGAAGAGGAGAAGAGACGAGGAGCAGGGAGGAGCAGCGGTGTTTCTATGAGATGCTCCTTTAGCATAATCCGTCTGACATCCGTCCCTGGGCAGTCATAGTGCTTGTCAAATAAATTACAGGCAAAGCACTGCCTTACAATTAATTCATTTTAAAAATAGTTTTTACTTGCTTTGCTTCAGAGAAAGTATACATCAAACATCAAAAATCTGAAGCTTATCATCCATTTTAATACTTTCTGTAGTATATTCACATAATCTTCCCTAGTCCCTCCAGGAAGAAATGATTCTTCCCTCTTGTGAATTATTCCAAAGCTGAGACAGCCATAGCAAAATGGAAAAATTCTGCTGGACTCAGAGTCATGAAGAGCTGATTTAGAATTCTACTTTTGACACTTTCTAGTTGTGGGACTATGGGCAAATCACTTGAACTCTCTGAGCCTCAGTTTCCCCAAGTGTAAAATGGGGCTGATAGTACCTGTGGTACCTACTGCCTGTGTTTCAAAAGAGAAATGGGATAAAGGTCACCATCAAGGTATATGAGTGAAAAAGAGAGGATGGGCTGGTCACGTGGCAAGAACAACGGAAAATCATTGGATTACTCACGTGCTTCTTTGGTTTCTTTGTGGTATCAAGAGAAAGTAAGAAAGGGCTGAAGTATGAGGGGCATCAACCTGTGATGAACATTGGAAGAACAGGCATAAATGGGTTGTGTGAGGTGATATACAAATCAATGAGATCACCGTTCCGTTTAAGTATTTGAGGCTCAAATGTGAGAGTGTATGTACATTGCAGATTTTTAAGAGCAATAAAAATTTTGCCTGCTTTGACTTTCTTTCTTTGTGCCTCTCATGAATATTCACATTCTCTCTTGCATTGCAGTTCTTTGTTTCCATCTCATCTCACCTACTAGACTATAAGCCCCTGGAGAGCAGGGATATCTTATTAATCTTTTCTCTCCAGTACCTAACTGGGTGCTTAGCAAGTTGGATATTGAGGACCTATTTTTCTTGCTATTTTTTCCCCCTAGAACATGGCTAATGCAGAAATTATTCCTTGAATCACCAATTGTTCCTTGAATCAAATTGGATATTGAGGTCTACCAGTAGGAATTTGATGGGCCACATGAAGTAGTAAAAGAACCTTGCCTTTGGAGCCAGAAGATAGGAACAGAAAGATGAAAGGGAACTTTGAGGCCATGGATTCCAACCCCCTTGTTGTACAGATCAGGAATCTGAGGTGAATTGGTTCAACAGTTTGTCCGCAGTAATGCAACTGGCAAATGTGCAAGGTGGGATTTTAGCTCACATCTTCCTGGTTCCTAGCAGAGTGTACTATCTGCCTATGTGACCTTGTCCAAATTTCCATGCCTCGGTTGGGGATGCATCCTCCTCCTCCCCATCTCAGCATCCTTCCATGGTCAGGCTAGAGGATTGTTCTTCTGTGAAGTTTTCCTGATTTCCCTTCAGCCAAGAATGTTCTCTTCCTACTCAGATTCTCCTGGACACTTAATCTGGATCTCTACTTTGCCTCCATGACTCTTTACCTTATCTTTGCACATGTCATATCCTCCAGGTCCCAACTTTCCTTATAATAGAATGCACACAAGTGTTTAGAGACTTGAACTGTCATTTAATTCAGCCTCTATTTCTAGCATATAGAACTATGGCTTTCATATACTAGATCCTTAAGAAATGTTTGTGGAACTGAATTAAATATGCAGTGTGAGTTTGACCTTCCTAGATTTGCAAGCCTTTGGCTGAACACTACTCAGTCGCTCATTCCCATTCACCCATTCAAGGAACCCATTCATCCTCTCTCCGCATGCCCAGCCATGTAAATGAAAAAGCATTGTACCCTCCTCTCCCTCTTAGAAAAAGATTGTCAACCCTTCTTCAATACTCTAGGAATAGAACTACTTAGGTGGCACATCTTGGATCTGGAACAAGCTTCTTTAGGCAAATATGGGACTTGGGAACATCAGGCTGATCTTTGAAGCCCAGATGGAAAAATGCAGCAGTGCTTTGGACCATCAGAAGGGACTTACATCACTTTCCAAAGCATATCTTACTAACTCTTTCAAGGTAATGCTCCATCTTTTGTTTTCAGTTCTGCTCATATGTGACAGTCATATAATAGAAAGTTTAATGTTTTCAATACTGTGGAACATTAGTGTTGGAATGGAACATAAAAATGGCCACTGTCATTTTATAAAAGAGTAAATCGAAGTCAAGAGAGATGAAATAATATGACCAATCCACATAGCTAATCATTGGTAAAGCCAAGGCTTTCACCCAACTTAGGCTGTTGATTTCCAGGCCAGAGTTCTTTGCATTCAATTATGCTGCATTGTGAGAAATTCATGGACACCATAGAATCTACTTATAATGGTCTATGGCTACATTAATGGCCTTTGGATATCATAATTGTCTTGTTTTTAAAGTTTTTATCTTTACCTAGTCTACTGAATTACTCCTGTGACACCTCATTGAGATATGGATATAGCCCTGGGTTCTTGAAGGAGATTCCACTGGAGTACAAGTACTGACAGGTCCCACCAACGTCAAAATAAAAGCAAAAGATCAAAATAAACACCAATTTTGAAGAAAAGGCAAAGAAGAAAAGTAAACCTGGCAATAGTAGGAAGTCCAGCATTGTCTGTTTAAACAAGTTATTGATTTTGAAGAATGGAAAACTGATAAAAGTAAATCCCTTCACTCCATCTCCATTACTTAGAGGAGTTTACTCAGTGCAAAACCAGCAACAAAATGAAGAGAATGATAGAACCCAGAAATTGCCTTACTAGCAAATACAATTTTCTTGATAAGTAAAGAGAAAAAGCCAAAGGTAGCACCACTTTGAAGTACAAGTTCATTTGCAAAACTTTAAGGAAGAGTTTCCTTAGGCCCAGAGAGGTTAGGTCCCAGTTTTTCTGGGTGGGGGCTGGCTGCCCAGGGCAAGGTTGTGGTAGAACCTTATGGACAGTACTGCCTCACAGAACATTAAAAAAGTACTTAAGGAGAAAATCATGCTTGACATGAAAACCAACTGCAGGGTATTCTATGAGAGCATTTCTAGATGAAACAGAAAGGAAGACAACAAAGAAAGGCAAAATGGAAGAGATATGATTCATTTTTATCATGTAGGCTCATCAAGCTTTTATAGTCCTCGTTCAGTTTGGGTTTCACCAATTCAGTAACCAGTTTACTAAGTGTGATAGCAGCAATGTCATTTAGGATAGTTAGGAAGAATTATTAGACCATATTATCTATTTGTCTATCTATCTATCTGTCTATCTATCTATCTATCTATCTGTCTGTCTGTCTGTCGGTCTGTCAGTCTGTCGATCTGTCTGTATGTACATGCAAACTATCTATCTATTCATCCACACACATGTACACATATATACATATAGACACAACATACATATACATATATGTATGTATAAATATATAAATGAACATATATATGTATGTGTATGTAAATACACAGATAAAGGTGAAATCTATTCTGAAATATTTATAGCTACTCTTTTTGTGGTGGCAAAGAATTGGAAACTGAAGGGATGGGGAATATGGTCAAATATTATTGTGCTATAGGAAATGAAGAATGGTATGATTTCAGAAAAACCTGGGAAGACTTATATGAACTGATGTAAAGTCAAGTGATCAAAACCAAGAGTGCAATCTACATGGTCATATCATAAAGAAAATCAGCTATGAAAAATTTAATAACTCTGATTAATATCATGATCCACCACAGCTCCAAAAGACTCAAAATGAAAAATTTTATCACTTCCAGATAGAGAACTGATGGATTCTGGGTATAGATTGAAGCATGTTTTTCCCCTTTGTTTATTTTATTTTTTTGCTATTTTTCTTTTTTCTGAAACATAGCTAATAAGGAAATGTTTTTCATGACTTCATATGTATAATGGATATCATATTTCTTGCCTTCTCAATGAGTGGAGGTGGAGGGAAGGAGAAAATTTGGAACCAAAAGCAAGTAAAAATAATAAATATTTTTAACAAAATACATGAAACCTAGGCTAAAGGCAATGCCATATCTTAAAGTCATTTGTAAAGCCGCTTGATTCTCAAGATATCTCAGAAAGGAAGACATTCAAAAGAAAGGGAAAATCCTGAGCTGTGTTTTTTTTTAACCAAAAAAAGTTACTTGAGAAAGTGTCAACAATGATTTTTGCCTGTTAATCTAAGCTTCCTTTCTCGACTCTCCACAATTTTCATGAGGGTACTCTATACATGGACCATGAATATTGCCAATGAAAAATGATAAGAAAATGGGTTTTTACTGATGATTTTCTACAACAGATCACAACTTCATGGGCAGGCAACTGACCAAGAGGTGTATTAAGTGTCAGAACCCACTGTGTTTATTTTTTATTGATTTTGGGAGGGAGGAAACCTTAAAACTGTTGACTATAAAACAAAATAAAGGGTTAAAGGTCCTCCTCAGATAAGGTAGCTTTCACATGTATATTAAAAGCATGCAAGAGAGATGCAACAGAGAGATGACTTTATTCAATGATCCAATGATTATAAACACTGAGAGAGACATGAACTCACCTAGGTTATTCAGTCACGTCATGGAAGAAGGTCTGTGCAAAGTTCTCCAAATGCTCTTCTTCATGTGTGGCTTTGTACCATTCTTCCCTCAGCTTCCTCAGTGGAAGCAAAAGCAATGCAAAGAGAGTAGCATAGTCATCTACCTTGAATAAATGAAGTAGATGAAATAGGCATGTTGCTCAGACTATGACATGAGGCTGGAAAAGAAGCAAGGAGTCAGTTTTCTGACAAGTCCATCAAGGAAAAGCATTGTAGGTATCTTAGACTGATACCGCCCACAGACAATAAGCTGGGCCCACAAATAAAAAGGAAGTAGAGAGCTGTCTGGGTCACATTTGGAAAATTTCACAGCTCTTTTTTTTTTTTTTGGCCTTTGTTTTTTTGGAGGGCAGTTGGGGTTAAGTGACTTGCCCAAAGTCACACGGCTAGTAAGTGTGTCAAGTGTCTGAGGCTGGATTTGAACTCAGGTCCTCCTGACTCCAGGGCCAGTGCTCTACTCACTGTGCCACCTAGCTACCCCAATCACAGCTCTTTTAATGATTGCAGCTTGCTGGTTGTTGTAAGAGAACATCATTTTTAGCCTCCATATTCTCCTAGTGATGCTCTATGGTTGAAAATAATAACAATGGCTACCATGTATACATCACTTTAAGGTTGGCAGGACCCTTTACATATGTGATCTAATTTGATCCTCACAACAACTCTGTGGATTGCTATTATGTCCCCATTTTAGAGATGGGAAAACTGAGGTAGACAGGAGTTAAGTAACTTGCCTCAGATCACACAGCTGGAAAGTGTCTGAGGCAGGATTTGAACTCTGGGTCCAGCACTCTATCCATTGCAACCCTTGATGCCTTGAAAATCATAGAACATCATTCAATTTTCAAGAAGAATTTCACTATCAGAAATCTCCAAAATCAATGGAAGGATGGTTTGTGGGTTTAAGGAAGTTGCCAGCAATTACTAGTATGGGAGATTTGGAATAGAATACATTATTGAGGAAACATATAAGTAGAAAAGAAGATAGGCATGTCAAGGACCAAGACTGAAATTAATAGCCAGACTGTGTAGTCAGCTGGTCCTTCTAACATAACTGTGAGAAGGCTTTTAGTATGGAAAGTCACAGAAGAGTAGCACAAGATGAGGAGTTATTGCAGGAGTGCAGCATGATGAGCTCTGGCAGTGAAGAGAGTAACCACACTGAATAGAATCATGGGTTTCCAAAATATTTTCTCTAACCCTCCCTAGAAAATAATAATCATTTTAAAGATATTTGAAAAGATCTGGTTCCATCAGTGTGGATACTCCTTCTGCCAATGCAAATCAAAACCTTTCACACATTTGGTTTCCTGAGTAACTATAGTTAGAAACATTTATCACCTAGTGGCCAGGTTTGTGGTCATAGGTTCATATATTAAGAACTAGAAGGAATTTTAGGGTCTACCACCCTTATTTTACAGGTAAGGTGACTAAAACAAAGAGAGGCTCAAGTTTTTGCCTACTAGAGTCACACAACATATGAAGTTCTCCTAGTTCCCAGTCCAGAACCCCATCCACTATACAATGCTGTTCCCTAGCTACGTGGGTCCTTGGAGGCCAGTTGCACAATTGGTCTTCAGGCTTTAATGAAATCTCCTTCAACTCACTAGGCTACATCAAAGCTTGTTCTCCTGTGGTAGAATCCAGGGTCACTTTAGTGCCATGGTAAGAAAGACTTCAGTGGAGACCAAAGAAAAAGCAGAACATCAATAAAAACATTTATCTGGACAGATTGGAGACGACGAAAGTAAACAGGTGGGAGAGACGTAAGGAACTGTGCAGAACGATAAAAAACCAAGTGTTGGTGGCTGGCACCATCCCAGGATTCACACTTCTCAAAGTGACCTGAATGGTCAGAAGAAACCCGGGAAACCGGAAAAGGTCTTGAGATTAGAGTCTATTACTCACATTTGTGTTAAGCCAGTCCTCTGTGATACTGTTATGCTAATTCCACCCATATCTCACAGTCCTTAGATCTTCCTCACACACATATATTTTGAATAATTATCTTTAGTGTACAGAAATAGCAGTAATGACCTTTGGGAATGCTCATCTCTAAAATGAGGGGTTAGACCATTGACCTTTAAGGGACTTCTGGGCTCTCAATGATCTTCTAAACTCTAGGTCCCTCTCAGCTGTAACAACATGCTATGATTCTAACTTGCTCTTTGTTTATAGATGACAGGAAATGGTAGTACCCACTTATTCTAACCACTCTAAGCCTATGCCCTAGGAATCCATAGGGGTGAGCAGGTGCCTGGCAGCTGGAGTTATTTCAATCATTGAGTAATGCCTAGACTTTAACAACGGAGGCAGTTGGTACCAAATGATGGTAGACAGCTGCATGTTCAATTTGAGCGTATATGTGTGCTTGTATATGTGACCATTCAACTGACCCATAATTTTCTGTGACTTTGCTATTGGTAGCAATTTTTTCCTTTTTTTTTTGCCTAAAGTTTTGGTGTCTAATTTGTCCATCCAAGAGTATGTTGGTAAATGTTTAACAACCAGCTCTCTGAAAAAAAAGTACTCACAACACACTTTTAAGTTTAATCAGTGTTATTAACATTTTCTCCATTATGCTTCATAAGTCTAAAACAATCAACAAAACAATAAATGAAGCCCTGATTTGTAGCACTTACTGATATCTGAGGTATAAATGCTCACACTGAGAATTTAACAATTGACTCTCAAGGACCAGTTTGAACTGGTTCCAACACACACCTGCGTTCATCCCACCATTAATAATTAAATTTTGTGTTGTCCTCTGGCTTGATCTTTTTGGAATTTTCTCTAGCATCTTTGTTTAAACCCTACTACCCATTCCCCTATCTTCCCTTCCCTTCCTCTCCTATCCAGAGTGAGGACTTCCCTTTCTAATCTGCCTCCCACACCTGTGTGCATTGTATTCTCCCTCTTACTCTGTTCTCTTTGTTACACCACCCACCCTTTGTTTAAGATCTCTATGCTGTCACAAAGACTGTATTTGGAAGATTAGAATGATTTAGGCTTTCTCTCCCATGATCTGACTAAAATATATCAATTTTCATTTGATATAGGATGTGTTCTGTGACATGGTGCTTTCACTGCAGGTAGTCAAAGATCATGTGCTTTCTGTAAGATAGAGTATAGTAGTGAGTATTATGGAGTCGGGGCAGGAACAGCACACACTGGAATGCCCTACATGGGTAACAGGGCTTACTGAAATTATCAGTTGGTTGCTTTAAAACCTGTTGTCCAAGGACCCCTTGTGGTGCGAACTCAGGGATATTTTGTGGAGGTGTACTCTCTGTCTAAGAATGTTTCTGCTTATAAACTAGTACCTAAGAAACCATCACTCTGACTAAGAGCAGGGCATGAATTATTTGTAGTATGCTGGCTCTTCAAGACTCCCATCACCTGGTGGTAACTTGCTTTCCAGCCTTGTCTTATATTACTCTTTTATACTCTTATTTCCAGTCAAACTAGATTGTATACTATTTCCCTTGCATGATCCTCTATGCTTTTTGCTTATACAAAGGGGACTGCTCCAGAAAATTCCTGGTCAATTTGATGAACTCCAGAATCAACATGATAAGGGCACATGGTTCTGAGGGGCATCTCCCTAGAGAAGTAGCTATGCCCACTAGCATACAGCTTAGAAAAGACACACCACACATGTGTGTACACACACAAATACTCCTTTGACTGGTTCTGCTTGATGAATAGATGATTGGAACTCAAGGAGATAGACTTTTATTGGAGGAAGCATCTCATTCTGTAACCTATAAAAATGTGCTAACTATTCTCTTTCCTATCCCAGGAGCAGATCTTGATGTCTTGCAGTATATATATGGCAGAGTCACATTGCTTCCATTTTGGAGCTAGAGGGGTGTCTTGGCATCATAGGGTCCTCTCATGGGTGGTACCAGGTTCAGAAGTTCAAGGGTTTTGGAAAATAGACCTTCTAGTAAGAGAAAATTTTCCCAATACAGTAATCTCTTGAAGAAAGAAATAGCTAGTCCGTGTAATTCTTGTGTAGTATTATCCTGCTTGAAGAGCAAAACCAATGAGTTGCTCAGATAGTACAGGTTAAGTGAAAAAGAGATAATTTGTTTCACAGCCCCCAAAATATGTTTGCCTTCCCCACAAATTTCATCTTACACTCATAAGAGTAGGGGGAAAACGGGTGACTTGGCTGTTTGCCATCTCCTGACTTAAAACATTCCCTATGGCTAGACTATCCCTTTGACACCTTCTCTCTCTTTTGACTTCCTACCCCTTTAAAGCCTAACTCATACACTAACTCCTCCAGAACGCCTTCCCAGATCCCTCTGGGAAATAATGACCTTTTTTCTTTCTATACCTCATATAACAAGTTTAGGGAGGGGAAAGCACAGGGTCTAATGCTGATTATTTTGGTCTAGGGTAGTAAGTGAACATGTTAATAATGATGATGATAGAGGAAGAGGAGGAGAAGAGGATAAGGAGGAGGAAGAGAAGAGGAGGAGGAGGAGGAAGAGGATGAAGAAGAAGAGGTGGTCAAGTAACCATAAAGACAATTATTATAATATGGCTATGGGAGTTTGCTTCAGGCTGTCAAACAAACATAAAGAGGAAGGGTGGAAGTGAGAGAGACAGAGAGACAGAGAGAGGAGACAAAGATAAAGACAGAAATGTAGAGAGCAAGACAGAGAGAGCATCAAGATTGCTGGGGTCAGAAAGCATGGACATGTCCATAAGAAGGAGAGAGAGACAGGAGCCTGACTTCAGGAGATAGCTCAAGAGAACAAATAGAGCAATCTTCCTTATCTTACAACAAGCTGACCAAAGGGAAAACCTCTTTAAATCTATGGCTAGTAGATCTCAAAACCCATGAGATGACACTTAACTGGGAGCATTACAAGCCTTAGACTCCCACACATAAATCAAAGAGTTGGGGAAGCAAATTTTAGAAAACTGAGAAACCAGCAGTTTTGGAGAGGGGGGAGAGTGAAGGGGGGAGAAAGAGAGCGAACAAGCTAGAATTGATCTCTTATCAAGGGTAAGACCTGGCAGGGAGTCAGAAAGAAAAAGAAGACAAAGAAGAGGTAAGCCTAATACCCTTCAGTTGACAAAATTTATTTAAGACCATTGTAAAATAGTAATCATACTCCCCAGACCCCATATATTGTGTCCTAAAAGTCTTAGTGCAGTGTTAAACTTGGTTCCTTGTAGAGCGTAGCAGCAAATCCTCAAATAAACTCCCAAAACCTAAGATAGGTCTTGTGATATTTTTAGGAAGCAGAGGCAGGAAAAAGGGAAATATGTCCATGTCCTCCTTCACAACTTAACTTGGGTGGTGGGACACCCAGAAAACAAAGGAGAGGTGGTAGCAATAAGAAAAATCAGTAGTACACAGGAGCTAAACCATAATTGTCTGGGGTTTACTTGTGGGTGAAAAGAGGTGGGGCTCCCTAGGGAACCAGAGTTATTTTCACACGTCTCTAAAATGAATGGGTTGAATTAGATGATGCTTTTGGTTTCTCATTGCTCTAAATCTATGATCCTAGTACAAAGCACCTTCATTTTATAGAAGAAGAAAGTAAAACTCTGAGGAGGAAATCATAGATCATAGAACCACACAGACCAAAAGTTGTAAGGGACCTCAAAGGCCATCTAGTTCGACTCTCTCATTTAATAGGTTAGATAGATTGAGTGACTTGCCAAAGGTTACACAAGTAGTTAGTGATCTTTGAGGTTACTATTAGAGGCAAGAGTTGTTTTGTTTCATTTTTATTTCAATTTAATTTAATTTTTGCTTGCAAATTCTCTCCGTCCCCTCCAACTACCCATTGACAGAGCAAGAAAAATAAAATCTATTATAAATTTGTATAGTCATGCAAAATATATTTTTGCCTTAGCCATATCCCTCCCCCCCCACCTAAAAAAGAAAGAAAATATGCTTCAATTTGCACTCTGAGTCCATCAGTTCTCTACCTGGTAGATATGTTTCATCATAAGTCCCTTTCCATTATGGATGGTTATTATGCTGATCGGAGGTACTAAGTCTTTCTATTATTATTATTAATTATCTTTGTAATATTGATACTACTGTAAAAATTTTTCTCCTGCTTCTGCTCATTTCACTTTGCATCTGTTCATACAAGTCTCCTCAAGTTTTTCTGAAACCATCCCCTTCATCACTTCATACAGGACAATAGAATTCTATCACATATATTGTAAGTTGTTCAGCCATTCCCCCACTGATGGGCATCTCCTCAGTTTCCAATTCTTTGCCACCACAAAAAGAGCTGCTATAAATATTTTTGTTTATATGCATCATTTTCTTATTCCTTTAATCTCTTTGGGATACAGCATGGTAACAGCATCCCTGACTCAAAGAGTATGTACAGTTTGATAGTTTTTAAGCATAATTCCAGATTGCTTTTCAGAATGGTTTGACTACTTTACAGCTCCAGCAACAGTGAATTAGTGTACCTATTTTCTCACATTCCCTCCAAAATTTGTCATTTTCCTCTCTTTTTGTCATTTTAGTCAATCTCATAGATGTAAGGTGGTACCTCAGAGTTGTTTTAATGTGCATTTCTTTAATGATTCATGGTTTGGAGTGTTTTTCCATATGGCTATTGATAGCTTTACTTTCTTCCTCTGAAAATTGCCTATTCATACTTTTTGAGCATTTATCAGTTGGGGAATGACTCTTATTCTTATAAATTTGACTATGTTCCTTACATATTTTAGAGATGAGATCTTTATTAGAGAAGCATGTGTAAAGATCCCTCCTCCCAGTTTTCTGTTTTTTTCTAATTTTAGCCACATTGGTTTTACTTGTGCAAAACCTTTTAAATATTATATAACCAAAGTTATCCATTTTCTTTTTTTCACTTTTTGGAGGGGGAAAGAAAGGGCAATTGGGTTTAAGTACTTTGCCCAAGGTCACACAGATAGTGAGTGTTAAGTGTCTGAGGTCAGATTTGAACTCAAGTCCTCCTGACTCCAAGACCAGTGCTCTCTTCACTTCACCACTTAGCTGCGTTCCATTTTATTTTCTGTGAACTGTTTCTTGATGATTATGAGCTCTTCCCCATCCATAAATGTGACACAATTTCTTCTATGTTCCACTAATTTGCAGATACCATCCTTTATGTCTAAATCATGTGCCTATTTTGAGTTTATCTTGGTACATGATATGAGCTTATTTTGTTATATGGTTGGTCTATACCAGTCTACCCAACAGTTTTTGTCAAATAGCAATTTCTTGCCCTGATATGTGGGTTCTTCCGGTTTATTAGACACTAGGTTACTGTGCTCATTTGCCTCTGTGTATTGTGTCCTTAATCTGTTGTATGAATCTTCCTTTCTATTTCTTACCCAGAACCATATTGTTTTGACACAGCTTTGTAGTATAATTTGAGATCTGGTACTGCTGGTCCCTCTACTTTCCAATTTTTTTTTCATTGTTTCCCGGAGACGGGAGCTCAACCAAGGGCCTCTGAATCCAGAGCCAATATTTGTTCCACTGTATCGCGTTGCCTTCCTGAGGTCACACAGGCTGCAGAGTTGGGATTCAAAATCACATCCCCTGCTGTTAAATCCAGTGCTTTAGTGCCCCATACATGACTGTCACAGAAGATTTTCTAATTCCTATGCCAATCAAATTTTTATTTTTTCTTTTATATTTTGAAAAAAAATTTCAGTTGTTATAACATTTATTTTCTGTTTCTCCTACCTTACCCCAAATTTAAAAGAAAGCAAAAACAAACCCCCTGTGACAAATGTGCCCAGGAAAGCAGAAGAAATTTCCACATTGTCTAAAAATAAATATCTCGTTCTGCATTTCGAGTTCATCCCCTCTCCAGCAGGAAGTAGAGAGTATGTTTCATTATCAGTCCTCTGGAATCGTTGTCAGTCGTTACATCGGTCAGAGTTCTCTAACTCTATCAGAGTGGAACTAGTTTTGACTTTTTTCAGGAACACAACAAAGAAAATTCTCATCATTGAATCTCCTCATTGACAACCAAGGTCCATGGTGCTATTCAAAGTATATTCTGAAGCTGACACAATACTTTCCTTCTAGGAATTGCTTGTTGAAATGTCATGAAATGAGTATCTTCAGCCAACCTGAGGTGGGAACTGGTCAATAAACCTCATGCTTGAAAATATCTAGGGATGAAAATTTTACTGAAGTCACAGAAGAGGGCTAGCCTTGAGAACTGAGAAGACAGAGACAAAAAGGACATAAAACCTGCCTCTCAGTTACAGGTACCATATTGTCTTTCTGGCCATGCTGGAACAGAATGTGTTAAGTCAAGGAGGACTTCCAAGACAGGTGAGTTAGCTTCTCTGGACAGCTAAGACCCCAGACTTTGCCTCTCAGCCGTCAGTGGTTCAGAATTTGTCAGAGTATCAGGAATGAGTTAGGTCACATACTGGAAACCAGACTAAGTAATGAGATGGAGCAATGACCAGAGCCACCAAGCTGGCATAATGGGAGGCAGAGAGGTTCAGAGAGACAAGGCCAGATGAGAAGGCCAGATCCATCAATCTGGGAATGGGCAAGCAGGGTAGCAGAACTGAAAAATAGGCCAGTGGTCAGAGCCAGATGGTTAAACATAGAAGCCAGAGAGAGCCAAGCTGAGACACTTCACAGAATGACAGTGATCTGTGCTGGTAAGAGTCTTTGTTGGCCAGAATGAGGGGTCAGTGCTGCCTAAACTTAGCCTTCCATTGGGGAAAAAAAGAAAGAAAACCCTGTAACAGATATGCAAAATCAAGCAAAACAAATTCTAGCATTGGTCATGTCCATAATATATATACACAAATCATATATAT
>CM053590.1:190993782-191039675 GCA_028646515.1 Pseudochirops corinnae | reverse complement strand
TTTCCCATTGGAGTTCACAGGCCCCCCCCCCTAAAATCTTTCTATAGACCCCTGATCCTAGGTTAAGAACCCCTGCTTTAGTCTACTTCCTCATTTTACCGATGAGAACCAGAGAAATGAAATTTCTGACACATAGAAAGTACTCAAGACATGCTTGGGGCGGCTAGATGGTGCAGTGAGTAGAGCACCAGCCTGGAGTCAGGAGGACTTGGGTTCAAATCCGACCTCAGATACTTGACACACTTACTAGCTATGTGACTTTGGGCAAGTCACTTAACCCCAATTGCCCTCCAAAAAAAAAAAAAGGCAAAAAAAAAAAAAAAAAGAAATGCTTCCTGATTGTTGCATGATTGACAGATTTTACATAGCTAGTCAACCCAGGATTTCAATTTGGTTCTTCTAACTCCTCAAGTCTAGATTTTTAAAAAAAATCTTCATCGATACTTTCAGTATTGGTAGTCTTTCTGCTATACCATATAAAGATATAGCAGAAATTACAAATTGGGCATCATAAAAGTACAGACTTTGAGTCAGAAGGTCTTAGTTCAAGCCTCAGCTGAGATCTTGGCCAAGTATGTCCTGGAATGTGAGCAAACCACTTAAACTCCACTTGACCTCAGTTTCCTCATCTGTGAACTGAGACTAATAACCAATAAACATTTATTAATCACCTAAAATGTCCTAGGCACTGTGCTGTAGTCTGGGTATACAGAGGCACAAATGATGCAGCCCCTGCCTTTAGGGAGCTTCCATTCCTAATATTACATAGGCTTGTCATAAAGGTGTAGCGCGTAAAATGCTACCAGAATCGGAGCCGTTATCATTGCAATTATTGTAACTTGCCATTTTCTCTGAGTGAGGTTATCTTGTCTCCTTCAGCCTTTTTCTGAATTAAGACCTGCCTGATGGTGAACCCAGTTTCCTTTCATGGTATGGTAGACCTCAGGGTGAAGAAGGGGAAGGGAAGGAGCAAGAGCCTCATCAGTAGGTGAATCCAGAAGTTGAGTCAACAAGCCTTTGTTAAGCGCTGGTATACAGCAGGCATAGAACCTCCAGAGGTCAGCTCGTGCATGGCCTTAGGTGAGAAGAAGCTAGTCTTTTGTGCCAGCAGAGAATCTGATCATAAGTCAGCAGACAACAAGAGGAAGGTTTAAGCTGAATACAGACCCAGGTATGAAGTCACAGGCCATAGGGCTCGTGGAATCCTTGACTGAGAGCTGGAAGGTACCTTACAAGGCCATCTAGTCCAGCCTCCTCCTTGTGCAGATAAAGAAACAGAGAGCCAGAGAGATTGGGTGACCTGCCCAGTGTCCCATGCCTAGTAAATGGAAGGTGCAGGTTCTCTCCCTCCAGACCCAGTGCACATTCCAGTAGACCACCGTATCAGAAGGAAGATGCAGAAAAGCAGGAACCGGCATCTGCAGGACTGTCCAAGTGTGGTAGCTTTGGGCACTATGCTCAGAGGATAGTAATGTCCTTCTTTAGCTGCCTCTGCCCTCTGTCCTTCTCTCCATCTGCAATCCTCCTCACCCCCCCAAACTTCAGGAGCAGCAACTGCTATGCAGGACCCTTATCAAGAGTTACTCACATGCCCTTGTATTATATGATTCAACTGTGAGGCTTAAATCCAGAGGAACGGAGGCCCCACCAACCTCTAATAGTCTGCCTTGTCTCTTTCCTATTGACTTTGTTCCCAAGATCCCATACATAAGATTGCAGACGGTGCAGTAGATACAACAGAGGCTTGGAATCAGGAAGACTTTATCTTCATGAATTCAAATCCAGCCTCAGATACTTACTGACAGTGTGACCCTGGGCAAGTCACTTCATTCTCATAGCCTCAGTTTCCTCATCTGTAAAATGAGCTGAAGAAGGAAATGGCAAACCACTCCAGTATCTTTGCCAAGAAAACCCCAAACGGGGTCATGCAGAGTTAGCAACTAAAAATGACTGAAGAATAGTGAGTAATAGAGTTCAGATCTATAAGCCATGTGTTTTGTGGATGAGGAAAGTGAATCCAGACTGGGGCAAATACTTTGAGTCCAGGTCCTCTGATTCCAAATCTAGTCTCCTTGGAACAACATAGGGTTGCAGAAGCCACCCCCACCCCGACTCCTACCCCAGTTGCTTTTGGCAGGAAGCAAGGACACATCAGTGGTCAGCCTGGGCCTGGTAATGTGTTATGTGTGCCACATTTGAAGTTTTAAATACAGTTTTATATTTCACTGCAGTGCAGAGTTAACCATTGTAAGCCCTAAAACTTCTTACTGTTTTCTTCAGGTCCTAAGGCAATTTAAAATAAATTCCTTCAAATGTTTGAAAACTGCATATTTTTTCCCTTCAAGTGTATCTCTTTTGGGGAAGGGAGAAAGCATTGTTCATGAATGAGGGAGTTGAGCTAAATCAGGGATTCTTTATCTGGGGTCTGCAGAGTCATGAATTGACTTCAGGGGTCTGTAAACTTGGATGGGAAGAAAATTATATCTTTATTTTCACTACGTTTTGGTTCTCTTTTCAATCCTGTGTGTTTTTCTTTTATGCATTTAAAACTAGTATTCTCAGAAGGGGTCCATAAGCTTCACCAGAGGGGTCCTTGACACAAAAAGGTTAATACTCTGGCCTATGTGATATTTAAGGTTTCTTCCAGATCTAAAAGCCTATAATACTATAAATATGTGATAGAAGGTGTCAGAGGGAGCCTAGAAACATTCCACTTGGATGTGCCAGGAGAAAATGGTTCGCATTCTCATAGCATCCTACAAAGCATTTTTTTTTCTCTTAGGAACCCTAGGGGGAGATTGTATAGGCATTATTATAACCAGGAAGAAACTGAATCTCAGGGATGTAAAATGACTTCCTTGGTGTCAAACAACTAGTTAACTATCACCAAAATAGAGTATTTGGAAAAAAGAGGCAGTTGCATTATTACCATTTGAAAGATGGTGGAATTCAGTTCTAATGCCATAGGATCATAGATTTCAAGCTGGGAGGGTCCTTAGAGGTGATTGAGTCCAGCCTTCTCAGGATGATACAGCTAATAAACGTCTGAAATGAATTCAAAGGCTGGCCACTCTATTGACCAATATAACATATCCTAGACAATTGGGGTCTGAGACACACTCCTTCACTATAGCCGACCTTTGTTTAACTCCATAGGTATAATCCCGTTAGGATGCCTAATGCCATTGTAAAGAATGTCAATTGTGTAGAACTAGACTTTAGTAGTACCAAATCCCCCAGGAGGGCAATAGAAATAAATGTTTTGTTAATCTCTCTGCCAGCATCCAAATAACAAATGACTTTTTTGTTGATCTGACTTCCCTGACCTGCATTGTAGAAAGGTGGGCATCAAAAACTTGATTGGATGAGCCTTCTCAGTCTTATACATGAGGCATGATGAGTGCAAGGGAGCAGTTTACCGTTCTTTTCTCTTGTCACCAAGTAACAATTATTCCTCACTAACTCCTTTCACTAGGGTGGGAGGGAAGATAGGGCAGAGGCTCATACAGCCCACAAAAATGCCAAATGAAAGAGCCACAAGCACTATGTGTATATGTATTTGTAGAGAGACAGCATAGTACAATAGAAAAAAATCATTGATTTGGGCTTGAATCCTGGCTCACCCTTCCATGTATGACCTTGGGTAAATGATTTCACTTTTCTAAGTGTCAGTTTTCCCATCTGAATATGAGAGATTGGATAAGATGACCTCTAAGATCCCTCTTGGCTCTAAATCTATGACCCCATGCCAGTTTGTGACTGTATGAAAGATAACTCCCTCCTTTCCCCATTGGATTCAAGGCATTACTTTTTACTTGCCAACACACCACAAAATAGCTAGGATTCAACTCTATTGTGTCTCTGGGCCCTATAGAATTATCATGTCTAGCAAAGTAGTCTTTTAAATAGTGTTTTATTGCAAGAAAGTGGTCATATTAGACATTTACATGGCACTTTAGAGTTTACAAGTATACTATATAAAAACAAAAAAGCACAATAAAACAAAGCCAAATACTGTGTAATTATGATGATCAATCTTAGCTCCAGAGAAGAGATGAGGAAATACACCTCCCTCTTTTCATTGTGTGTGTATGGGGGTGGGGAGCAGAGTTATGGATGCGGAATATTGCTGTGTTTATTGGTCTTATTTAACTGTTCCTTGTTATTATTGTTAAAAGGGAAGCATGAGGGGGGAAGAAATTAAGGAGGAGGGTGCTGAAAGTGAGGGGAGAAGTATTTCAGGAAATGATGGTGATATAAAAGTAAAAGTCACTGATGAAACTTTAAAAAAATACATCATATATTACCTTATTTGATATCAACCAGGTATTATCATCCATATTTTACACATGAGGAAATGAAGCTTATAGAAAATTATGATTTACCTAACGTCATAGGGTTACATAGTAAACAGTAAAATTCTTTGCCATAGGAAAGAAAGAAAGAAAAAAGACAGAGCTGGAAGTAAACTGAGTACCTGCCAATTGGGGAAGTGGCAGAACTAATTGTGATGTTGTAGAATGTAGTGAAATGCTGTTTTGCATATGAGGAGTTTAGAGAAACATGGGAAGAATTCTAAGATGTGATACAGAGCAAGGAGAGTAAAACGAAGAGAACAATATAAGAAGGAAGGAAACATGCATTTATTAAGCACTTACTTACTGTGTGCCAGGCACAGTGCTAAATGCTTTAGAAATATCTCATTTGGGTCTCACAACAACTTTTTACATTGAGGAAACTGAAGCAGACAGATTAACTGATTTGCTCAGAGTCCCATAAGTGACTGAGTGGTTGGGGCAGAATTTGAACTCAGGTCTTCCTGACTCAGGTCCAGCAAGCTATCTGCTGTACTGCCTAGCTGCCTTTGTATGTACCACAATTACAGTAATACATGCTATCAAAAATATAAAAACATTGCCCAATTAAGACTAATTGAAATGATCAACATTGGCCCTAGAGAATATAATTGATGCACATAATATCAGGTACTTTTTGCTTTGCATTTTGCTTGAATTTTTCTTTGTTATAATGGATGTGTTTGTCCTTCTTTTTCAAAGAGGACCATGATGTCCGGGAGGTGATGATATGATTTGCAGTCGACTTGGATTTAAGTGACGGATAGCTGTGCAGGGTTACCAACCTCTCCCCCAGAGCCATCTGGATTCAGTGGCCAGATATTCATCAGGATGACTGGAGATGGCCCAGGATGTGATGGAAGACCCTGGCCCTTTTAGGTTAAGGCTTTTTCAGGTTCCCCCTTTGAGTGACATAACACCCATTCAGTGAATAAGCCTCTTAAAGAAGTGAGTCAAAGAATGACCCCTTTACTCAAAGTGTTATAATGGAGGATTCTGGGGAATGAGTGGGGTGCTGTAGATTGTAAGTAACTCCCCATGCACTTTCCACTTTTCATATTAAAAATGGAGAAAGTATGTCTACTTTTCAAAGCTCAAGCCCAAGAATTTTAAGGTACAGAAACTTAAGTTAGGGATGTCATGAGGTGTGGTTGGCAGGGAAATAAAATCCTTCCTAAGGCCAGAAACTTCCAAGTAACTCCATTATTCTGAAGTACGAGCTTGTGGCTTCACAATAATTGGGGCAACTACATCTTACTATTTGCTAACCTTGAGCTATATTTCTACTTCCTGTCTATTGCTTAACAACTAAGGAACCAGGAATGTCTATGATTCTGGTTCTCTTCTCCATCCTCCACTCTCCCAACTTTGTTTATATCCTATCTTATTTCCTCTGAGTGATCTTGATTCAACTCTCACTTGGGGACTTTGAAGTCATATGCCTTAAAGGCTGTGGGTCACAAGAGGAGAAAATTGGACCAAATGATTAAATGAGTCCTTGTTTTATATGCCACAGAAGAGATTCTTTTTTAGGTAAAAGAGCTAGACCAATAATAGATGGGTGCCGAAGTCCCTTCCAATGCTAAATATTTTGTTCATTTAGAAACATTTCTAGGCTGCTATCTGTTTAGTATGTCTACACAATTTTCTTAATTTTAATATTTTATTGATTACAAGGAGCCAGAGTGGAAGCCACATTTTGTCATCTTAAAGTATTGTAGTCAGTTGTTTGGGTATTTTATTTCTTTAAAAATTATTCATGAATTTTAAATAAAATATCCTTAAGGCATTGATTTTAAGAAGCCCGAGTGTAGGTGATCTATATTCTAGATAAGGTTACCACATATCCTTCTTAGGATCTCAACAAGGCAATAACCACTGCCATATTACTATAAGAGTCAGTGATTTTTGCCAAACACAATCTATCTCTCCTTTTAGGAGATGAAAATCATAACAAAAAAAATGGCTTCTATTAGACTCTTTTTTTTCCTCTTCTAGCCATGATTTGGAAAGCTTTCCAAAATGTACCTTTTTTATAGCATCATGTGGGGCAGCTCCTAAATATAAGGTTCCCCCAGTTGGGTTCCCATAGCCATTTTTCTTGGGCAAATTTTTGCTGCTCAGGAAAGATTTCTCCCTTAGAGATTTTTCCACGAGGATTTCAGGATTCCTCTCCTTCTTTTTGTCTAGCTATCCCTCAGTTAAATTTTCATCTGCACCTTGGCAATCACCAAGTGCTACAAATCAGGGCTTAATTTATTGTTTTGTTCATTGACTAGACTTAAGAAAGTGATGGAGAACATGTTACTGCAGATTCAACTGAAAAGTGTGCCATGCATTTACACAGAGCTTGTTGTTAAATATCTGCTGGCATATCCCTGCCCTATAGCATTAGGGATCATAGAGCACAAATCTTGGAAGAGTTTTCAGAAGTCATTAAGACCAGCCCACTCATTTTATAGATGAGGAAACCAAGGCACAGAGAGATTAAGTGACTTGTCCAGACCAGTAGAGGGACTGCCCACTCCTATGAAATCCTTGATCCATTGAAGGGCTAACGAATCATGTTGCATGCTAACGCTACTAGATGGTCACATGCATATTACTTTGTATGTGTTTAGTAACTGCTTACCAATGCTTATGTCATCTTCCCTCAGCGTGAGTATAAACTCCCAGAGGGCAGGTACTACTTACATTTTTCTCTTTATACTCTAAGCACTTGGCACATAGTAGGCATTTAATTAAAAAAAAATACTTGTTGAATTGAATTAATGAATGAAAATCATTTGCTCTGGGGGCTCAGATTAGTTGTGAAATCATTTTTATATTTAGGGATGAGGAATCTTTGGGCTCCCTCCCCCCCAACCGAGTACCACTGACCCATCAAAAGCACCAAACTCAGAGCCATATACAAGTAACAATCATATTTGGATCTAGTTATCTAAAAAGTCACAAACAAGAGGGATTGATATGTTGCTATAGCTAAAGCAATTAAGGACCACATGTAAAAATGACTAAATATATCCATAATCCACAGGCAACATATCTCTATGTGTACTCTAATAAGTAGCTTTTCTCTTGGTTAGTGGATTTCAGTTTGGGTGGGGCAAGAGGGGAATTCCTTTCTCTGGTGTATCCTTTTTTTTTTGCTTTTTTTTTGGAGGGGGGAGGGCAAGGCAATTGGGGTTAAGTGACTTGCCCCAGGTCACACGGCTAGTAAGTGTTATGTGTCTGTGGTTGGATTTGAACTCAGGTCCTCCTGACTCCAAGGCTGGTGCTGTATTCACTGCGTCACCTCACCACCCCAGTGGTAAATCCTTTTAAAAGATTCCCGTCCTGGTTGGGCATTCTCATCCACCCCCTTCTATTTCATCAGCGATGTTAGAGTGAAAAATAAGGAGAGGACACTGTCTGTAATGGACTCATTCACCAGGCTGTAGCAATTGTTTGGAAGCCCATTTCAAATGAAGTCAAGTTCAAATACATCTAAAAAACCAGGGAGCAAGGTAAACCAAGCAAGCACATATGAACCAAACCAGAAACAGCACTTTCTGTGGGCGACAAAAATTCTATCTTCCATCACATTCTTAGGATGAGACACTGAACAGAACACACCATTAAATTAGAGATGCTATTGTTTTGTTCAAACCCCAGCTTATTGTCTACATAATTAAATACACAGACAAAACACCAGCCTCTGTTATTATCAAACAACACTCACAAAGTATAGATTTGCAGTACTCAAGACCAGCCATTATGAGAAGCCCCACCCCTTTTCTATGAGACCACTTAGAGTAGCTATTTAGAAGCGAGGTAAGGCTCTTTGTAAGGGAAGAGTCTAGTGCCCGAAGAAACACAGTGAATTACCTTACAGGGGCTGCCCAACCTCTTAGCACATCTTCTAACAGATATTACTTCCTGGAATTGCTGGGCAGTGGTCCAGCACCTGTCCACTGTGTTCCACAAGGCTTTAGAGACTCCAGAACTCCCACAGACAATAAGAATCAGGATAGGCCAAAGAAACTTGTAGCCACATGAGAGAATTCTCTCAGAATCTTGTGCCACTTTTGAATGAAGGGAATTCCAGGGAAACCAGAGGCAGCTTTAGACTTCTTTGAGGAAATTTTAGGAGGTTGTTAGAAGCAGAATGAGGAAGATGAGGTCTCTGTGCATGCCATCCAGGACATATGAGATGCTCCTTTGGGCTTACTGGGTGTGTTTATAGGTGTGGAGAAAGCAGGGCTGGGTATCGCCAAGAGTCTCGGTTAATTTAAAGTAACTGCAATGATTGGGGTCCTTCTTCCAGTAGAGATCTGACTGGATAGTCTTACTCTGAATCTACAGCAGTTCCCATAGTCTCTGCTGGTCAGCAACTGAATTCTTAGATTCCTCTTGCAAGCTGCTTCTGCTAACTAGTCTACCTATATCCACTGATCATCTCCAAAATTAATTAATATGTCCAGTATGTGCCCTAAAATTTCTTTTTAAAAATCTCATTTTTATTATACCTTTTATATTGCCTGTCTTTTCAAATAGATCCTTCACTCCTCCAGAAGCTATCCTCATAACAATGATTTTCAAAAGAAAGAGAAAAAAAGAAGTTAGGGCAAGCAATTTATATTAATGGCACCAGACACTGTAAGCAGTCTTCCACATTCATAGTCTACGACCTCTGAAAAGAAGAGAGGGACATTTTCTCAGTTTTTCTATTGGACCAAGCCAGTCCAATTCTGATTTTCTTTTGTTGTTCTTTCTACTTACGTTGTTGTACTTGTACATTCAGTTTTCCAGGTTCTGCTTACTTTACTCTGCATCAGTTCAGATAAGTCTTCTCATGCTTCTTGGAATTCTTCATATCCTTTGCTAGAAATATTATAATGAAAATACTTTTGGCTATAATTTTATCCACAAGAGATGTGGAATGTAATAGATTAATTCAGCTTAGGGCAATGATGTAGCCTAATGCGGACATACTGGCAATAGAAGAACGGCTTATAGGTCAGAAATTTTACTTTAATTTTCTCTACTGTTTTTCTCACTGTAGTATATTATTTATGGAGTTTCCACAAAGTGGAATCTCTTTATTTTTTTTTCGACATTTTATAACTTTATTTAAACAAAATTCAATTTAGTTTTCATCCATATTGACTGTAAGCTTCTGAAAGTGGTGACAGGCACATAAGTAACCAATATATACAGCTTGTTTGGCAAATCTTCATCTTCATTGTGTTTCCTGGACAAACACACTCAGATATGATATGGGACGTTCCTTATTCCTTTGACCCAAACAGCTTTGTTGAGTCCGGTGTCAATACGTACATCTGGAGTTCCCATTTCTTTCATGGCAAATTTGCGGATTTCCTTTCAAGCCCAAGGAACTAGCTTTTTGAAGCCTACTCCATGAATCCTCTCGTGAATGTTGATGGTATACTCTCAGTCACCACCTCATTGATGGTGGAACGTCCCTTCTTCTCTCCACCTTTCTTTGCTGGAGCCGTCCTGCCTAGGACCAGTCGGAAAGGAACAAAGTGGAATCTTAATTCCAGAAATGTCTCCAGGATTCTGCCTCTGGTTTCTACTCAGGCTTAAAGTAACCAAATACTTTCAGATACCACCCTTCCCTCACTGAAAAGTCTTCTAAAATTGAGGGGGCAGTATCAGACTCAACACAAATAAAATACTTTCACTGCTCTCCAGGACACCCATTTATTTTGGGCAACCTCTCTGAACTGGTCTTATTTCTCTCCCTTTTTCTCAGTCCTACATTAGATTTCTTTAGCACTCTGCTACCATCTGCCTCTGCTTTCTTGAAACTTATAAACTAAAGAAAATGTTTCACATTAACTTAGGGGGACACTATGTTATAAAGGTGACACTATGCTTAGTAAGGGGGAACACTATGTTATAAAGGTGACCCTGCTTCTCCAAGTGTATGCCAGAATAACATGAGGTCTAGTGGGAACCACCAGACTGGAAAGGCTTTGAGTATGGTTTTACAATAATAGATGGCATTTATGTAGTGGCTTAAGGTTTGCAAATCACTTCACACATATTATCTCAATTGATTCTCATAATAGCCCTGGGAGGTAGGTGCTATTATCATCCCATTTTATAGATGAGGAAACTTAGGTTAAGAAGGGTGAAGTAATGTAACTATGGACACACAGCCAGCAAGTGTCTGAGGCAAGACTCAAACTCATGTCATTCCCAAGCTTAACACTCTATCCACTCTGCTGTTTGGTTTCCCTGGCAAAAGACTTTTGTCCAAGATTTTTTTCCAAGGATGAGCCTGGATAAATTCAGAGATGTTCATCAGTAGAAGGCTAGCCTCCAAGTAATGACTATTACTAGTCTATTCTTTATCAACTCCTGAAAATATTTACTTGCACACAGAGGGGTCTTGTTTCTTCGTAGAAAAACTGTCCAGACTAAGGACATTATATACATACATACATACATATATATATATATATATATACACACACACACACAATACATATATATACATACATACATTATATATACATATATTATATATAATATATATTATATTACATTATATTATATATGTTATATATATATAATTTTGAAACCATAAAGCAATGGGGTACGAGAGTAGCACTGGTCATTGAAATTGACAGGTTATCCAACTTTACATAATTACCCACTAGAATCCATTTCCAACCTCTCCCGTTCCCCCACCAAATATTTCTCAGCAATCTAAACCAGATTGTGCACTCTATTCATGCTTCAGACTTCCCTATATCTATTTTGATGGCACTAGCATTGCTCCAAACTCAGAACCTGGGTAGAGGAAGAGCCAACACCGATCAAATCACAACTATTGACAAATGAAACTGTACATGTCTCTGTGTAAGCTCCCTGAGGGAAGGGATTGTACTTTGTTTCTTTTTGTCTCCTTATGCCTGGCACTGTATCTTGGGCACAGTAGATACTTAATACATATTTGATGAAGGAATGAATGAAAGGTATATGAGCAATAACAGAGTGTTCAGATACAAATGTTTGCAGTCATGCAGTGATAAGAATATACAGGTAAAAACATGCAAATCAGCAAATGTGCAAGTTAGGATTCTTTGGGACACATTCACACACCCACATTTCAAGTCGTGTCTACAGGTAGTCATTTAATAGCACTTTCTAAGCATGCATTAAGAGAATGTTCATTGTGGGCGAGTTTTGAAGGTTGTTTAAATGCAAGTAACTCCACAACAACACACAGCTATGGTTTAGGTGTCATTTAAAACTTCAAAACTGTGAATATAAATTGACACTACTCTTCAAGGAAATTCTTTCAACATTGCTGAAATACAGATATTTCAAAGGAATCAGCCCATTAAAGGAATTGCCAAATAAAAAAAAATTGCATTTTAAGAGCAAGGAAGTCATAGTAGATTCATGGGTGAGCTAGAAGGGACCTCAAAGTCCATCTGGCTCAACTACTTCATTTTACAGATGAGGAAGCTGAGTTCAGGGTCACCCAGGTAGTAACAGAGGCATAATTTGAACTCAATTCCTTTGACTCTACAACTTGTGTTCTTTTCACTGCACCAAGTTGCTTAAATCAAAAGTGCATAGATTAGAAACTTTTATTTCATTAAAAGAGATTTTTCTTTAACAGATACAACAGATACTGTTGACCTCCTACCTGCTTCTCCCACATCCCCTGCACAAACTGTCCTTCCTTTTGGAATACCTTGCTCTCTTGGGACTAATGACCTCCAATTAGGAGATTTTCCTCAGCCTGTCATTGTATGCAGGAGCTTTTCAGAGTGACTTTTTATCCAATTTATGTTCCCATGGGCTGCTGGTTGCTATGCAGTCAAATCCTTTCCCCTGGTGCACAAATCTTGGCACCCTTTCATCATTGGTTCTTCTGTGGGATACCAGAGGTCCCTTCATTGCCACATAGCCCCCACATCCTGATGACTGGTCCAGCATTAGGGCACAGCAATCCAGCGTGCTCAGAGTTTTCCCTTGAGCTTACCTTGCTACTAATAGCAAAACAGAGTTATTATTTATTTCCCTCAGTGCTTCAGGAGCACTTCCATTCTACAGTTCACTATTAAGTACCCAGTGTTGTCATATAAGTGCTGTGCCTGGTATTGTGGGGAACACAACAATGTGATCCCTGCCTGTAGTCCAGGAATCTCCACAGGCTTGAGATCATTGACTTGGGGCAGAAAAGGACAGCTGGCAGTGGGGTCTAGAGTCAGAGCTATGGGGAAGATATCTGTCTATAATGCTGAGGGAAAGAAGCATGACCAGAAGCTATATTTTGCTCTCTGGGGATACATTTTCAGAAATAATCATTCAGCTGAATTGCAAAGATTTATGCTGATGTGTGCATACACAGGCAAGTGTGTGTGTGTGTGTGTGTGTGTGTGTGTGTGTAAAATGTCAGCAAAGCCATCTTCTAGTCCTTAGCTCTGTATATATTTCTTACTGTTTCTTGATATCTTTCGGATTGTAGCTTATCCTAGGACCCTGACCAGAAACTAAACCTACTCATGGCTATTTTGTATATATTTTATATTTATTGAAATGTGTTCCTGTCATATCCCTCTGATAGAATATAAACTCCTTAAGGACAGGGATTGTTTTGAGTTCATAGCAACTAGCATAGTTCTATTTACATAGTAGGCACTTAAATATTTGTTATATAGAGTTGAACTGAACCCTGACTAACTTAAGAATCACTTCTACAACATCTCAGTGGGTACATTTCTTCTTGGTTGAAGTCAGAGCTAAAAGTCATTCTTTTCCCTGGCTAAGTATTATCATTTGGTATGACCTCAAGGGACAGCTGGGTAGTACAGTGGGTAGAGTGCCAGGTCTGGAGTCAGGAAGACTCATCTTTCTGAATTCAAAACCGGCCTCAGACACTAGCTTCTGTGACCCTTGGCAAGTCATTTAACTCCGTTTTCATCATTTCTTCCTTTGCAAAATGAGCTGGAGAAGGAAATAGCAAATTACATTATCTTTGCCAAAAAAAACCCCAAAACCCAAATGGGGTCACAAAAAGTTGGACACAACTGAACAGCAACAATGGTAAGGCACGAGTGAATATTTATTACTGTATCATCTCACTTCAGTGTAGAATAATGGATAGAAGTCCAGCTTTCATATCAGAAAGACTTAGTTTTAATTTTGCTTCTGAAGGATGTGTGCTATATGACCCTGAAAAAGTCATTTTACCACTTAGTGTCCCAGACTACTTTCTAATACTATCAATTACAATATGAGTTGGATACTTTTAATATTTTTGTCTTTCTGTTTTTAACTATAGAATTCTTCTGCATTAATATATAGTTAATCTTTGTAAAGGTACCGTGAACCACTCAGAAAAAGGTGTATTAATTTCCATTGAATTCTCTCCAAATATCTATCATATCTAGCTTATCTAAAATTCTATTCACTTCTTTATTTTTTTCTTATTCATATTTTGGTTAGATTTACCTAGATCTGAGAGGAGAAGATTAAGGTCTTCTACTATCTATCTCCACTTGTAATTCATTCAACTTTTCTTTTAAAAATTTAGATGTTATGGTATTTTGTTCATTTATGTTCAGTATTGATATTGCTTCATTTTCTATTGCTTCACTTGGTCTGCAACAGATATGGTTGAAAAGGGGGATTTTCCTCTCTGGGAGTTCCCTATACTAATAAATTCACAGGTCTGGATTAAAAAAACACAACCTACCTCACTTATCCAGAAATCATTTGAGAATAATGTATTAATGATATTTAAACATTTAAAGAATCTGTGGCTTCACCAATGAGTAATGGGTTCTCCCTCCCACAACATAGATCATATGTTCTTTCTGCGCTGTAGTTATTAAAACCTTTCTGTGATTTGGTCGATGGTCTTTGAGAATTGCTGTTGCCAAAAATAACACCCCATTACCCTGTGTACCTCTCCAAACTTAATTCTGCCAATTTTGGACAACAACTATACAATGTTTCTTGGTTCAGATCTTCAGTCTTGGTTGGACCTGACAGAGTTTCAAGTCCATTGGCATCGTCTTTGAGAATTCAAGGTCATCTTAATGCTACATTAATAGCAATTCATTTCTATAGCACTTTATGGTTCACAAAACTCTTTGCTCACAAAATGCTGTAAGGTAGATAGTACAAATTGTAATATCTCCATTTTTACAGATGAGGAAACTGAAGCTAAGAGGAATTACTGATTTGTCTGTGACCACATAGCTGGTAAATTACAAGTCACAGGACCCAGGCTATTTCTATTCTAACACTATAATTCTGTGGCTTAAACTATCTAGAATACAGTCTTCATCCCTCTAATCTGTTGTGGGCACATAATCCAGACAACAGGTTTTATGGTGATTTTGACAAGCAACCCATTTTGACAGCCTTCTAGAAAGTGGTGAGTGGGGAAATGGGCATTGTAATGACCTACCTGGCTCCTTGCGCTTATTTCTCTCCCATCTTCATAAGTGCAGTTACTTACCCCCCTATCCGAAGGTGCACGGTAATCCAAGGATCTGACATATACTAGCCCCTAGACAGGGGAACATAAGGATCTTTGTATCCATTGCTCAAGACTCAAATTAAAGTCACCTTTACTTAGGATTCCTCCCTGACCTTTCAGGGTTTTTCATTTCTTTTCTCCTTCTTCACCTGCAGGTGGTCTACAAACTGTTATCATGAAGAGCTTCCAAAACTCTGGCACAGGCAACCAGGGGAAAATGAGACTGGTGTTAATAAGGATGTATCCATCACTGACATTCACTGGGGCATCATAACCTCCCAAGTAGTTTACAGCATAGCCCACTACCCAAGAGTCGGCACAAAGAAACAGGCAATATATAGGCAAAGTATGTCAGTTAGCTAGACATCCTAAAGCTACCTTGCTTTGCCACCTAAATGTCCTGCCTGGCTATGCTTTCCATATGGACAATAGTCAGCCCTACAGCATATGAGTCACTTTCAAAATACTGGTCCAGAAATTTGGGCATGCTTAGCTTTTAGAAGCTGGTTTGCAGGTGGTCTCGGAGGGAAAGAGAGACTGGTGCCTTCATCAGGGTTTTTGGCAGCAGCTCCCAGCTTTCCAGATTTGGGGAATGGTATCCCATTAGGATCCCCAATGGAATCCCTTTCTTTTCAACAACAGCTAGTGTTTATATGGCCCTTTAAGATTTTCGAAGTGCTTTACATAATTTATTGCTTTTGATTCCCCCCTCCCCCAAAACCCTGTGAGTTAAGTTTTTTGTTTGTTTTTGTTTTATTGGGGGGGAGGCAATTGGGATTAAGTGACTTGCCCAGGGTCTCACAACTGGTAAGTATCTGAGGGAGAATTTGAACTCAGGTCTTCCAGACTCCAAGGACAGGTGCTCTATCCACTACACCACCTAGCTGCCCCTGAGGTAAGTATTATTATTATGTTTCCTACTTACTAGATAAAGAAACTGAGACTAAGACCGATTAAATCACTTGCCCAGTGTCACATAGTTAGTAAATGTCTGAGGAAGGATTCGAACTCGCATCTTTCTGACCCCTATCCACTTTGCCATCTAGCTGCCTCTTTCACCTCCTACCTAGTAATAAATGAGATTCATTCTTGTCCTTTAATCCTCCAGGGGAATGCTGTAGTCTTAACTCTGCATCCCATTTCTCATGGCAAGGTTACTTTGTTGTCCTAATGTTCTGCTCCTCTGCTTAAGCACCTCCTTTTGCCCACAGTTCCTCCTTTGATGTTCTCTGACTTTCTGGACTTCTTATTCTTATCAGCTTTGGCGGGGGGGGGGGGGGGGGAGGGGGGCCTTCCTGGGTCATGTGCCTTGTCCTCATAGGTCCGCTCTAGGTTCTGTCTCCCAGGCATCTTCATGCTGGCTTGGTCCCATTATTGATGAAACCATGGCTCAGAAAAGACAGCTTGGTCCTAATTTCAGTGGGACCTTCTACAGATGTCTTGCCTCTTGTTTAAAAGCAATGCTGACCTTTACTGACCAACAGGCATTTTGTTCCTTGAGGAGAGTAATTGCACCAATGTCAACTGAAATGAACTCAACTTTGAACGATAGCAAATGATTGGCTTAAAAGTAGGCTGAAATTAAGCAAGATGTCTGAGTGGAGACTTTTAATAACATAGAACTGAAATGTAGGAGGACAAAATTGTTCAATGTCACTAGTAAAGTAAATAGTGATTTTGTATGAGGTGATTATGTATTATCTTCTGAGAATAATGTCTGATGAGTTTTAGTGTGACATTTTTGTGTGTAAAAGCAACAGGATAAACTGCCGAGTTTTTAACTAAGCACTTTGAATTCTAGAGATTTACCAAAAAAATATGAGACTCCATTAGTTGTAACTCCTAAATACCAGAGGATTCTCCTTCTTCCTGTAGGAAGATAAATAGAAGAAGCCAAGATTTAACCTGACTTTTCTAATGCAGGGCTTCACTGGGGACACTGCATGTACTAGGTCTTTTATCGGGGAATCATATCTGCTCTTTGTTCCTAATAGTACCTTTTGGCCTCGCAGAAGCCAATAAATATTTAAGAGCAATAATAATGTTTTTGATATTGCACTCAAGCCCAATTATTAGTGATTTCTTCTGCTTTATTTAAGTATTTATATGGAATCTTTTATTCTGATCCAGTAAGACGAGCAACACAAATTGCAAATCACTTTGGTACCTAATCATATTAGGATCTTGTATCACAGATAGAGGAAAAAATCACTTAGTCCAATTATCTCTTTTTACAAATGAGAAAACCAAGACCCAAGTGGGTTAAGTGACTCGCTCAAGGTTACAAAGGTAAATGGTAAAGCCCAGATTTGGACCCATTGTCCTCTGACTAAAAATTCACTAGCATTCTTCTTTGGTTTTTTTGTTTGTTTGTTTTGTTTTTGTTCTTGTTTTGCTCTTGTGTGTCCCCATGGTCAGTAGCAAGAGATTATGATGAGGAAAGTTTCCAGAATGTTAAGTGGATCTCCTATGGCAGATTTGTGAGAAGATGGAGATAAGAGCTGTACATGATTAGTAGGCATGGATGGGTTGAAATTTGCATTGTTGGAGGGAATGCTCACATCTATGAGATCACAGATCTGTTTTATTATTATAGTAGATTTTATGCTCCTTGAAGGTGGGAGCATATATGCCCTAGACTACTTCTTTTGTACTCTACATTATCTGGCACAGTGCCAGACACATAGTAGGTACTGGAGAAATACTTAAATGCTGAGTTGAATGCTTCCTTCCACTATTTCCTTTATGTCAGTGACAGTGTAAGTGCTTATCAACCTATCAGAAACAATACTAGCACTTCACCAGGTTGTTGTGGAGGAAGAGCTTTGTAAACCTTAAAGTGCTATAGAAATCCAAACATTTATTATTATTTAATGAGCACCTGTTATCTGGTTAGTACTATAATTGAGGACATGGGAGATAGGAAAGAATGAAAATATAGTATGAACCTTCTCTTCAAGGGGGTTATATTCTGGTTAGGTAGAGTGTCCACATAAAGAGGTTTCCTCAGTTGTCAAAAAATCCACCAAGACTGTTTTCTTAAAAAATACAAAATGCCAGGGAGCATCACATCAACCAAACAATAGGCAATAACTACGGTAGAATTAGGATGATGCTTTTGAATGTTCTAGCAGGAAAACCCATTAGAAGTAGAGAACTAGAGTTTTATTATATGTCTTCATAAATGCCAGTTTACTAATGATCCTTGGAGCTCTCGGTAAATGCCCATTATAATTAAAGATAAGTGTTTTAAGGTTATTGTGTTGCCATCTCAGTAAGGCTGTGATTCAAGTAAAAGTAACAAGCTCTGAGGCAATTTAGTAGCATGGACCTTTAAGGATCTTGTCCTACACTTTGGGAGAATGAGCACTGAACCCAAACTTAGAATAATTAATGAGAATCATTTCTTCTTCTTTCTGAGGGTTCATTAAAGACCTGAGATGACTAATATCAGCTAAGGAGAAAACCAATCAAAATATTAATTATAACACACCTAGCAGTAAACTACTCCTTCAAAAGTCATTTGAAATATTAAGTTCCTCTTCTCCCCAAATGAACTTGAAACATCCAAAGCATTAAGGACTAGGCAAGATCTACCAAATCCCATTACAGTAAGCTTCATGGAACAGCCACTCAAATCTTTTTTTATAATGACTCCATTACTAGAAACAATATTTCCAGCCTACAGATAATCTCCCTGTGTATCTGAAACTGGTTTAACATTTAACAAGTGAGAAGTTTTTGAATGTAGTAGGTAAGAGAGGAAGAGGGCATTCTTACAACTTCTTGATACTTGGGTATGTTTCTTACTTTGTTTTAGAAAGTGATTTGGGAGGATTTTCTTTTTCTTTTTTTTCTTTTTTTTTGGCAGTTTGGGATGCATGAAGTGAGGAGGGATTAGGGGAGTTAAAGGGTAATTTGGCAAACAGAAGCATTAAAAAAAACACCGCCTAAGAAGCTTAGGTATTGCTCAGTGCCCTCTTCTCACAGTTTTAACTTTCACAGTGAATTAATTAGCTGGGGAATTGCTTAGCAGCATACACTTAGGTTTTTGTTTTTTCCTCACAACAGAGAGTGTTTGGGGGTGGCTAATAAAAGCAGCATTTGTTGCAAGCTGGTCATGTATTGAGAGCTAGGAGCTACAGATGGAATGAATGAATGACTGTGGGGGGGAAAGCATTTATTAAGCACTTACTATTCACAAAGCACTGTGCTAAGAGCTGGATATACAAATAGAAAGACAGACAGTCTCTGCTCTCAAGGAGCCCACATTCCAAGGGGATAATAACACCTATAAGAGGTTTCAGCTGTAAGTCAAATGGAAAGGCCCCATGGTCCTTAAGGTGCAGTGGTAAAGCAGATGAATAGTAATGCATCTTTTTTTAAAATAACTTTTTAAAAATTCAATTTTATTTTACTTGCAGTTCCAAATCCCTTCTCACATCCTCCCTTTCCCCCCACCCATTGAGAAGGCAAAAAATAAAATAAAATTAAAAACATTACAAATGTGTATAGACATACAAAACAAATTTTTATATTAGCCATGTTCCAAGAAAGAAATAGAGGGAAATATGCTTCAGTCTGAACTCTGAGTCCATCAATTCTTTTCTGGGAGGTAGATAGAATGCTTCATTATGGGTCCTCTGGAATTGCGGTGAGTTGTAATACATCTTCTTTATGGTCATTTCTATGAATAAAATCAGTATGAACTGCCAGATTACTGTACTGGCCTCTGCAAGACATAAAGAGAGCCAGGAAAGGGACTTCAGCACATGGGATAGCTCCCCTGCAGATTTGGGGCAAGAAATGGACAAGAATAGCACTGTAGGATTTCATAGATGGAACAGGAGTTGGTACCACATGCAGCAAAGCCCTCAGATGCATCTGTGATCTCATCTACATGGATTTTCCTTTCAATGATGGAGGTTACAAACCCTGTGACACCCATCTATGTCCTCTCTGAGATTACCAAATGGAATCTGTCTAGCGTGCTTGGGACCTTCGTTGATTTCTTTTGAAATTGCGGAGCCCACAAGTAGTCTGGTGATTACCTTTCTCCCTCTTGCCACCAGATAACCAGTCAATTTTATTCTTTAACATATATTTCAGAGGGTTTGGAGCTTGAAGGGAACTCTGAAGCCATCTAGTTCAACCCCTTCATTTTATAGATAAGGAAACAGAGGCCCAGGGATGTTAAATCATTTAACCAAGGTCACACAGGCATAAGCCTCATAGATTCTACTTCTTTGTGGTTTCTTATATGTTATATGTTATAACCTGTCCCTAACCACTACATAATCAATATTACATTTAAGTATTGAATGAAAATTTCAGATCAGATTTTAAATTTGTTAATTTTTGATAAATGAGCTCTGTATGAATTGGAGATGACATAGCTAACACTCAAGCCCCCTAGAATAACTACATATATAGATATAAATATAAGGATGTAACTATAACCATATATATATCATATACATATACATACACATTCACATACATATATACATATACATATGCATGCTTATATACATATATATGAAGAGGTATTTTGGAACCCAGTAAAAGAAAAGGAGTGATTGTCCCAAGCAAAATAACACCCTTTTTTTGTATTTTCATGTTTTATTTTGAGGACTTAATGGGGATATGCCAGGGTGTGGGATGCTTCAAGTAGAAGGGAGAGGTAGCATCAGGATTTGACTGGTCTTTGAGTAGAATGGTTTCTACAAATCTTAGGGTCAGTAATGCATCCTTAATCTTGAACTCTGCAATTTGTCTCAACCTGTCTTGCTGAATCTTGTGGCTCAGTGGAGAGAATACTGGAACTTAGAATTAGGAGACCTGGATTCAAATCCCTGCCCTACAATTGGCTAGATATGTGACTTTGGGCAAGTTACTTCATTTCTGACTTTACTCGCCTTAGAGGGTTGCTTCAAGGAGTGGAAAATTATAGCATACTTCAAATAAGAACTGTTAATAATTCTTCACAACTTTATCTTCTGTATTTCCCTGGACACAAACTTTGCATTCCAATTAAATTCTTTTACTTAAAACATCCATTATACTTTCCCACCTCTATACCTTTGTTCATAGCATTCTACCTTCAAAGATATCAATTACTCTCCTCTTTGGATCCAACTCATAACAGTTCCTCATGGTATCATCCTTATTCTGGCTTTCATTTTCCTCATGGATATCATAAGGCAACAGCCTCCTAACTGATCTTCTTGATTCCATTCTCCCTTCTATCTGCCTTATATAATAATACCAGACCAAAATTCTTTTGTCACTGATTCCATCCCATAATTTCCCTCCTTAACTCCCCCATCACTTTCTGAGTAACAAAGTGCA
Organism: Pseudochirops corinnae; assembly: GCA_028646515.1. Classification (NCBI taxonomy): domain Eukaryota; kingdom Metazoa; phylum Chordata; class Mammalia; order Diprotodontia; family Pseudocheiridae; genus Pseudochirops; species Pseudochirops corinnae. Next base: position 191,018,453 of record CM053590.1, on the reverse strand, counting down.
AACTTCTCATCACTTCATTCAAAACCATTCAAAGCCCTCCCCCTCTAACCTCATGCATCTCTGCTCTTTAATGTGAAAGCTACAGCCAAAACAGTTCCTTACTTTTCCTGAAATACACCATGCTTATTCCAGATTTTGCTCACGTTGGCACCAGTATCTGGAATGACTTTCCCTTTCCCTTCTGCCTATTTAAATCCTACTGATCCAGTGACACTGGCCTCCTTGATGCTCCTCACACATAACATCTCCGTCTCCCAACACCTGTTCCCAATGTCTTCACTGGCTGTCTTCTATACCTACAATGTTCTTTCTTATCATCTTCTTCTAGCTTCTCTGTCTTCCATCAAGTTTTGGCTGCACAAAATTCCACCTTTTGGATGATGCCTTTCTCAGTCCTAACTTAATCTTTGTGTCTTCCTTTCTAAGAGTTATCCTCCCAATTGATTCTGTGTCTGTCTTGTTCATACATAGTCATTTGCATGTTGGCTCCCCCTTTAGACTGTGAGTTCTTGAGAACAGGGACTGTTTTTGTTTCTTTCTTGGTAATCTCAGCACTTAGCATGGTGACTGGCAAATGGTAGGTACTTAATAAATACCACCATTTCACTGACTAACTATTCTCAGAGTTCAGCCAAAGTCTCACCTCCTCTATGAAGCCCTCCATGATAATTCTAGCTCACATTGGTCTATTTTTCCTCTGATTTACATAAAGTGATTGGGATTTTAAATTGGAAGGGACAATTTTAGAGATAAGGAAAGTTACATGATTTGCCCAAAAATAACCTTGATAGTGTCAGAAATGGGATTTGAACCCAGCTCTTCTTACTCCAGATCCAATATTCTTTTAATGACAACACACTGCCTATCCTTAATGCTTATCTCCCGTGGTATTTGTTTATATAACTTACTTTTGAATGTAATCACATTCTGCTGTAAGTGGAAGTTTTCCCAGTTAGATTGGAAGTTTTTGGTGAACAGCACAGGACACTATCTTGTTTTGTGCCTTCCTCAGCATCCTGAATATATATCAGTTGTGAACATTTAGAATCAATGAATGAAAGGGGAACACACAGACAACCTGAGCTTGATAGGACCCTGGGCCAGAGAGTAGTAGAAGATATAAAGGCTAATTGCTGCTGAATGACAAAACAATAGATGTGTAGGGATAGCTAACTTGTTCCTCACTCTGGCTTCCTCACTCTCCTTTCCTACCTGCAGAGCAGTCCTTAACTAGGCTCTTTTATTAATAAAGAATGAGTAGTCAGTAGACAAAGGTTACAGAGACCTTTTGTTCTACTGGATACATCACTGCAAAAAAATTACGATAACTAGGATCAGAGCATGGTTAGAACTACAGAAACCCTTAGAATATAGAAAAATGTCCATACTCTTTGACCGGTGATCCCACTGCTAAGAAATATATGTTGGGGAAGTCAAAGCAAAAAAGGCGCCCTATATACCAAAATATTTCTGGTAGCACTTTTTGTGGTAGCAAAGAACTAGGAAATAAGTAGATTTCCAGTGACAGGGGGATGGCCCAAGAAATTGTGGCACATGAATGCCACAAAATATTACTATACCATAAGAAACAATGAATGTGAAGAACATGGAGGTGAATGACACAGAGTGAAATAAGTAGAACCAGGAAAACAATATACACAATGACTAAATAATGTAAATGACAGAAAATGAAAATGAATTATGTAATTTTAATAAAATTTTTAAAGAAAGCATTTATTAAGTATTTAGTATGCCTGTCACTGTGCTAAGCACTTTACAAATTGTGTCTCACTTGATGCTCACGACAAGTCAGGGAGGAGGGTACTACTATGACCCTCATTTTACAGATGGGGAAACTGAGGCAGGTAGATGTTAAAGGATTTGCACAAAGTCACATAGCTAGTAAGTGTTTGAGGCTGGACTTGAACTCAGGTCTTCCTGATACCAAACCCAGCTCTCTATACAATGAACCACCTAGCTGCTTCTAGTAGTGATCAAGCTTAACATAAAACAAGAGGAGAAAAATGTACCTCCTTCCCTTTTTGCAGAAGTAAAGTACTGTGGGTGTGTAACAGACCCAGTTTATGTGTTGGTTTGCTTGGCTGACTGGTAAGGTTGGCTTTCTGGAGCAGGAAGGGGGTGAGATGTAATGGAAAATGCAAGAAACGAAAATGAAATAGAACAATATCTTTTAGAAGTGACAGTCTCTGCTCTAAAGGTGCTCACAATCTGAAAGAGAGGGTAATGGCATGTAGATATAGGTAAGACACAAGGTAAAATCTGATAGGGGCAAAGGAGAGGCATTAATAAAAAATTCAAATATAAATTTCGTATTTAAATAGAATTTATTTTATTTAATTAATACTTAAATATAATTTATTTTAATTAATACATAAATATAATTTATTTAATATTTAAATATAATTTATTTAATTAATATTTAAATATAATTTATTAAATTTATATTTAAATATAATTTATTAAATTTATATTTAAATATAATTTATTAAATTTATATTTATATTTAAATATAAATGACATTTAACAATGTTGGAGGAGAAAAGTACATAGAACACATAATGTCAACATAGACTGTCAGACCTAGAAGGGAGCTTAGAGACCTTTTAATCAGTTTTACAAATGAGGAAACTGAGGACAAGAAAGGAAACTGAGTAACTTGTGACTTTTTATCTTAATTGAGAATTTAACAAACATGAACATTTACAAACACAAAAACTTTTTTTTTTAAAAAAAGGATTGTTTGTGAAACTATGAATCTCAATTATGTATAGCTTTCACAAAATCGGGTAACCATAAAGCAGGGACTAGAATCCCAGTTTTCTTGTTCAGAATCTAGTTTTCTTTCCATTATATCATAACACCCTTACTGTGGACCACTGCAGAGATGCAGAAATAATTTTGCTATAAAAAACCTTCAGTGTAACAGGATGTGTGTTATAATAGAATGTTACCTGTTTGGGCATCCTTTGTTTACCAGAAACTCACTTCAGTCACTCAATAAGCATTGATTAATCACTTGCTCTGAACCAGGCATTGTGCTAATTGCTAGAGACCCAAAAAGGTATCTCTAGTTTATCCCAGGAGTTAAAGAGCCTACGTTTGTATCCCAGCTCTACTACTTACTGTTGATAATAATTTAATATCATTTTTGGACCTCAATAAGAGCCAAAGCCTGAACTAATCAGTCAGACTGCTTTGCTTCACTCTAAAAATGCCCTTTCCTGTGTCAGTAACTTGAAAGACCAGATAAGGTTGGCAATGGGTATTCTTCTTGTTTATGACAGGATGTTTGCAATCAGAATAGTGGGATTTCTCTCATCTGAGGATATACTCCATATGGAGGAAAAGCTCAGGTATCCTGGGATCCAGCTGACATTAACTTGCCATTTGTCTTGTAAATATATGGAGACCATAAATCTGAGGAACATAGACATCCTGGGATTGTCCTAAAACATATATAAAAACTTTGTCATTCTTGTATCAAGCAGTCAGAACTTAGGTTCTGGTTCCATGCAGCACATATCTGCTAGCTTTAATGGAACAAATGATATAAATGTATATCACCTAACCTGTTTATCTCCTTTAACCAAACTTTCAGGTCGTTACTGTCTATGTAACCTTAGGTAGGTCACCTAACTTGTCTGGGCCTCAGTTTCCTCATATATCAAATGGAGGAGTTGGAAGAGATCATCTATAAGAACTCTTTAAGCTTTAAATCCTAGGATCCTAGGATCTGTCATCTAGTGACTGGGAAAGGATTGTCAGCATAGGGATGTTCAGTCAGAAATTTTGAGTTGGAGCAAACAAGATTTACTTATTTTGGAGTTAATGATTTCAGAAAAACCTGAGAAGACTTAGATGAACTGATACAAAGTGAAGTGAACAGAACAAGGGAACATTTTACACAGTAACACCAATATTGTAAGAGTGATCAACCACACATGATTTAGCTATTATCAGCAATATAATGATCCAAGACAATTTCGAATGATTTGTGATGAAAAATGCTGTCCATCTCCAGAAAAAGAACTGATAGTGTCTGAGTACATGTTGAAGCATAATTTTTTTCACTTTCTTTTCTTTTTTTTTTTTTTTGCAACATGGTTAATGTGGAAATATGTCATGGGAGCTTTCACATGCCTGATTGATATCACATTACTTGCTTTGTCAATGGGTAGGGGAGAGATAGAAGGGAAGAAGAGAGTTCAGATCCCAACAATTTTTTGAAATGAATTTTAAAACAAATAAATATTTTAAAAATGAAAAAAAATTTATTCAGAAGTTCAATCTTTCATTAAACAAAGATGCCATTTTAGTTTTTAGTGCAAAACACATTTTTGGGCATAAATGAGATTTCCTATGTACTGCATGTGCTAAATGACAGAATATCAAAATAATTTAGTCAGAGTACTTTTGGCATGGTCCAGTGAAAGGAGTACTGATCCTGGGGATCAAAGATTATAGGTTCCAATCCAGGTTCTGTCATTTACTCCGTGAGTGTTCTTGGGCAAATCACTTAACTTTCCTGTCAGTCAGACAATGAACATCTAAGAGCCTACTAAATGCACCAGACACTGTGCTAAGTGCTAGAGATACTAAAAGAGGCAAAAGGCAGTTGCTGCCCTCAAGTAAAAACCAAAGTTTTTCCTCTTTTCTACTTCCTCATCCAGAAACCAACCAGTGTGGGAAATTTCTCTTAGAGATTTACCCAAGCCAAGGTATAATCAGACAGTAAAAGAAATTCTGAGTTGGAGTTAGTGGGTATATTCCTGCTCATGGTATTTGCTTCAGATATGTCCTGAGATTCTACCTATTATCAAGATGAGTGATATGGAAATTGATGTCTCTTTGACCAAGATTTGAGGGACCTAAGTCACATACCCTAAGACAGCCCACCTCCGATTTGAATAACCAATCAGAGTTGAGTAGGCACCCCTTGGGAATACCTCCTCTTCAAAGGCTGTATAAACTGTGACCACACCACCATTAGAAGTCTTTGGTATGAGACGTGACCAAATGACCATCCTGTTATTAATAACCTGCTGTCCCTGTTAATAAAATGATTAAATTACCCAGAAACTACATCTTGAACCTTTTTAAACATCACAGCCATTAGTAGCACGATGATTCCATGCTTGTTTCTCACATAGTTGAACTCGTCATGTCTTGCTCCACCTCTAGTTCCTTAGTAACATTTCCGGAATTTTCCTTGTCAGATACTATTCACTCAAGCCCCCTGATTTTTCCCCTGACAGATCTTCTCAGTTTTAACTTGGCCTCCAGCCAGAGCCCTGCCTCATCACAAACTGTAAGTGCCCTGTAAGCATCCCCAGGGCCTTGCCCTTGCTGCGCTGATTCAAGAACTGATTGAGAAAAAGCCTTCCCTACTACCTTCAATGGTGTGAGGCTTTGGAAAAGTTGATAGAAACATTACACTATCAAAACCAGTTTTTCCAAATTCCAAATGTGTGCACTGTAGAAAGCCACTGGTTTTAGATACAGTTTCTCTGGTCCCTGATGTCTCACTAACCTATGTCACATGGTAGCTATGGGTAGTGCACATTTTTCTAGGAAAATAATTTTAAGGGGTTCATTAAATTCTTACAAAATTATCATGCCAGCTGAGCCATGGCCCAAGAGATAAGATAACCAGGCAGTAGAAGCAAACTGATGAGGAAGAGGGCAGAATTTTTGGATAGACTAGAGAAGTGAAAATGAGTTTTCAGTCAGTTCATTTCTCAATAAACTTTGTGCCAGGCACTGGGCTAAGTCCTAGGGATACAAAAAGAGCCAACAGACAGCCCCTGATGTCAAGGAGCTGTCAGTCTAATGGGGGAGGCAACATGCAAACAAATATATACAAAAGAACCTATACACAGATAAATAGGAAATAATTAGCAGAGAGAAGGCACTAGAATTAAGAGGGGTTGGGTAAGACTTTCAGTTAAAGATGCAATTTTAATTGGGACTGAAAGGAAGCCGGGGAGGTCAGTAGCAAGAGCAAAAGAGGGAGAGTGTTCCAGGCATGGGCAACAGCCAGAGAAAATGCCCAGAGTCTAGAGATGGAGTGTCTTGTTTGTGGAACAGCGAGGTCAGTGTCACTTGATCAAAGAGCATGTGTTGAGGAGTGAGGTGTAAGAAAACTGGAAAGGTAGAAAGTGGCTAGGTATGAAGGGCTTTGAATGTCAAACACATTGTTTTATTCTGGAGACAATAGAGAGCCGTAAGAAGTGACATGGTTGGACCTGTGCTTTAGGACTAAATGGAGAGCTGATAGAGTGGGGAGAGACTTGAGGCAGGCAGACACACCAGTAGATTATTGCAGTATGGTGCCACTGTAGGACCAAATCCTCTCCTTGCTCTGTCTAAGTCAGGTGAAGCTCTGCTCACACGTGGCATCTGTACCCACATTGGTAGACTGGAGTGGGTCATCAGATGGAGTTGGTTACCTTGCTACAATTCACTCTTAAGAGTATGAGAGCTAATCCTGGTGTGGGGCATCTATATACTACTCCCAACTGCAGCATCTGAACTGTCACGTGTGTACTTTCAGCTTAAATAAATGACCCACGATGGCACCATCAACTCTTTAAATATGGAACACTTATTAACAGAAGGCAAAGTAACAGTAATCGTAACATCAACCTAGGTCGTAGTCTTCCTCCAAAGGTATACAGTTTCCGTTGAGAAGGGTGGACACAAACTTACAGAAACCTAGCAATGAGGCACACAAGTAGGAAAATCCATGTGCCAACTCTGGACTGCAGACTTTGATATCTTTGCTCTCTTCAGGGAACAGTCTGCACCATCTGTCACTTGCTGGATGAGACTACTCTTCTGGACTTCTCCACACTCTTGCTAGATGCTTCTGCTTTCCTGCTACCCATTGGGCCACTGATGATGAGTAAACTCTTTTAGTGAAAAGCAGCTGTTAAGCCTCGGACCCACAGAGCTTTCCAGGTCTTCTTCTTTGACAAGGCTCTGAGGCACCCTTTTCAGTGAAAATTTTTGGGTTCTCTTGAGTCTAGAATCTACAAAGCCATTCAGATCTGCTTGCTGGCTTGGAGAACTTTCTCTCTGTTAAGTTACAGAGCACAGTGAAGGGCAGTATAGACAGGCCTCCAAGAAGTTTCCCCTTCGTCAAGCTTTGGATAGTGCTGGAAAGCAAGATGGCTTTTTCCCTGTCGACTTTCAAACACCAGAGGATTCTGCTTTCTCTGCTCCTCTCCCAGCATCATTGCTTTCCTTCAATCAAATAAGCTCCCCACATCAATTGCAGTGCCCATCTTTTATAGAAGGGATTCATGATCCAAACATAGGTTAGACAATTCCTCCTCAGAGGACCCTTCCAACTCCATGACTCTGTGAAGTAAATGAATACAAAGGATGAATCTAAAAACACTAAACCAATCATTCATTTCCAAAAAGGAGGTAGGGGATTTTCTTATGTGACCATACTCATTATATATTATTATTTCAAGATATCTGATAATTGCTCCACCTCTTATGTAAGGCAATGTAGTGAGGTAGAAAGAGCATTGAAATATGGAGTCACAGGACCAGAATTTGAATTCTAGTTTTGCCACTCACTTCCTATATGACCTAGGTCAAGTCAATTACCTCTTTAACCCTCAGTTTTCTCTTTTATAAAATGAAGATGTTGGACTCAATGTACTCTAAGATCTAAATCCTGTGACCTCATTACTTGTAGGGCACATTGTAGGAAAGATTCATACTTACATAAGGGTTAGAATGGATAAAATCTGAGTTCTTTCCAACTCTGGCATTCTGTACCTCAGTGAGCAGGTCTGGGTTTAATTTGGTTACTGCAATCTCTTTGCCTCTGAAGACTCTCCTTTACAGAGGGAATATTGGTTTAAAAGGAGCTTAACCAGTACCTCCCCCCTCCCCAGACTGTGCTTTCTGGGATGTGGTTCAATTGAGCTGACGGAAGGCTTCCTGAAGTGGGGGGAGGGCAGGGGAGATGGGCAAGAGAGAGAGATTTGGGGAGTATATGGAAAGGGTAGTGCAAAATCATCGTATGAGCAAGCAGCAATTGGTGACCATGGATACAGACAATCGTTGGAACCGAAAGGGCCAGGATGTAGCAATGTTTGAAGTCAAAGCCAAGGTTAGTAGCCAGGATTGCCAGTTGTGGAGCAGAAAGGGTCCAAGGCAGTAGTGATGACTGAAGAGGAGCTTGGGTCAGAATCAAGAGAGCAGCCAAGTCCAAGATGGCTAGTGGGAGGCAGAGTCTACAGTCCAGGAATCATCAGATGCTCATTCCTGGACAAGCGACAGGATATTGAGCTAGATAAAGAAAATTCCAATTTGTCAAACTTCCCAGTCTCTGGGCATGTGCAAGTTCTTAAGCTCAGCTGTGCTGGGACCCGTCCTCCAACTTCTCCTGAATTCCCTTCAGTTGGACAGCTCCTATTGCTATTGCCCTCATTAATTTCCATAGCAACCGTGGAATCTATGTTGCTCTGAACATCAACTATGCTTATTGACACTATCATCAGATTAGTTAAGAATTCTGTTAATGGGAATGTTAATAAAGCTGGCACACTTTCAATTTAGAGAATAGAGACAGTGTGCAGGCAGGCATAATGAATGCTAGTACAAAAATATCCAGATACGTCACAGAATCAGCAAAAATGCCCAGTATCAAAAACTGCAAATAATGGAGGGGATATGTTTGAACATGCTTTTAGACTAAATCATATTTCTTTGAATGTTTGTATAGGATATTCACTATGCACGAAAAGATTGTGCAACATGTTTGTATCATTACTAGAACTAGAGATATCTACCAAGTAATGTGACATTGCTTATGAGTTTTGAATACGGTAGCTATAAATATGGCAGGTATGGAAAAAGCAGTTTTGCATTTTTCACATACAAAGGGCTGTGCCCATTGCAAAGACGAGAATGTAAAAAAGGTGTTATTTGATGTGAAAACCATTCACAGTTGTCATGGAGATATGAAGGATTAGAAAAAATGTGGAAAAATTCAAGGGAAGAATGTCCTTCATTATGAACTTCTGTGCCTTTTATTATTATTGTTGTTGTGTTTTCATTATCTTCACTGGATTGTTGCTTTGTTTATATTTTTAAATTGAAAATTTTTGAATGATGAGTTTCCCTCAAGCATTTCTCTTTTCAAAAAATATTCAATGGTTCCCTTTTGCCTATTGAATAAAGTCCAGTCTCCTTAGCCTTTCAAATGAGGCTCTCCGCTGTTGGACTTCTGTCTATATTCCTTCTCTGACACCATCCTTCCCATAGCCCCACCTTGAGTTTTACCCTATAATTCAACCATATAAGACTCTGTTCATGTAAGACTTGAACAAACCCTGTTCTTTTCTGTAGCTGTGTATCTTTGCTCATGCCAGCCATGTCTTACTTCTGTAACGTACTTCTTCCCCAAGCCTACCTAGTGAAATCTAACCCATCCTTGCCTGATTCATGTAGGATTTCTGGATCCTCTTTTCTTTCCTCTCCACCCTTCCCTCAAAGCTGGAAACCTCTTTCCTTTCGATGTCACAACATTTATGTTTAATATATCTCCTTTGTGCCCTTACCGCATTCCGTGTTGTATCATGTTTGTTTGCAGAAGTGTCTTCTCTCTCCATGCAGATGCTAAGTTCTTTAAGGTCACACAAGGGCTATGTCTTAATCATCTTAATATTCCTCTCAGCAGCTAGCACATTTCCTTACACCTAATAAAAGCCCAACCAAGTAATACAGACATTTTAAAAAATGAATGAGTGGCAAATACAATGTCCATGATAAATGTCAGTAAGAAACCAGCATCGTGGCAATTGCCATTATGGTGATAGTGGTGGGCAAATCTTGGCTAGGTGCTGGCATTTATAGAGCACTTTCAGGTTTGCAAAGTGCTTTACAAACATTATCTCATTTTTATATTATTTGTTAGTTGACATTATGATATCCTTTTGGAATTTGAAATCACATTTCAACTGTATTTTGCTTAGATTGGAATTATTCAGCACAATATAGTGGAAGATTGGATTTTAAGTCAGAGTATCTGGGTTCACTGGGCAGCTAGGTGGTGCAGTGGACAGAGTGCCAAGCCTAGAGTCAGGAAGACTCATCTTCCTGGATTCACATCTGGCCTCAGATGCTTATAAAAGCAAGTCACTTCACCATGTTTGCCTCAGTTTCCTTATCTGTAAAATGAGCTGGAGAAAGAAATGCCAAATCACTCTAGTATCTTTACCAAGAAAACCCCAAATGAGATCATAAAGAGTCAGATATGACTGAAACAGCTGAATAACAACATCTGGATTTAAATCCTGGCTCCTACTATTCGAGAAAGCCAGGGAACTCGTATCTCTCTCTGGCTGTCCAAAGTCTCCTAATAGAACTGGTATGTTTTCATAGTATTATGAAATCATTGATTTAGAACTAGAAGTGATTTTAGAGATTATCACCTCTAACCCCATCATTTCATAAATGAGAAAGCTTACACCTACACTGCCTATATGTGTCCAAGGAAGGCTTTGAACCCAGGTCTCCTGACTTCAGGTCCAAAGCTCTCTCTATCCATCATACCCCACACTACGTCCTTCCTCCCAGGTTGAATCCTCAGAGCAATAGGAAGCACTCACCAAAATATTGGCAGATGATTTGGTTAAAGTTGGGTGGTGTGGTATGGTTGAAAGGTTGTTGGATTTGGATCCAGAGTTTGAAAGTACATCTTTCTGCTGTGACTGTGAGCCAGGTATTTGGATTTCTTTAGGATTCAGCTTCCTTATTGGTAAAATGAAGTGGTTGGAATGAATAATCCTGAAAGTGCCTTTCAGCTCTGGGCATATGCTCTGTGAATTTGAGAACCCTAATTTAGGGGGTCCCCACTGAAAGACTATTCACAACAGACAATTTTGAATTCAGACTAATTTTTTCAGAACTTAATGAAATCAATAATCTGTACTCTATCAGCATTCATAAGGAATGTCAATGAACCATGTAAATCCACCCCCTACAAAGACAAGATAAGTTTGCCTATGTATGTGTGTGTGTTTGTGTGTGTGTGTATTCATATTTCTATAAATCTTAACATTGATTAGGGTATGAGATGTGAGTAGAATATCACCTTTTATTGAAAAAGAGAGATGGATAGGAATCTATTCTCCCTTCTGTCCTCCTCCTATATAAAGATGTGGGATTTAGGGTTGAGATATGGGGTTTTGTTTTTTTTGGGGGGGAAGGGATATTTCTGATTCCCCTCAAATTGATGAGTTTAACTTATCTGTTCTATTCACTGCAAGTGGCATAAGTGCCTTTCGTGAATGGCAGGCACTATTTTCTAAGTAATTCTATTAACTCCAGAATCTTTGAGATGGCTTACATATTTTATTCTATTGTTATACTGGCAATGGAATAAGGGCTGCACTGATAGCCATGAAATATTAAGAGTCTGAGGAAGGCCTCCAGTGCATTAGGGAGATCCTATGTGAAGAATTGATGGAGTGAAATGGAGGGACTTGTCAATTCTACTTCCACAACATTTCTCAGAGCTCTGGCTTCTCTACACCTGCCTGGCCATTGTTTTGATTCATGTCCTCATCACCTCTTGCCTGGACCAGTGTAATTGGCTTCTAATTGGTCTCCTAGTCTCAAGTTTCTCTCATCTCCTGTCCATCTTCCATCCAGTTGGCAATAATTTTCCTAAAGCACAGATATGACCATGGCATGCCAGTGCTCACAAAGCTCTATTGTAGTGTTTCTCAACCTTCCTAATGCCGCGATCCTTTAATACTCATATGTGGGCATATCTGCATGTGGGCAGATCCGCCTGGAGATGGATAGAGGAGCAGTGTCTCGGTTCCTAAGACCATCGGAAATATGTGTTTTCTGATGGTCTTAGGTGACCCCGTTTGATCCGCAAAGGGATTATGACCCACAGATTGAGAACTGCTGCTCTGTTGGGACCCTCTTTCCTGTATGTTAAAATACAAATGTTTCTCTTTGCTATTTAAATCCCTTAACAGTCTGGTTCCAATCTACTTTTTATTCATTCATTCATTCATTCATCTATTTATTTATTTATTCATATATTTATTCGTTTCTTTATGATTAGTCCAATCTAATTCTTGATACTTACACACATAACTGCCTTTAAACAGTTTATATTTTGGACAAAATGGCCAACTTGCTATTCCTCATACATGATATTCAGTTTTCTCTCTCCACATCTTTGTAGAGATTATGCACAATTCCTGGAATGTATTCCTTCTTTACCACTTCAAATGCATCCTTAGAATCCATAGCTTTCTTAAAAGTGCAGATTAGGCATCAGATCATCTTCTGATGACTTCAGCTTCCAGTACCTCCGTGCCTCTCAAATTGCACTGTATTTACTTTCTATATTTTTCAAATTTACTTATATGTGTACTTTTGTGTACATATATATATTGAATTGTTACAATTCTGTACATCAAGAAGGATCAAGCTACAGTTGTATGTCTCAAATGTAAGTTTGTTTTCTTTTATTATTATTTTTAAAAGATTGCATCTCCCTATATCAGCCTGGTTGGAAGTGGAGTGGTTACTTATGGGCCTAATCCTGCATCTGATTAACATGGAAGCTTCAACCTACTCTGTTTCCAAACTGGACCAGTTCACTCTTCCTTAGGCAAATGGCAGCCTCCTACTCCCAGGGGTTCATCATATTGTTGCTGAATTTCATGTGGACACCTTATTGATTTCACCCACTCAAACCTCCAAACTCAAGAGATCCACCAGCCTCGGTTTCTCCATTATCAAGAATTACAGGCATGTGCCACTGTTTCTAGCTCTAATGTAAGACTCACATGGATTTCTGTCTTCTGGGGCACAGTTTATTTTTAGTGCCTTCTTTATTAGTAGCTCCTTCTTGTTGACTTTTAATTTAGGATATGTTCCTGCTCTGATCCATTTATTTGAGTAGAAGCTTAGAAACAAGAAGCTTATTGATCAGCTTTCTCAAGGTTTTGATCTGGAAAGAGCTGAAAGTATACTTTTTTACTGAAAGGTAAGAGTTTGAAGGTATTCAAAATACTTTATCAGCATTATTCCATTTATGTAGCCTTTGTCAGCATGTCTGAATTTCTGCTAATCTTATGTTTTGTAGCAGAATTATCTGCCTAACTTTAGCAATGAGGTGTGCTCTAGTGAGTGGAAAATGACTTAGAATACTCTCTGAGGCCACACCTTCAATAAATGTAGACATTCTGTAAGACAATATTTGAATTTAAACAGGTAAGCCACATTTTTCTCCTTTTTGCCCCTTAGCAAAATGGTGGAGCAATTTGTCTTCTACTATATGGAAGACTATTTACCCTATGGGTTTTTCTGAGGGGAGTTGGTAAAACATTGTGTTCTTTTGTGTGCTTGATAACTAAAGAACAGAAGGCAGTTTCCAGCATACAAGAACCTACCATAAAGGGATACCCTGGAAGAACAGGTGCTGAGCATGTCAAACTATCATTTAGTTGCTAAAAAATATCTGGGATATCAGGAAAGGGGCAACTCAGAGGCCATCCCTTACCTGAGCATGGACTTTGTCTATAATATCACTGCCTGCTCTTAAATGTCTTGAATAATGAGGAAATTGCTATTTCCCAAGGAATCCCATTCTACTTTGGGGCAACTCTTAATTTGCACTTAGTTTAAAATTGCCTATCTGTAACTTCCATCCATTGCTCCCACCCCAGCTTCCAAGAGTCAAGCAAAACAAATATAGTCCTTCTTTTCACATTATAGCCCTTCAAATACTTGAAGATTGCAATAAATCAATCCTAGGTCTTTTTTCCAGGTCAAACATCCACAGTCGGTTTATCATATTTTCATATGGCGCAGTCTTCAGTCTTCTTGCCATCCTGGTTACACTTCTTTAGATGGACCCCTGTGTAATGCAAGCTGTCCCTGTATCTTGACCATGGTCAACACATGGAGCATGTAACAGCACACAATGAGGTAATCTTCCCATTTTCCCTTCTTCTTCCCTCTAAGGATACAGAATATAGATACAGAAAAATGAAAGGTGTTATGCTGTCCCTGATGCCACAACCTGAGGGTAGAGGCCAATGGAAATGCTCCCCTAGTGCTCCCAGTTCATGTTCTTTCCATGGTCCTGATATCTATTGATGAATGGACCAACCATGGTCCACTCACATGGTCTTCATGATAGAGGACATAAAATTTTCCATAACAGAAGACAGACATGTTGGGAAAATGTAACAAATGTGTAAAAAAAAAAAAAAACCCTCACATTCTGCAGAAGGGAAAGAAAAGTCACAGTATGTATACATGGTGACTGATGGTTCAGGTGTCATAGTGCATGGGAGATCATAATGGATGAATAGCCACATTTTGCTAAAAGATGTGCATCAGAAGACATGCTTTGAGATATTACTGAAAAAAACAAACATATTCTTCAACAAACAGTAATAGTTAAATATCTTCAAGTAACCAGAAGTATAGGAAATACTGAACATTATGAAGATGTTGTCTACCTTCAACTACAAAACTACTTGAAGATTCTAGGGGGATTTCTTCAGTAATCACTGTCTGAATCAGATAATATCTCATGTTTTAGTCAGACATTCCTTAAGAAATGGACCAGATAACATCAACCGTTTTTGAAAATAGGCATATCTTTCTGCTTACAAGTACACAAAAAAAGTAAAATGAAAGACACCATCAAGAAACAGGAAGAATAGTGTTATCAGTCATTTCACATGGACACAACTCTCTTGGATCCAAAATGCAAAGGGAAATATATAAATGATAACCCTGGTGCTGCATGGGACCGGGTCACAGACCTAAGAACACTTGGCATTTGGTGTTAGAACGGCTTTTTCGATTGTGCAGAACAAGCGCAAAGAAACTTAGGAGTCTGGCCCAGAAAGGCAGTCTGGGAAGTAACCAGTCATGTGCCTTCTGGAAAGGATCACACAAAATCAAGAAATAAACTAGCATGTGACTGTATAAAGAAATTTGTCTCAATCTAAGCAAATCTTCAGTTTTCAGACTTCCATGCTGAGAATGACAATAAAGCATCTTTAGAAGCAGAAATTGCTGATAATGACAGCTGATAAAGGGAAACTGCTCGTAGTCTTATTGGCAAAAGTTGCATCCAACGATGGAGTTTTAGGGTTTCCCCCTCCTTTTTTATCTGTTCTTTTCCTGTAAATAAGCCCTTTTATGTATCTTTTGATACTGGGGCAGCAACAGGGAGGGTAAAGGAGGACACTGAGTCCAGAAAATACAATAGCTTTGTTTTATCATCATATCTTTGGAATTTTCTATTCAAGATTTTGCCTGCATCTCAGAGACACCAGTTGCCAGTTGCTCCGTGCCTAAAAATTCAATGGCTCATAACAAAAGTTAAAAGCATTTAAAAGTAACTTCAGTCAATGCTTTTGTGGTGATTGTCTGCCAAAAAAGCTGAAAAACACAAAGAAAAAATGGAACTTTAAAACATTGCTTTGATTCAATTCAGCAAACATATCTATTAAAGCATCTACTGCATTCAAGGTCCTACTTTAAACGTTTAAGACAGTAACCTCCCTTTCCTCTTCCCTTCATCCCAAAACAGCAAAACAGTTAAAATCTCTAAGTTTGATGTGTTGAACCATCAGCTAGCCAGGAAATTCTGTCAAGATCAGCACATTGACCAATGGTTCTGGATTAATGAGCTACCCTGTAACTTCTCCTTCATAGTTGTCTTGTGTTCTTTGCCTTTTCATGTATACAAGTTTTCTCTCCTCAGTTTGATTAAATCACTTGTGGGTGAGTGAATGAATGGTGAGTGATAAGGCATTAAGTGCTTACTCTGTGCTAGGAGCTGGGGACACAAAGACAAGTTGTTGGCTGCAAGGAGTTTATGTTCTAATTGGTAACACATATGTTAGAAACACAATAGATAACAAAATTTGGGTATCAAAAGAAGTTTATTAAGGAGACGTTCAGAAGAATTGAACACCTCTGTCCAGAAGCAGGCTTCACCCTTCTTCAGGAAGAGGGAGTGCTGAATAGAAAGTGAGAAAAGCTTTATATCATTAGTCCAGAGCAGGTGCTTGCCTTCAGAAGAAGGATTGGTCCATTCTCTTCAGGGTTACATTCTTCCTTATATGCCCATCACATATTTCTCCTAAGCATAATCCCCTCATCATACATTATCATGCATTCCATGCTCTATTAATGAGGCTCTAATTCTATGCAAGGTGTGTTGCATCATATGCATGAGGTTAATTAAGCATGTGCAATAATAATTTTAGGCTACTTAGTCATTGACCTCTACTGGTTTAAACAAGATCAGTCCTTATTTTAGTCTGTGGGTCTAGGCAGACTGTGGTCTGCCTTCTGATTGGTCGGGCCCATCTGCTCTCTACTAACTTCTCTTTATCAGTCTTACTTCAGTCATTTCTAGTAGGTCTGTGGAAACTTAACTCTTTGCTATCTGTCACGCATAACAAGGGGCTTAAAAGAAAGGGGTCAGGCTGCCTGGAGTTGGCAACTGGGAAGTGGTATGGCAGCTCATGCCAGCAAGATGAGATGAAAAGTGATCTGGAGTCTGAGCCCAGGATAGTTTCTGAAATAGAGTCCAAGGTTCCAATGGAACAGGTATGAGGAGGACAATGGTGGGTAGAATGTAATTGGTATGATTTGAAAAGGTGGCCAGAAAATATTCATGGATAGCTCTCCATAGCAACCAGCAAAGGCAGGCACAAGGAACATTTGTTGATTTGGCCCTTGGCAATGTGACTTAGTAAGATTTGGAATCAAAAGATCAGGATTTGAGTATGACATCCCTCACTAGCCATGCGACTATAGGCAAGTGACCCAACTTGTCTGAGAGTTAGTCTTGGTACCTAGAAAATGAGAGGTATACAAGATCTTCTTCACAGGGTTATATGAGGAAAATGCTAAGTAAATCTTAAAAATCACAGGCTTGATTATGTTACTCCCCTGCATCAAAAGCTCCAGTGCTTCAATTTCCTCATCAATGAAATGAGGTTAAGAATAGTATCTCTCTCCCATGGTTGTGACGATCAAAATGAGACAATATTTGTGAAGCACTTTGCAAACCTTAAAGCACTTTATAAATGCTATTATATTATTAATTATTATTATTATTATTAACTTATTCCATATTTTCCTTTATTCTCCTTTCTTATCCTCTCTGATCTTGTCCTTACTTAACCTATCCTATCCTATTTTTCTGTCTTATTAGTCTATTAGTGATGTTGAGACCACCCAACAATCCTCCTGATCTGTGTAAAAAATTCCTGCTGGAAAGCAGGACACTAATTCACCAAATTTGAAGCTGCTTTCAATGCACAGTTGCCAGTGGTTCAGGGGAACTGACAACATGGGCACTTTCTCAGCTGCCATGTTCTGGGGCTCCCAAGTACTTATCCAGAAGAATGTAAACAGACCTGTGTTTACTCTGGGCACCACCACTGCCCACCAGTCAGAACTGTCAGCTGAACATCACCATCAGGGTGTTGAGTGCTAATGACTACCACTTTATAGGTTTGTGTTTATAAGTCTAGTGTTTATTTTTTTAATTTAATTTAATTTTAATTGATGTTTATTTACTTTTCATTTACAAGATTCAGTTCCAGAATCCCTTGAGTTTCAAATTTTCTCCCACCCCCCCTCCCCTCCCCATGGCGGCATGTGATCAAGTATAGGATCTGCAAGGTCTAGTGTTTAGAAAACTAATCATGTCTTACTTTGCACTATGCTATTAATTGAGGCACACTGACGTTAGTTGTTACCCGATCTATGGCAGGATCTAATTATATATAATATAATTGAGAGACAATAGAGATAGCCCACTTTCCAAGTCAGCTGTGATTTTTAAAATATAAACATGAATTCAATTTTAGAAAGTAACCTATGCCACTATAATTATTAGATGTTATCACAATTTGTGTTTTATTGAAAATCAGTTTAATTATTTATAATTGCATCATAAATATATATTATACATATAATTATATTCAATTAAGAGTAAAATTTAAGGAAATATTACACAAATGCCTTAGTTATCTTCCCACTAACAGCTCAATATCTCTGCCTAATGTAATCCTGGTTTTTCTTCTCAGGACTAGATGATGGTGATGGTGATGATGATGATGATGGTGATGATGATGATGATGATGATGATGGTGATGGTGATGATGATGATGATGATGACGATGATGGTGACAATGATGGTGATGATGATGATGATGGTGGTGATGATGGTGATGGTGATGATGATGATGGTGATAATGATGATGATGATGGTGATGATGATGATGGTGATGATGATGATGATGATGACGATGATGGTGACAATGATGGTGATGATGATGATGGTGATAATAGTAGACATTTAAATAGTGCTCTAAAGCTTGCAAAGCACTTCAGCTCAATTGATTTTCACAGCAAACTTTTCAAGTTAGGTAGTATATTATCACCCTCATTCTACAGACAGGGAAACTGAGCTTCAGAGGGATTAAATATTTTTACTATAGTCACACAGACAGCTATGAAGCATAAGAAATCTATATAAGAATTTTGAATAAGAAGCATAAGAATTTCTGAATTCACTTTGAACTTGAGGGACAAAGGTCAATTTGGGCAGATACACAAGTTCCTACCCCAACTTTAGCATTTAAAAGCTTCAAGTTAGCCTGATATCAAGAGCTATTACAGGCAGGTTTTACCCCCAAGATTTTCAGGAGAAGTTTGATTATTCCTTGTAAGAAAAAATATATTAAGTTGTATTATTATTATTATTATTATTATTATTATTATTATTAGCTTTTTGGAGGGGGGAGGGCAGGGCAATTTAAGTTGTATTCTTAGCTCTTCTCATTAGCTTTTTGCTGTCTAACTACAGTCACTCTCTTTTTGCCTGAAGGAGAAATGAAATCTGTCTTCCACATAGTTTTGCAAAGCTTAGAAGAAAAGAGGGATTGCACCATATTGTGCACAACTGTATCATGAATCAATCCCCAGTGATGGCTTTTTTTCCCTCTAATCTGAGCTCTTCCTGGCAGCTTACTTTACTGACCTCCTCAAAGCTCCTTGCTCCCATCAGAAAGCAGGAAATTATCATCTGTTTGTTCACTAACCTCTGCAGACTTGGAGCTCACTCTCAGACCTTCTTCTTTCTAAAAGGGTCATGTCATTTCCCAAAAACACTTTAAAATACACTTATATAGGGTGCTCCAAAAGACTTATCACAACATTAAGCTTTCATAGAACACAAGATTCACTATTGTTTTGTTTTTTAAATGGAAATGTGTGTATCCTGACTGGGCGTGTCCCTTAAGAAGACAAATGAATAGGAATGAATCAACAAAGAATCCTAATGAAGAGTTAGAGGGAGGGGCTGAAAAAAGTATTACGATCCTTTGAGATTAATTTAATTTTAATTTAAATAGATCCCAAAGCATAGTGGGTAGAGTTCACTAGGTCAGCTAGTAGATATAGCAGAGTCAAGTAGGTAGAGTCAAGAAGATGTGAGTTCAAATCCAGCCTTAGACACGTACTAGCTATGTGACCCTTGCAGAGTTCATTAACCTCTCTTGGGCAATACTCTATAAGACCATAAGTAGCAATGAACGTGCTGACCTGAATTGGTAAAGGCAGTGTCCTCATCTGGGGATTCACGATATCAGTGAAATCACAGGTCCAATTGCTGTCCCTGAATATAAATAGTAAGATTAATTACTTTTAGGAGCAGAGTGCAATAGTGGATAAGGACCTGGCCAGGGAGCAGAAAGACCTGGATTCAAATTCTGCCTCTGTTATTTTTTTAACTTGTTTTTCTTTTTTAAAAATTTCCCCAATTACATGTTAAAACAATTTTTAATTTAAAAAAAAAATAGTTTTGAGCTCCAAATTCTGTCCCTTCCTCCCTCTCTTTCCTTCTCCCTCCCTAATATGGTAAGCAATCAGATAAAAGTTATACATGTGCAAGTACATAAAGCCTTTACATATTAGTCATTTTGTACAAGAATGGTTATATTCAAACAACATCAGTTCTTTCTGTGGAGGTGGATTGTATGCTCCATCATTATTAGTCCTTTGGGATTGTCTTGCATTATTGTATTGCTGTAACAATTTTTTTTTTTTGCTTTTTTGGAGGGCAATTTGGAATTAAGTGACTTGCCCAAAGTCATGTGGCTAGTTAGTATGTCAAGTGTCTGAGGCCAGATTTGAACTCAGGTCCTCCTGACTCCAGGGCTGGTGTTCTACTCACTGCACCACCTAGCCACCCCTGCTGTAATAATTCTTCATCATACAATGTTACTATGTACAACATTCTCCTGGTTCTACTCGCTTCACTTTGCAGTTCACCTAAGTCTTTGCAGATTCTTCTGAAATCATCCCACTTGTCATTTCTTATAGCACAATAATATTTCATCACAATCATGTACTGCAGCTTGTCTAGCCATTCTGATTGATGGGCATCCCTTTGATTTCCAATTCTTAGCCAACACAAAAGAGCTGCTATAAATATTTTTGTACAAATAAGGTTCTTTCCCCTTTTTTTTATGTCTTTGGGCTATAGACCTAGCAGTGGTATTGCTGAATCAAAGGGTATGCACAATTTTCTAGCCCTTTGGGCATAGTTCCAAATTGCTCTCCAGAGGGACTGGATCAGTTCACAGCTCCACCAACAATGCATTAGTGTCCCAGTTTTCCCACATCTCCTCCAACATCCATCTGCCTCTGTCATTTAACATCTCAGTCTTCCTGTCAAATATCTAAGATTGTTAATCGTAGAGAAGGTGCATTAGTAGAGGCATCTCTTTATCAAGAGCTTCCCACACCAGTGAAATCTGCCCCCTCAAAATAAAAATAAAAAGCCATTGTGTTGTTTTTTAGGGACCTGTCTCCTATCCTGGAGCTTTGTGGAATCCTGGTGGCTCTTGGTATCGTCCTATCTGTACCAACTGCTTCTCTCCTCCTGCAGTGACCCAGCTTGTAGCCTGGCTCCTTCCAGCTCCCTGGCTTGTCACCCAAGCTCCTTCCCTGGCCCTGCCCCTCTCTCTGCCTTTGCTGGCTTCAAACCAGCCACGCAGCCTATACTGACTCTAACACCTCCCTCCTTCCTCCACAGCTGGCATTAACTCCTGCTGTGTAGAAGTAGGATGCGATAATATACAGGGTGTTTTTTCCTCCTCCACACAGATAAGCATACCCACATTGGTGATGGAGCTGTTGTCTAGCCTGACAACATGATTCCATGAAATATCTGTCTGAAACCATCTAGTCTGTTTGAGTGAGGGAAGGTTTCCAGCTGAAATTGTTTATGAGTGGCTAGCCACAGTAGTTTGTCCACCAGGTCTGGGTGCATGCCTGTGATAAGTAAACAACATATGCTAATCTTTCTTAGGCTGTGGTTGTTGATCGGTCACATGTACTAATAATAAAGTGTTGGGTTTTTTTGGTTTGTTTTTTTTCCCTGAAGGAAGAACTGAACAGGTATTAAAAAGGTATAATTTTCAAAAGCCAATCTCAAAAAAAAAAAAGTATGATTACCAGCACTTTTAGTTCTAAAGGTCCCTCGAAATTGTGATACTCAGTATTTTAAGTCTTGTCTTTAAAAAAATTGGCCCACAGGGAACTGATCTTTTTGACTTTATTTAAAAGTCAGAGGGAAGGGTTCAGAGGCATGAAGCTAATACATAAGTAAGGGCAGCCAGTCAAGCACACATGAGTTTTAAGGGTATTGGTCAACCTGTGGAGAAAAGGATAAGGCATGGACTTATGACTTTATAGGGAACTCCTGAATGAACAGACTCCTTCTGGGGATTGGGATAAAGACTGTACCCATGGTTTCATGGACGCAGGGAACTCCTGGATGAAGGAATTGACATTAAGCCTTTGTTTCAATGTTCCTTTTTTTTTTTTTTTTTGTAAACTCTGAAGCCAGGAAACAGAAGAATGTGCTTGGAACTCATTAACATTATTGGATTAGGTCTGTTCTCCTTGTGTAGACATGACTTCAAATTGCTATGCTTTGCCAGGCCTTAAATTGGGCAGGATATGGTATCAGATCTGGTACCTTTTGGGGGGAGGGGAGTATTAAGAAGAGGGTACAGAGAAAGGTGGCCATCTGGGATGGAGGCAGGAGGCATATGGTCATTTTTAAACTATTAAATCTCAGGCTTTTCTTATTCTTGTTTGAAGAAGATGGATAGGTTCACAGAAAAATTATGACAGAACTTTTCTTTCTCTTCTGGAAAGCATGGCTCTATTCTATCAAAAAGTCACTTCAGTAGAATTCATTAATTACAGCCGTGTGTGTGCGTGCGCGTGCACATGCATGCTAGAGAATCCCCAGTGACCATCTTAGAAATAGGGTTCTGATCTAATCCAACAGGCAATTATCAGGTACCTACTAAATACAAGACACTATGCTGTGTGCAGGTATATGGAGGCAAAATAAAAATAGTCCTGGCCCTTGAGGGACTTACATTCTACTGAGGAGATTGGAAAAAAAAAAAAGATGTATGTGGGATAATTTGAGAAGGAACAAGGTTATCAAGAATTAAGAGAATGGGAAGATCGTTCATTTTAAACAAGCAAGCATAGCTTGGGGAAAGACCCAGTGGTGGTAGACAGATGGCTGAATGTGGGGCAGGTAGGCATGTTTGTCTGGAATGGAGTGAATCAAGAGAAATAATGTGAAAAAAGCCTGGGAAGATAGATTGGAGTCAGACTGTGAAGGACTTGTAGTACCAAGCCGAGGCATTTCTGTTTTATCCTAGAGGCATGAGGAAAATGAGAGATAGGAGAGAGGAAGGATATGACCAGACTTTTGTTTTTGGAAGATCATTTTGGTATATGTGTGAAAGATGGGTTGGAAACTGGAAGTTGGGAGTCCAATCAGGAAGGCTGTTGTAACAGTCCAGACAAGGGTCAATGACAACCTGAATTAGCGTGGCAGCTGGGTTAGTAGAGAGGGGACAGATGTGAGATGTTATGGAAACATAATCGACAAGATGAGAGTTTGCAGCTGATTGAATAGGGGAGGGAAGGTATTAAGGGAGAGGGGAAATGGAGGAATAATCTGTGGTTATGAATCTGGGTTACTAGACATATGGTGATGTTGTCAAAAGAAACAGGCATATTAGTGAAGGGGGACATTTAGGAGAGAAGATAACAAGTTCTGTTTTGGACACTGCAAGTTTGAGAGGCCTACTAGTCATCTAGTTGGAGATGTCTAAGAGAGAAAAGAGGAGAGAGGGCCCAGGAGAGATCTCGGGGGACAACCATGGATAGGAGGCAGAACATAAACGAAGGTTCAGCAAAAATAGACTGATAATATATGTGGGAGGAGAAGCAGAAGAGAATAGATTAGGAAAACAAAAATGGAGAGGTACCCAAAAGGAGGGGGTAGCCAGTCATGTCAAAGGTTTTGTGAAAAATCAGAAAGATGAAGATTGATGAAAGATTCAATTCAGCAAGTAAGAGTTCACTGATAACCAAAGAGTCCTTTTTCAGATGAATAGTATAGATAGAATCCAGATTATAAGAGGATGAAGTGTAGTAGGAGGACAGGAAGTAGAAATTACAGATATAAATTGCTTTTTTTTTAAAAAAAAATGAGTATAGCTCTGAAAAGGAGGAGATACACAGGCCAATAACTTGAAGTATGGTGGAGTCAAATGAACATTGAGTACCACTTTTTGCCAAGCGCTGACCTTGATGGTGACAGTTTGCCCCATGAGAAAAGGACACAATCAAATCTTTCCCCATGTGATGTGGCTGCTGAATTCATGCTTGGAGTTTTCCCATGCCCAAAGTTTCCATGTTCTGAGTAGACAATAAATGTACAGTTAAAACCCTAAAGACCAGCTTTGTTCACATTTTTAAAAGTTGCTTGTTCTTTTATTCCTAATTCCTTGATATGGTGTGACATATATCTAAGCATGAAATATGTTATAATTATTACTGATGATTTTGAGACTTCAACTCCAAATAACAGAGTTGGCCTGTTAGCTTTCTTTTTGTTATATGCTATTCTTGCTATCCTATCCTATCTTGTCCTATCTTGTCCTGTCCTGTCCTATCCTGTCCTGTCCTGTCCTGTCCCATCCTGTCCTGTCTGTCCTGTCCTGTCCTATCCTATCCTGTCCTGTCCTGTCCTGTCCTATCCTGTCCTGTCCTGTCCTATCTTGTGCTGTCCTGTCCTGTCCTGTCTTATCCTATCCTATCCTATCCTATCCTATCCTATCCTATCCTATCCTATCCTATCCTGTCCTGTCCTGTCCTGTCCTGTCCTGTCCTGTCCTATCCTATCCTGTCCTGTCCTGTCCTATTTTGTCCTGTCCTGTCCTATCCTATCCTGTCCTATCCTATCCTGTCCCGTCCTGTCCTCTCCTGTCCTATCCTGTCCTGTCCTGTCCTGTCCTATCCTGTCCTATCCTGTCCTGTCCTATCCTATCCTGTCCTGTCCTGTCCTGTCCTATCCCGTCCTGTCCTGTCCTGTCCTATTTTGTCCTGTCCTATCCTATCCTGTCCTGTCCTGTCCTGTCCTGTCCTATCCTATCCTGTCCTGTCCTGTCCTGTCCTATTTTGTCCTGTCCTGTCCTATCCTATCCTGTCCTGTCCTGTCCTATCCT
>CM053590.1:190961651-190993282 GCA_028646515.1 Pseudochirops corinnae | reverse complement strand
GAATAATTATATTATATATAACAATATATAATAAATATACTACAAATAAATACAATATAATATAAATATTAATGAATAATAAATTTTATTTTAGAAAACAAAGCAAAATGAAAAAAGAAAAAAATTAGACTGAAAATACCGGTTTATATTTAAAATAACAGTTATTCTAGAATCGTTTTTATTTTTAACTTGCTGTTCAATTCTGTCTGACTCTTCACGACTCTTTGTGTTTTCTTGGCAAAGATACTGGAATGGTTCACCATTTCCTTCTCCCGCTCATTTTACAGATGAGGAAACTGAGGCAAACAGAGTTGAGTAACTTGCCCAGGGTCACACAGCTAGTAGGTGTTGGAGGCTAGATTTGAACTCAGGAAGATGAGACTTCCTGACTCCATGCTTGGTACTCCATCTACCTAGCTGCCCTTATTTTTAATTAATTTTTATGTAATCTGATTCTGTTCCCCATCACAGAGTATTTATAAAAGGGATACATAGTTATTGAAAAAATTTCTATTTACACATGATGTTAAAAATGTCATGGTCATCTCCTGATATGCTTCACTATGAAACCTCCCTTGCAGCAAAGGCAGTGCTAGACCTGAAGTCAGGAAGACTTGAGTTCAAATCCTACCTCTATTTGGGGTAACTTACATACAGAGTCGTCAGCAGCAAGTCAGATGTCCTAGCCTCCTTTAATGAGAAAATTAAGGCTATCCATTGTGACCTCCTTCCCTCCTTTTCCCTATTCCATATCTCAAACTTTTTTTTCCCCAACCTCCCCTCCCTTACTTCTGTCTCTAAGGAACCAGTGGCCCTTCTTCTGCCCAAGTTTAACATGATCCTTCTTTCCATTTTCCTTCTGCTTCCTCCAGCAACTTGTCCTCTCAGTAATTCATTCCCAGTCTTTCTCACCTCTTTGCATCATAATTTCCTTATTTGTAAAATGAGGAGTTGGATGTCCTAATCCTTAAAATCACTTCTACATCTCAAATTGAGCTATGCCCCAACTCTGCTTCATGAGTACGGAGGTCATTTCTTATCAAAACTTTGTGCCAAACACAGGGCTGTGCATCCAGTAGGTACCTAATTATTATATATTCAACCGAAAACCACCTGGCAGATGGTGGGGGATACTTAGTTCTTAGTCGCTCCAGAGTTATTTTGATTATTAGAGTTATTTGTTTAGAGGTTTATTCAGTATATTCTTATGACTTAGAAACAGGGTTGTTATGAGGACCAGAAGAGATAAGATATGCAAAGTAAGCCTTTAAAAGTATTATATAAATGTCAGTCATTATTATCAGCATAAATACAGTTGAACTATAAGGGGAATTTTAAAATAAATGAGAGAAAAAATTCAAGTGGCATTTCTTTTTTTTTCTGCCAAAATAACGGATCAAGCAATTCCCAATGCCTTACAATAAAAATGTAGCAGAACTTGATTCTCTGCCTAGAAAAAAAAAGACAAGATTACATTTTGTCTTGAGGTATAATGCTGGTTATTTTAAAATTGGGATCGTATTTGGCCTCTATCAGAAGAGAGTTTGCCAAGACCACAGTGTGTCACTGGTAGAGCTGTTTTGTAGAACAAAAGCTTGAAGCTGTCTTGACATTTAAAGACAAAACATTCAGATGCTGAAAATAAACCAGTCAACTTATTTAAATGAATTATTCTCACATTGAAATGCCAAAAGAACTCTTTTTAAAATATATTTATTAGTTGAAAATTCACTTGTGAAGTCTTCAAATTCAATTGCCTTTCAAACTGTAGCCAGCAAGCAACCATTGTCCCCATCATCAGAATAAGACAAAGTAATTGACTGGTGTCTGGCCCTGCTCTAACTTTGTCAGTCACCTCCAAGAAGAGAAAAATTAGAGTGAGAAAGACTAATGGTCACACTGATTATCTTTATATAACTTTTTAATATCATACAAAAACTATATACTATGTCACTATAAAGATTTCATGGAGGTAATCATTCATATATAATATGGCATAAATCTGTAATATTCTTTGGAGTCCATACCAGCAATTTTGTCAGTGTGGGAAAGTCTAGAATGGAAATTCCTTCCAGTGATGCTGATCACCAACTTTTCCCCAATTTAAAGTCATAGAGAGGTACCCAAGAGAGAGTCTGAGAGGTTAAGAATCATGTCCATAACTAGTATATGTCAGAGGCAGGACTTGAACCTAGCGCATCTTCTCCAAAGCCAATCTATCCACTATGCCATGTGTTTATATATATATATATATATCTGTGTGTGTGTGCGTGTTTGTGTGTATGTATATGTGTGTATATATGTGTATATGTATATGTCTGTATATGTATATATGTGTGTGTGTACACATAAATATTTATATATAAAATTGTTGCTGTTGAGTTATTAGTCCCGTCTGACTCCTAATGTCCCCATGGACCATAGGACATGAGTACTGTCTAGGGGGTTTTCTTGGCAAAGATACTGACTGCAATGCTTTATCATTTTTTTCTACAGTGGATTAAGGCAATCGAAGGTTAAGTGACTTGCCCAGGGTCATATAGCTAGTAAGTGCCCGATGGTGGATTTTAGCTCAGGTCTTTCTGACTCCAGGCTCAGTGCTCTATCCACTGATCCAACTAGCTGCCAAATATGTGTGTGTGTACACATGTACATATATATACACATATATTATATACACATAAACATATATATATATGTACACATATATACAAGAAGTGTGTATCATATGTTGTAATCTATATGTATTATAGATAAAGATATATTATATATGTATATATACACGTAGATGGATACATAGAACATATGTATATAAATCTAGAACAATTAATATATCTACTTAGGCACTGGACAAAGACCTCCTATTTAGAGTTTTGACAACTTATGCGAATATATACAATACAAAATAATTTCTTAATGTGTCTATATTTTATTTTAACTCAATTCAGGATGCATTTATTGCCTGATTGTTGTGTCAGAAATTCAGGAAATTAAAGGGAATATGAGGACAAAAACAAAAATCCTTTGCCATCAAGAAGTTCTTATTCTAAGTGTTTTAATATGTTAAAAAAAAAATAAGTAAATACAAGGCAATTCCTAATATATAAATGGTATTTAACTTATTTCTTGAAGATATGTATCGTACACCTAGAAAGGTTGGGGAGCATAGTGGAAGGATTGGTGTCAAGAAGACCTGGGTTCGAGTCTTGCCTTGGCATAGACTGACTCTGTGATTAGGGGCAAATCACGCAGCCTCTCAGTGCCCCAAACACCTCTCTAAGACTGGAACTTAGAGAGAAGTTGCTGATCTACATTGATCCAGTGAATTTCCACACTAAGAACTTAAAGCCATTAAATTATGAGCTTCTTGAGGGCAGGGCCTATCTTTTGCCTCTCTCTGTATCCTCTGCATTTAGCACTATGCTTGGCATACAGTAGGTGCTTAATAAAAAGTTATTGATTGACCAACTGATCTCCCCACACTAATGAAATCACAGTTCTACACCAGGAACAGACTTTATCTATGTCCATATCTTATGGATATAGATTCTCTCTCTCTCCCTCTCCCCCCACTTTTCTCCTTCTCTCTCTCTCTCTCTCTCTCTCTCTCTCTCTCTCTCTCTCTCTCTCTCTCTCTCTCTCTCCCCATCTCTCTCTCCCTCTACACACACACACACACACACACACACACACACGTAGTTTTGCTGCAATACTAACAATCTGTAGGATAGTTGTGAGACGGGGTGCGGTGGGGGCAAGAAAAGGGGAGAAGAATGCTAAACTGTAGCCAAGGAATTTGTCTTGCAGTAGATTGTATACAGAGAGATGATCATGTTGCCAAATACAGATTGATCCATATGGGTAGCTGACACAGGATGACGAGGCTGTGGTAGAGCCTCCGGTCTCCCGAGGGTCTCAGGGCTGTGTAAGGGGCACAAGCTGAATTCCGCCTTGTCTTTGATTGGTTTTCCAAACTGTGCGGGTTTAGGGGCAATGCTTAGCTTTTGGGGAGGGGGAAAGGGAGACGATTAACATCAACATTAATGTGACTGACACATTAATGTTGTGCTATTTCGAGGCAATTTACTGGAATTGTCCTGAGCTACAAATTGGAAAACAAGCTGAAAGCAATTCATGGAATTTTATTAAAGGTAATTGAACAAAATTCAATCCAATCAATTGGACTCAGAATTAGGGTGAAAGGCTAAACTTCTGTTACATTTAGCTGTATGGCAACAAGGAGGGACACTTTTTTTCTCTTAAAGACCACTGACCTACAAAGAAGAAAAAAAACAGCTGGAGTTGGTTCCCTCCTCCCCCAATGGAATCTTGCAGTCGGGTATAATGGGAAAAGTGATGGGCTTGACCTCATGAGAGACCTGAATTTGAATCCTGCCTCTGACACTTACTTGCAGTGTCACTATGGATGACTTATTTAGCCTTAGTCTGTATTTTCTTGTCTGCAAAATGGTTATGATCACAATGCAATATCTATCTCACAAGGTTCAAGAGATAATGCATGTCTGCGCTTTCTAATGGAGATTCATATTAGCTGTTATTGTGTAATTCATCTGATTCATGAATTCCACCTTCAACATCACTGACAATCAATCATCCAGGTTCTCTTGAATACTTGAGTGATAAGGAGCTCATTACCTGAAAAGACAGCCCCCAGAAGTCTTGAAAGAGATCGAGGAGGCTAAATTTATCCATTTTAAAACTTAAGAATAGGAAACATAAAATTTCATTCCATGATAGAATACTCTTAATATTTATATATGTGCTTGATTTATATATGTGCTTCACTTATGCTCAGTTAAGGAAGGGATAGGGGAAAGAAAGACAGGGAGGGAAGAAAACAAGCATTAATTATGTGCCTGCTATGTGCCTGGACACTGTCCTACACACTTTGTAAATATTATCTCATTTGATGGTCACAGTAACACTGGGAGGCCTATGGTATTATTATACCCATTTCATAGTTGAGGAAACCGAGGCAGACAAAGGGTAAGTGAATTGCTTTAAATAAATGCCAAACAGGAGAGAATTTTAGTTGATCCTAAAAGTAAAGGAGAACACTAGAGTTAAGTGGATGGGAGGGGCAGTGACATGGTCAGATTTGCCCTTTAGGAAATCACTTTGGCAACTATAATCCAGGGGCACCTGGGTGGCACAGTGGTGTGCCAGCCCTGGAATCAAGAGGACCTGAGTTCAAATTCAGCCTCAGACACATACTAGCTGTGGACTCTGAGCAAGTCATTTAACTCAATTTCTTTGCCAAGAAAAGCCCAGCAGCAAGAGATAGAAAAATTCCATTTAAAATAACTGTAGACAAGGTAAAATATTTGGGAGGCTGCCTGCCAAGACAAAGTTAGGAACTGTATGAACACAATTACAAACCAGTTATCACACAAAGAAAGCCAGATCTATACTAACCCTGTTTGCCTCAGTTTCCTCAACTGTAAATGAGCTGGAGAAGGAAATGGCAAAGCACCCCAGTATCTTGGCCAAGAAAACCCCAAGTGGGATCACGAAAAGTCAGACATGGATAATCAACTAAATGACAACATCGGCATTGGCAGCTGCAATCCAGCGGCGCATCGGAGGGGGGAGACATTTGAGAGAGAGCTGAAGGCTGATGCAATAGCGCAGTATGGATGGCAGCCTATGCAAAAGTACAAGATACAGGAGAAGGAACGTCATGTAAAAGGGGCAGCAAGTTGGCCAATTTGAATAGATTATAGGATGCATAGATGGGATTGCTGTGAAATATGCCCAGAAAAACAGGCTTCTATTTTACTGTTGAAGCAGTCACAAGCCTTAGGAACTTCTCGAGCAGTGAGATAATATGGTCAGAATGATGCATTAGGAATATCAAGGTAGCCTTTTGGAGGATGGATTGGAGAAGTGAGAAATTGGAGACAAGGAAAAAATCTAGGAGACTTTTATGCGTCAAACTGAGAAGTGACAGGGACCTAGTTTGGGGTGGTATTGACATGAGTAGAGAGAAGGGGATGGGTGAGAGAGATATAGTATTTATTGTCTATATCAGAAAGCTCAATCAATCCTCTTCCATGCCTTCTCTTCACATGTACATGCATTTTCCTCAACTACGGCTAGGATTTGCTAAACCAAAACAAAACTGGATATACTATATCACAGTGTAAGAACCAACTCAGACTCTGTCACAAAGTACCAATCAAGTCAGTTAAATACTGACCTATTGGACACCCTACCTTTGAGCCACATCAGGCTGTCCAAAGACTCTGCTCATCCCATCTTCTCCAGAAAATTGTCCCCTCTGTCATTTCCCTTCTCTCATTTCTCTAGCTGCTTCCATACTGCCTCCCAACATGGTTGTCTCTCTCATCCCCAAAACACCCTCACTTGATCTATCGATCCCCACTCTCATCCCATATCTGTCCTCCCTTTTGTGGTCAAGCTCCTTGAAAAGGCTGTTTATGATTAGGTGCTTCTATTTTCTTTCCTCTCACTCTCTCCTTAACTCTCTACAGTCTATGTCTCAAATTCATTATTCAGCTGAAATTACTCTCTCCAAATTTATCAATAGTCCTTTAATTGCTAAATCTGGTGATCTTTTCCAATCTTCATTCTCTTTTTCCTCTCTGCAGCCCTTGACACTGTTAATCACCCACTTCTCCTTGATACTCTCTTCTCTCTAGGTTTCAGCACTACTACTATATTCTGGTTCTCCTCCTAACAATCTGACCTCTCCTTCTCAGTCTCCTTTGCTAAATCTTCATCTAGGTCATATCTACTAATGGCGGGCATACCCAGGGCTCTGTCCTGGACTCTTTTCTCTTCTCCCTCTATAATTTCATTGAGTGATCTTGGATTTAATTATCTTTAGGCTGATGATTCACAAATCTACTTACACAGCTCTAACCTCTCTCCTAACCTTTAGTCTCACATCTTTAACTCTCTGTTGAACATCTAAAATCATATGTCCTATAGATATCTTAAACTCAACATGTCCAAAACTCAACTATCTTTCCCCCAAATCCTTTCTCTTGTTAAGTTCCCCATTAGAATTAGGGACACCACGATCTTCCCAGTCAATAAGTCTCAAAACCTTGCTGTCATCCTTGATTCCTCATTCTCTCTCATACCCCTCTCCCATTTCCCCCTCCCCCCCACCATATACAATCTGTTTTCAAGTCCTGTCAATTTTACCTTCCTAACATCCCTGGCGTATGCCCCCTTCTCTCCTCTAATATTGACATCACACGGTGCAGGCTTTCATTACCTCATGCGTGGACTGCTACAACAGCCTCCTGATTGGTCTCCCTCCCTCGAGGCTTTCCCCAGTCCAGTCTATTGATCTTCTGAATATGCAAGCCTGACCCATATCACCCTCCTATTGAATAAATTCTAGTAGCTGTGTAATGTTTCAAGGATCAAATATAAAATCCTCTATCAAAGCCTTTCATCATCTGGCCCTTTCCTACCTTTCTGTTCTTCTTTCCATCTCACTTCCTCTCATGTGTGCTACGATTCAGTGACAATGGCTTCCTTGTTATTCTTTGAACAGGACGTTCCATCACTGGACTATGAATTTCCACTGGTTGTGCCCCCATTACAGGAACACTCTTCCTCTTCCTGAATCCACTGTCTTGCTTCAAGCCCCAGCTAAAATCCCATCTTTTACAAAAAGCCTTCTCTGATCCACCCCAAAACTAGTGCCTTCCCTCTGTTTTTTATCTCCAATTGATACCATATGTATCTTGTTTGAACATAGTTATTTTCTTTTAATGTGTTTTTTTGGAGGGGGGAAGGCAAGGCAATTGAAGTTAAGTGACTTGCCCAAGGTCACATAGCTAGTAACTGTTAAGTGTCTGAGGTCAGATTTGAACTCAGGTCCTCCTGACTCCAGGGCCCGTGCTCTATTCATTGTGCCCCCTAGCCGCCCTAAACATAGTTATTTTTGTACTGTCTCCCCCATTAGACCATAGACTCCTTGAGAACAGAAACTCTCTTTCCCCTGCTCTTGTTTGTATCCCATCACTTAGCATAGTTTCTGGTATATAACAGGCACTTAATAAATGCATATTCACTGACTGACTTCCTAATCATATACAACCCTTTGTCCATATGAATATGTATTTCGAATGATAAGTCTCTGTGAAGAGAAATAAAGATTTAGACAATGGTAGTACAAAGGTTTATTAACTGAAAAAAATAGCCTTTTGAATCGGAGACAACTGGTGTGTCATTTAAATGGCATTAAGTGTGGCCAATCTTTTCTTACGATTTATCTCTTTGTGTGTGTGGCTTATCTCCCCAAAGATATTTATAGATAGTAACTTGCCCACCCCTCTTTATATTCCTAGCAGTTAACATAGTGATAGTGATTTTCATACTTAACAAATATTGAAAGATGGAGAAGGAGGAAGAGTGACCCTCCACTGACCCGTGCCTCTTGGTGGCATGGAGGAGACTCCAGATGCCCAAAGGCTATGTTAACAGAGTCTAAGCTAGACAGTCCTACCAAGCTGGAAAGGCTTCAAGCATGTGGTGTATATCTGAAACATAGCTAAGTGCACAAAGGTTTGTTACCAGAGGGTTACATACCAGGGATATTTATTTCGTTTCTTTAATTTATTAATATCATATACGAAGTCTTTCTGAGTCCTTGACACATTGGAGAATATGAGAATTGTCATCCTCCTCTTCATTCTCTTCCTTATCCTTTCCTAAAATGCTCTTTTAAAAAGGCAGATAATTCCTGGAAGGGGCAAAATATTAATTCCCTGACATCTTTGTAGGAATGAGTTTGTCATGTACTCTTATTCGTGAGAGGAACAGAATGTTGTAGCGGGTACTGAGGTTATGGGATGGCAGGAACACTTAAACTGAGTGAGGTAGCCAGTGGCTAAAGGAGAATCGAAAAAATAAAAGACAAAATTTAACTATTTGATATTTTTCATCCGTCCTGCATTCCTCCACCAAAACTCAAGGTTTGCTAAGTGGCTCTCTATCTTCAGAACTGAAATCCAACCGAATGGAAATAATTTTGTGTTTAAATGTATTCTTGGTAGTGGCCAGGAGAAATACTTTTAATACTAATTTTTCTCTTTCTTTTTCTCTTTTTCTTCGGCCTTCTCCAGTGTGATAATGCAAAAGGGCTAAAAGCATTCTATGATGCAATAAAATACGGGCCTAATCACCTCATGGTATTTGGAGGAGTCTGCCCCTCAGTCACATCCATCATTGCTGAATCTCTCAAAGGATGGAATCTGGTACAGGTAAGAAAGGTATAAATACAGCATCCATTACTGGTTGAATGAAAACACTTTTTAAAAAACTCAAGTAAATGATAAATACATCTTTAAAAGTAAGCTTGGTTGGTTTGATTTTTTTTTTAACTCAGTGGCATATTCTAATTCAAATATGAATGACTCAGATTTTCTCCCACAGCTAATATACAGTTTTGTGTTAAGTTGTGAGCTTAGAGAGGAAAATAAGTTCTTTCAGACCCCTGGGGTATCAGTGTTACTGTTGTTTGCAAGTTGGGTTCATAAAATGTGATTGTTTGTTATCTGCTGGCTGGCAGGCAGGCAACAGAGAGCATTAAGGCTATAACTTTTTGTCACATTATTGGCAAAGCTTTGGGAGATTCAGATGCCATGGCCTTAGAAGTCAAGCAGGACCAAGATGATCAGGAGGCAAAACTTTTGGAAACGAATGTTCTTCTTAAGCAGGGAGAGGGAAAAAAGAGTCATTAGAGAGCTACAGAAAAAAAAAATGGCAGAGCTGAAGGAAAATTGTAGCTAGGAATTCTGGAATCCTGGGCAGGTACTCATTGACAGTGGGGAGTGAAAGGGAGTGGACAAACCACTCCAGTATCTGTGCCAAGAAAACCCCAAATGGGGTCACAGAGAGTTGGACATCACTGAAAATGACTGAAAAACAACATTTCTATAAAAAAAGTTTTGTAAATGTAGCCATATAACTCCTGTGTAAGTCTTAATAGGTAGATTCCCAGAGATATTTTATTTATTTTGAAGGGAATATTTTTTCTATCTCTTTCTTCTAGAAGATTTTTTTCTCATTCTTTCCTGGTAATGTACAGAAAAGCTGCTGCTTTTTCATAGCTTGATTTTATACTTTGCTATTTTGCTTAAGTTATTAAGGATTTCAGTTTTTAGTTGACTTTTCAGGGTTTTGTAAGTAAACCATCATATCTTCTGCAAAGAGCATAATTTTGCTTTTCCTTTGCCTTGGTCTTCTTTTCTTGTTCTGTTAGGATAGCTGGATTTTCTAGAATTATGTCAGATAGTGATTTCAAGGGATGTTCTTGCTATCTCTTTGTTCTGACTGGAAAACTCTAGCATTTCTCCATTATAGATAATGCCAGGTCTTGGTTGAGAGATGATATCTGCTATATTCATGGATGACATAGTTTTGTTCCTGTACTTCATGTTTTTTAATAGAAATAAAAATGTAAAAGCTTTTTCTGCATCATTAATATAATCATGCCATTATTATTATTTTTGTTAAGGTCTATTATGTTTATAGTTTTTATAGTATTGAACCATAATTTTTAATATGTTGCTGCAACTTCTATATTATGGACTAATATTTTATTTAATATTTTATTAATATTCACTTTATTAATATTTATTAATATTTTTATTAATATTCATTAATATTGGTTTATAGTTTTCTTTCACCATTTTGACTTTCTATTTTATGTATCAAGATCATACTTTTTTCTTAGAATTTGGCTGAATATGTTCTTTTTTCATTTTTGTAAATAATTTGTATTACTATAATATCATAATTAGTTGTTCTTTGCATACTTGATCAAATTCATTTAAAAATCTGTCTGATATTGGGGTTTATCTTTGGTTTTACTTTTAAAAATTCATTTATTGCTTATTCATTGGTTTTTCCTGAAATTGGATTATTTATATTCTTGGTTTCCTGTTCAGTCAATCTAGGTGTTTTGCAGTTTTGCAAATATCTCAGCATTTGATTTAAGTAATCAACTTTGGGCAGCTGGGTGGCACAGTGGATAGAGTTTTGGGCCTGGAGTTAAGAAGTTGTTGTTCAGTTGTGTCCCACTGTTTGTGACCTCTCTTTGGGGTTTTCTTGGCAAAAATACTGGGAGGGGTTTGCCATTTCCTTCTCCAGCTCATTTTAAAGATGAGGAAACTGAGGCAAGTAGGGTTAAGTGATTTACCCAGGGTCACACAGCTAATAAGTGTCTGAGGCTAGATTTGAACTCAGGAAGATGAATCTTCCTGATTCCAGGCCTGATAATCTGTCCACTACAGCACCAAGAAGTTGACCAAGAAGTTAGAAAGATCAGGCCTCAGACACTTACTAGCTGGGTTACCATGGGCAAGTCACTTGACCTTTATTTCCCTTGGTTTCTCCAACTGTAAAATCAAAACAATAATCACCTCTACCTCAGAGAGGTAGTTATTATGAGGATCAAATTAAATAATAAATGTAAAGAAATGAGCACTTCGGGGTGGCTACATGGCTCAGTGAATAGAGCACTGGCCTTGGAGTCAGGAGGTCCTGAGTTCAAATTCGGCCTCAGACACTTAGCACAAAAACTAGCTGTGTGACCT
Organism: Pseudochirops corinnae; assembly: GCA_028646515.1. NCBI lineage: Eukaryota > Metazoa > Chordata > Mammalia > Diprotodontia > Pseudocheiridae > Pseudochirops > Pseudochirops corinnae. The sequence goes on along the minus strand of CM053590.1, from coordinate 190,981,679 downwards.
CGGGCAAGTCACTTACCCCCAACTGTACTCCAAAAAAGCAACAAAAAAAAAAAAAATGAGCACAGCACTAGTGTATAGCAGGTGTTATGTAGATGTTAGCTGTTATTATTATTACTATATAATTGGGGAAAATAGTTTGTAATGATTCCTTTTATCGACTCTTTGTTTGTTGTGAATTTTCCTTTAAAATTTTTTTATACCGATAACTTGAGTTTTCTCTTTTAACTTTTTTGATGAGATGAGGTAACGGCCTATTTTAATTTCATTTTAAAGCTAAGTTTAATCAGTTCATTGGGGTTTTTTCATTCCTTCCAACTTCCTCTCTGATCCTCAGAATTTTCCTTTCCGTGTTACTTTTATTTGGCTTTTCGCATTTCTTAGTCGCATGGGCCAATTCATCCATAGGTTCTTTTGTTGCTGTTGTGGTTGAAAGTCCCTCAAGACACAAATTCTTTACTAAGGAGCCCTTCAGCTATAGCCCAGAAGTCTTAGTGTGTCTTTTCGTTGTTGTCATCTCCTTGAGAAAATCATCTGTTGTTCTCATGATTTGTTCTCTGACTCACCAATTCTTCAATTATTTATGTTCAAGTTTTAATTCTTTCTTCAAATGCCCTTGATCAATTGAAAATTTTATCGCACTGTTATTGAGAAAGGATGTGTTTAACATTTCTGCTTTTCTTGTGTGGAAACTCCCTTCCACCAATGTAGATCGGCAGTCTGTCTGTAACTTAAAGAATTGTCTGTATCTTAAAAAATTTCCTGGGGCACTGAAAGATTGCAAGCATGACTTGTCTGTGGTCATAGAGAATCTGAGAGAAGAGAGTAGGAGCTTACTGCCTACTGAATTCCCAACATTTGAGGGTCACAGAATAGAGTGTGTTCAACCAGCATTGGAATACCATCAAGACAGGTAGACCTGTGCTAAGGCATTGGTAATAGAGCTCTCAGAAACTGTGACTCAAATAGGTCAGTGATGCCTTCCCAGAGCTCTTAAGAACAGTCTGTGTCTAGCTTAAATTGTGGCCCCTCCTTCCTTGTCTTCTTCAAGAGAACTAGAGGGATTCTTGTGACAGTAAAGTCCTAGCCATGCCTTGTTATCCTACTAACCCCAACTGCAAAAATAGCGAAAGCAAGTTCAACTTTAGGCCCCCTTTAATTATTAAGTAATTTTAAATATTTAATTATTTGTGGGGCACTGAAAGGCACTGGAGATACAAAGACAAAATCAAAACAGGTCCTGCCCTCAAGGAGCATACACTTTCTCTTTCTTTAGTCTCCTACCCTCTCCTACATCTAGTTTGCCACTGTTCCCTGTATACATGCTCTTGAAATTGCCTGAAATTTCCATACCCAATGCCCCTAGCTTGATTTTATTTATACATAGTCAAGGATCAGCATTTATGAAGCTCTTTCCTCTCTATGATAGAGACCTACATTTTGTACATCCATAGCTATTTCATGGAACACAAGAAAAACACAAAATTAACTGAAATTTCCTCTTGCCTTCTCAACTTTCTGGGAGGGAGATTCTCAGACCTCTCTTGTTCTTATTGTCAGATCTTGTGGGTTTTTGTTGGGGACTGTGGTAAAATGCATGTTAGCCATACTGGCAGCCTAATTAGTTAGACCCTAGGGGATCCTAGGCAAGTCTTAATTTATTTCTAGCAGGCTTCCTGCCTCTCCTTTTGATAAGAGGCTAGCTTGTTCAGCTCACTTTGATCCCTAATTAACAGATTTCTACCCAAAAAAGACCTTTAAAAACCCTCCAGAAACTTCTCTTAACTCATCCAGATCCCTAAACTATTCACAATAAAAGAGAGATTTGATACTTGGAATTCTGAACATATATTCTCAAGGGTAAATAAAGTTGCTGTTCTAGACCTATTAGACCCAAATCTCAAGAAAAGAGAAGATTCTGCCAAAGTTCCAATTAACACCTATGCAAGTAACTGTTCTCCCACTCTGCTCAACTTCTTCTATCCCTACTATTTGGCTAAGACTACTGTTTCCAAGGTCAACAGTGATCGCTTTGTAGGGAAATCCAATGACCTTTTCTCAGTCTTCATCCTTCTTTACCTCTCTCCAGTATTTGACACGAATGACCAGTCTCTTCCTGGATGCTCTCTTTTCCTTCTTTTAATTGCCTCTAGAATGGAATATAAACTCTTCTGTTTGGCATTTGAAACATTTTGGCCCTAGCAAACATCTCCAGACTTCTTCTATATAGCCTCTGCACCTTCTATGCACTGCTGTCCAGCCAAATTGGCTTTGTTGCTATTCCTAACACATTATACTCCAGCCTTTGCACTGGCTGCCCTTCATGTCAGTGTATTCCCTCCTCATCTCCACCTCTTAGAATCCATTACTTCCTCTAAGATTCAGCTCAGGCACTGTTTTCTGCATGAAAACTTTCCTGAGCATCTTCTCTCTCCCAAACTACTTTTTATCTATGTTTGGTATATTTTGTATATCCTCGTATGTATGTATGATGTCTCCCTACATCAAATGTAAATTCCTTGAGGACAAGGACTATTTTCTGTCTTTGTATCCCCAGCACTTAGTATAGGGCCAAACACAGAGTAGGCACTTTATAAATGTTGGTGATTGATTGAGTCTCTGGGTTTTATGACACTTCTCTCATGGTAGTCCTCCCACGTGTCTGATTTGACTCAGTCTTCTTTGCAGAATCATCATTCATCCCTTGCCTCTTGGGCATGGGTTCTGTCCTGAAATTTCTTTTCTTCCCATTTTATTTCATGATGATTGTATCAATTACCAAGGAATCCACTGCCACCTCTATGCTGATGACTCCCAAATCTCCATGTTCAGTTCTTTTGTCTCCTAAATTCCAGTACCACACACCTCTCACTGACCGCTTCATAGACAGACCTGGGTGTCCCATAGGCATCTCACAATCAACAATGGAACCAATTTCCTTTCTTTCCCTTAAATCTATACCTCATCCTACCTTTTCTACTTCTGACAAGGGTATTTTTCTAGTTATCAAGGTTTGCAAACCAGAAATCTTCATTCTTACTTAACTCTCCCATCTACAGGAGTGACAAGTCTTACTGATCCTGTCTTCCACATCATCATAATTAAAGCCTTCATCATCTCATATCTGTCTCATTGCTTTTACTTCCCAATTGGTCTTCTTGTATCCCAACTCTCTCCTCTAAAATTCATCTTCCACACAGTGTCAAATTGTTACTCCTAAAGCTGATCATGTCAATATGATCAGAAAGTTTCCGTAGCTCACTATTACCTCTAAGCACATGGGTTCTCAGCCATTTTTGTGACATGGACCCATCTGGTAGTCTGACAAAACTTCTAGACCCCTTCTTAAAATAATGTGTTGCTTCCTGCATTCTCAATTGAAAAAAAAGTGCTAAATTTCAGTTAAGATTAATAAAAATAAAGATGTATTTTTTTTCCCTATCCAAGTTTATGGATTCCCTGAAATCTATCCATAGACCATAAATCCTTGGTTAAGAACCTCTGCTCTAGGATAACATGCAAACTCCTCCATTTGGCATTTAAAGCTCTTCAGTCTGAATCCAATGTATCTTTGTATGCTGATTATTCATTATTCTTTCTTAGCACTTCCTATTCCAGAAAGACTATCCCATTAACTTATATGCTTTCATTTCTGTGCCTTTATAGAAACTATAGGCCATATCTGGAATGTTCTCCCTTCACCCTCACCCCTTTAGAAATCCTGCCTCACTTCAAGCCTTGGACTACGTGCCACTTCCAGCAGGAGACTTTTCCTGATGCCCCCAGTTATCCATGGTCCCCTGAAATTACTGTGTATATATTTTTATACATACATATCTATTTATATCCCCCTAGTAGAATGTAAGCTCCTTGAGGGAAGGGATTATTTCATTTTTATCTTTAAATGTACAACACCTAATAGAATGCCTGAAATACAATTGGAACTCAATGACTACTGAACTGAATTTCCAGTTTCTGGGGTCACAGGAAAAGAATGGGTTCAACCAGACATTAAGTACAGTCAAGAGAGGTAGACGAATACTAAGGCATTTATTTGGATTACAGGTCCCCAGGATTCTGACTCAGTTAGGTCAGTGCTGCCTTCCTAAAACTCCTAGAAACTGTCTGGGTGTTATGGACCCTCCTTTGTCGTCTTCTCCAGGAGAACAGGAAAAATTCCAGTCATGGCAAAGCCCTGACCTTGGTTTGTCACCCCACTAACCGAAGCACCCTAAGTAGCTAAAGTAAGTTTACTTTTAGGCCTCCTTTAATTATTTCAAAAATAATTAAAAACTGCCCTAGCCATTGAAGGATGAATAAGGAAGAGGCTAGAGACTGAAGATGGATTTCATGTATTTCATAATATTGCTTAAATTTAGAGCTTTATTCCCATTAGATTGTGAGCTTCTTGAGAGCAAAGATTATGTTTCTTGCCTTTCTTTGTATCCCCAGTATTTAACACAGTGCTAGTACAAAGGAGGTGATAACTGCTGGTTGACTAACTGACTTTTGTGTACAAACAAAACCAAGTGAGGGGCCGCACAGCTAGTCAGTATCAAAGGCTGAATTTGAATTCAGGTCTTCCTATTCTTAAGTCCAGTGCAGAGCTTTCTCTGCAATACTCCCTAACTGCATCAGAAAGACTAAGAAAAAGGAGTGACGGCTTCAAGTGATGAACAATAAAATCTGTGAAATTCAGAATCCCCAGAATTTAATGAGTCAAATTGGAAAGAATCGATTCCACTGGGGCAGCAAGTGAAATGAAGACTGACCCCTCCTCCAAGCATCTCAAAGCAAAAGACTCATGCTGAAGTTCCTGGTTATACCCACCCAGCTCTTCAGGGAGAGACCAAAAAGTCTGCTCTTTTCCCAACTTCCTCCTCTCTGTGCCCATACAGTGATTGTGATTAAAAAGAGTGAAACCTCTCCCTGAATGTTCGGAATTTTTTCCCCCTAATTTGAGACTGTGAGCTACTTTAACTTTGCTACCAATTTTCCATCAGACAAACTCCATAAAACAGCAAAGGAGGGGACCGCATGAATTTCACTGTGCCATTGTATAGTCTCAGCCTAAAAGAGCTCATTATTATGACAAGGTGTGGCCGATTAAATGGCCAGAGACAAATGGGATGGAAAGGAGAGGGCAGCTACAACTATCAAACAGCAAGCTACTCACCACAGGGAAGCCAGCATCACCAGACCAATAAGATCACAGGATAATATGGAGATGGAGACCTGGAAGTGACAGTAGAGGTCACCTCATCTAGTTTCATCCTTTTAAAGATGAAGAAGTTAAAGTCAAAGACACCAAATACCTTGCAGCCCTTAGGTCACATAAATACTGTTTTGCAGTCAGGATTCAAACTGAGATCCTTTGACTTTGTCGTCTTTCCACTAGACCCTGGTTGTCCGTCCATTGGACATCATTCTTGATATTCGCGTGGTCTGTCCTCCTTTGAGGGTCAGAGACAACATGGTAGAGAAGGAAGAGCTCTAGACTTGTGTTTAGACCTGGGCTTGAGTCTTGGCTTTGTCACTTATTACACTTAGTACTTATATTTATTTTGGCACTTGATGACCTTGGGTAAGTTATTTGACCTCTAGAACTCAGTTCTTTCATCTGTAAAATAAGCATGGTAGACTAATCGACCTCTAAGATCTTTCCAGCTCTAAATCTATAATGTTATGTCTTTTACTCTGCTTACATATAAATCATCTTGGTAAAATGCTGGAGCCTACTTACACCCACCGTGGGCCTTTCCATTTCCTTTCAAATTGTTAGTAATTGTAATTCTTCCGAGATCATAGTGTTCCATGATTCATAGCCATAAAGCATCACCAGGAAATCCTTCTATGCACTGAAAATATTTAATGCAGCAACTCCTTCCTCCCAAGGTTATGAGTAAGTTGTCAGAATACTGGAGTATTTCAACCTAACTTATATTTTTAAAAGCACTGTGTTTATATAGGATTACCTGTTGTTCCTTTCCAGCCATTAACCAATCAAGTAACAAAGTAAGGTGACCTGACTGTGGAGAATGGAGAGAGAATTTGTTAGAACCTCTTAGCTTGTTCAACATGGTCAAATCCTGTTGAGTTAAAACACTAAGAGCATCTCAATGATCATATCACTTATTTTGGATTATTTTTCCACATTCTAAAATATTTTGAGGGGTAAAGTTCAAAACCATATCTGTGGCAAGGCCCTTAGCCCATAGATCTGCTGCAACATGGGCTGACAAAAGGCATCATTCCAGGTTATACGTAAAAGGACTTAATTTTATGTTTCTTTTTTTCCAAGGTTTTTGCCTATTTCCCATATAAGCCCAGTTGCATCTTTGCCATTTTATGCCTTTTAATATGTGATCCTAAATCTCAGAAGTGACATAGTTCTTGCCTTAAAGATGCTGGTTTTCTTCCAAGGGTATATAACACGGTGACAGATTTTAGAAATGCAGGGTATCTATAAAGTAAATGCACAGTAATTTGTGGAGCAGAGTTCCTACCAGCTGGGGAAATCAAGAAAAAAGGTAGGAGCATTTGAGCTGAGCCTGGAAGGGAAGAAGAGCAGAGCAGAGCAGACAAAGGCACAGAGGACGGTCCGCCAATAAACACTTTTTAAGCACCTACTAAGATAAGACCTAGAAGACTGGGGATGTCCATTTTCAGTATCTTTCAATGTCTGAAGGGCTGTCCTGTGAAAAAAGGATTAGATTTGCTTGTCCCCAAAGGGAAGAACTGGAAGAAATGGTTTAAAGTAATAGAGAGGCAGATTTCAGATCAGTAAAAGGAAGTGCTTCCTAATAATCAGAGCTGCCCCCCAAAAGGGAATGCACTGACTCTTGGATGAGCTAGGATCCTCTTAATGAAGGGGAGAGACTGAATAGAACAATAATAGAGACTAAATGAACATTTCAGACATGTTGTAGAGTTTCCCAGACCTTCCTTTCTGAAGAAGGGCCTAGACCTAGATTTTGCTACCATTTTTTAACGACCCTCTCCCAGGGTCCCTGTGGACTTCTACCCCCATTGGTAAATTCCTCCCCAAATTTTATTTTCAGGAAGGGGCCAGACCAGTAATTCTTTACTCTCTCGATTTTACCACCATCCCTTGTTCCATCTTCTACCCCCTATCCCCAGCCTTCCCCTACTGCATCTTTTCACATCCCCTTTATGTATTATCTTCCCCCATTAGAATGCAAATTATTTTGGGGCAGCTAGATGGTACAGTGAATAGAGCACTGGCCCTAGAGTCAGGAGGGCCTGAGTTCAAATCTAGACTCAGACATTTGACACACTTACTAGTTGTGTGACCTTGGGCAAGTCACTTAATCCCAATTGCCTTGCCAAAAAAAAAAAAGAATGTAAGCTTCTTGAGGGCAAGGACCATCTTTATTTTTGCCTATATTTGTATCTCCAGTGCATAGCACAGTGCCTAGAACTTTATAATTCTTGTTGATTTGACTCAACAGGAATTCCTGATTTAGGGAGGGGTTGGCATAGATGGTCTCTGACGTTTGTACCAACTCTGGGATTCTGTGTTTCAGAATTGCTTTAACTGGATCTTATCATTGTTTCTTATCCTGTGTTTCCAAAGCATGGGGCCTGCACTACAACCATCATTCTCAATCTCTCCATCTTCCTCTCACCAGAGCCTTTGACTCTGCCCTTGTGCTGACTCTGTCTGGGCTGATGGGTGAGCTTTGCACCTTATCCTCCCCAGAACTAGGCCTCTGCATCATTTTCCAGACATTTCCAAACCCTACTCCTCCCTTTTTCCCCTTATGCCTCCCACCACATTTATTGCCCTCTCCTCCACCCCATTAGATTGTAAGCTTCTTTAGGTAAGGAATTGTCTTGCTTTTTTGTATTTGTGTTCCCAGCATGTAGCACTTCACCTAGCAAGTGATTAATAAATGTTTTGTCATTCATTCATTCATTAATTTTATTTGCCATGAGAAACTGGGACTAGATGGCTTTCAAAGTTACTTTTAGATCTAAATCTATCATCATGTGACTTCATATTTCACAGAATCACAAAATTTTAGGGTAGGAAAGCCTTCAGCAGCCATCTACTCTAACTCATACCAGAAAGGGAATCTCCACTAAAAGATCCTTCTTGATCTCTCTGCAACTTTTCATACTGCTGACTACTCTCCTATTAGAAACTCTCTCTTCTCTAGGATTTTGTGACAGTGCTCTTTCTCCTGGTTCTCTCTAAGTGCTCTGTCTCAGGTTCCTTAACTATGAATGTGGCCCAAAGCTCTATATCAGGCTGTCTTCTTCTCCTTCTCCTTCTCCTTCTCCTTCTCCTTCTCCTTCTCCTTCTCCTTCTCCTTCTCCTTCTCCCTCTCCTTCTTCTCCTCCTCCTCCTTCTTCTTCTCCTCCTCCTCCTCTTCCTTCTCTCTCCATCACTTAATAAAATGTTATCATCTCTACTATATCTCCCCAAGTCTCTCTCCTACACTCCAGTCCCACATCATCAACTGCCTTTTCAATATATTTAACTTGATATCACATTCAAACTCAGTGTGTCCAAAAAGTACTTATTATCATTTCCCCCCTCCCTGACCAGTCTTCCAGACTTCCCTGTTTCTGTCAAGGGTACCACCATTCTTATATTCATTCCCTTCTTGGCTTTGCTTCTTACTTTCTGGGCTTTGCCACCATGCCTCAGCTTCCATTTCACTTTGGAATTTCCCTCAGTGCTTAGAACCTTCTCCCCCTGGAACATCTACTGGTTCCAGCAACATCCTTACCTTGGATACATCCCTCTGCCATGCCAGCTCCTTTCTCTCATTGCTAAGTTCTTCCTGATGCCTCCATTTTAGGGAAATCTTATTCCCCTCCTAGCTTTGCTTCTGACTTTCTGGTTCTTGCATACCCACACTTGTACCTCCTAATACCCCACCACCACCACCGCCATCACCACCCACATACTTTTTAAGTTCCATTTTGTCTGTTGGCTCCCCTTATCATAAAGTAAGTTCCTTGAAGGCATGGGCTTTATTTCTTTTTTTTTTTTTGCCCCAGTATTTAGCATATTATGTGGCTCACAGCAAGCACTTAGTAAATGCTTGCTGTCTTGCCTAATCTTGGCTCACAAGTTCCAAATCATGACCTCTTCCATTTTCCTCACCCCCACATCTACTGAGCTGCTGAGTCTGCTCTACTCTACCTTCCATGATAACTCTTCCCTTCTTGTCTTCTCTATGTCCCTCCTTACCCATCTTGGGCAAATTGGGAGTGCTTCTGGTTGCCACCTCCAAAGATCAATAATCCCATTCTCTCCATCCATATGGCCACTACCCCTATTCAGGCCTTCCTTACCTCATACCTGAATTATTACAATGTCCTCCCAACTGGTCTCCCTCCCTCAAGTCTCTCCCTAATTTAACCCATCCTCTACATAACAGTCAAAATAATGTCCCTAAACCACAGGGTCATGTGATCATAAATTCAGAGCCAGAAAAGAGCTTTGACATCCCTTGTTTATAGATGAGGAACCTTAAGTACCTGGTTGTGACTTAACCTCAGGTCTGACCATACCACTTCTTTGCTAAGGAAACTTCAGGGGCTTTACATTGCCTCTAGGATCAAATACAGATTCCTCTGTTTAACATTTAAAGTCCCTCCCAACTTGACTCTGACTTTCCAGACTTATTACCCCCTTAATGCACTCTAGTCTTCTTGCTGTTTACTGTAAATGATAAATGATATTCTTTCTATTGCCTCCAAGCCCCAAGTCTTTGTACAGACTATCTGCCATGCCTGGGATGCATTCCCTCCTCATCTCTGCCACTTCGCATCCCTAATGTCCTTCAAATCTCAGAGCCAATGGCACCTCCTACAAGAGACCATTCCTGATCACACAGCTACTAGAACTCCCTTAAATTAGGTCATTTTTTTCTGTATATATTTTATAGATCCTTATCTATGTACATGTTCTGTCCTCTGATAGAATAAAAATTCACCGGGGACAAGAATAGTTTCATTTTTAACTTTGTTACTGCAATGCCTGGCACATAGTAGGTGGTTAACAAACATATAGCACACAAGATGATTGATTGACTGAGCATACCTCCAAAATGGTCATTAAGCCTCTGCCTGAAGACTCTGAATGAGAAGGAACTCACTGCTTGCCAATTTAGTCCATTACAATTATGGAGAGCTCTAATTTTGAGAAAGTTTTTCCTGACATGAAAACTAAATTTGCCTCTGCAACTTCCATGCATCATTCCTGTTTACTCCCCTCTGGGGTTACGTAGAACAAATATAATTCCTCTTCCACATGACGGCCTTTCAAATACTTGAAGACAGCTATGATTTCCCCCCTGAGTCTTCTCTTCTGTAGGCTAAACACCCCCAGTTCCCTCAACCTATTTTTATTTTTTTAATGTACTGCTATTAGATTTCATCTCATTAAATTCAGGTCATTGTTTTAGCCTGTCAAGATCCTTTTGAATCCTGAATCTGTCATCTAACATGTGAGATATATCTCCCAGCTTCCCGTCACTTCCATATTTGATCAGCGTTCTCCTGTGTCTCCATCCAAATCACTATTAAAACACTCAACAGCACAAGGCTAAGGATAGAGCCCAGCATGGCACTAAAACATCTTGCATGCCTCAGGCTCCCATACGAATACTGCTCACACAATCCATTCCTCAGCCATTATGTGTCTTTATGAACATGGTGGCTCAGTGGATAGATCAATGGGCTTGGAATCAGGAAGACTTGTCTTCCTGAGTCCAAATCTGGCCTCAGATACTTACTAGCTGTGTGACCCTGGGCAAGTCACTTATCCCCATTTGTCTCAGTTACCTCATCTGTAAAATGAACTGGAGAAGGAAATGGCAAACCACTCCAGTATACTTGCCAAGAAAGCCCCAAAAGGGGGTCATAGAGAGTCAGACATGAATAAAAATGACTGAACAATAGTCCATGTGTAAAAATGAATTAATTTTCAGGTTGGCATATAGGCGCTATTCAACTGGGGCAGGAGGGAAGGAACAGAGGCCTTATTCTCAAGTAAAAAAAATCGTAACAATATGAGTTTTGTCCCTCCTCATCCATCTTAGGTAAATAGGGAGTGCTACTGGTTACCACTTCCAAAGATCAAAAGGGGCCTCCATTTAAAGACAAAAACTCTAATAACCCTTTTAGCTCCAAAACTCTATGCTTCTAGGAAAGACTGTTCTCTTTGTTGCTGGCCTTTCTTCAGTGTCTGTTTCCTCCAGGTATGCATGTATGATACAGAGCATAAGGTGAGTTCACAATGAGACAGTCAGGGACCACGGGCACAAGGCAGTATGGCTTTGACTGCTTTTCAGAAGGCTCAGAGGTGTGTTCCTTCTCCAATTTCCTTCACAGGCCTTGCCTGAAAGATTTGCATTATCAGGAATCAATTCAGGCTTCACTGGAACAGGTGTTGGGGGGAGTTCTGAGATTCTCATCTAAACTAGCCAGAGCTTCACTTTTGTGGCATCCCAACTTTGTTTCAGCCTGAATAGTGTCAGTAACTCAAGGGAGGGACTAACAATACATTGGAGATCTGCAGATGATGCAGAGAGAGGTCTTGTGATCTGCCCTTATTTTATTATAGACTTGTTCATTGTTCCTATTGTTTATATAATATACGGACTTGAATATAAAATAAAATTGGATAGGTAGGTGGCACAGAGAATAGAGCACTGAATGTGGGTCAGGAGGAATTGAGTTCAAATCTAGCCCTGGGTACTTACTAGCTGTGTGACCCTGGGCAAGTCATTTAACCTCATTTGCCTCAGTTTCCTCATCTATAAAATGGGCTGGAGAAGGAAATAACAAACCCCTCCAGTACCTTTGCCAAGAAAACCCCAAATAGGGGTCACAAAGAGTCAGACAGGACCAAAATGACTGAACAACGACAAACAACAAAATAAAATAAAATTTATAAGAGAAAAAACAAGGCAGTGTGGGCAATGGAGAGAGTTCAAGATTTGAAGTCAGGGATCTTGAGATTGAATCCTGGCTCTACCATGTACTACTCACATGACCAAAGAGAAATCCCTTCCCTTCCTTGGACTCCAGCTTCTGTAACATAAGGGGGCTGGACTAGATGACTTCTGAAGGCTCCTCCTTCCTTAAATCTATGACCCCAAGAAAACAACTTAATGGAATGAGGGGATTGTATACTGCCTACTTTTCTAGTCTTATTATTCATGCTCTTTGACCTTCTAGCTTTTCCTTGCATGTGAGATACCACCAGTAGAAGCTGTTCCCTATTCATGGAATGTATTCTCTCCTCACCCTGCTTCTTTTATCCCTAATGTCCTTCAGAACTCAGTTCAAATGCATTAATAATGAGGACTGGGAAAGGGGGTGATAGACAAAAGAAAGGAGTCTAAGGAATAGAGTTTGGGAGATCCAGGAGATTGATGGCACAATTGAGAGAAATAAGTCTCAACAGGGAATGGGTTTGGGGTGGTTGGGAGTAGGTAGGTAATGGATTTGATTTTAACCATGCTAAGACAAAATGATGGGATATTCATCTATAGATAGCTAGCAAGCAATGTAGAGTTGTGGGAATGAAATTCTGAAGAGAGACATCTGGGCTGGAGGAGTAGATTTGGAAATCACCTTCACAGCGGTGATAGTCAAAGCCAGTGAATGGATGAGATCTCAGGGGAAGAGACTAGAAGGAGAAGAGATTTATCTTCCCTAGCCAGCATCCTCTACAAGGTTTGGCTACTTTGACAAGGCTGATTTCATGGCCAAGTGTAGTTTTTTTGAAGGATTAACTATTCCTCATTTAACACTGTCAGCTTGGAAACTTGTTGGGAATTTGGATGAACAAGTTCAATGACCTGAAATCCTTTCTTCCTAAATCCTCAATCCTGCATTTTTGACCCATTTCATCTTTCTCATTCTGACCTTGATGGAGATGAAGAGCAGCTGTTTAACATCCCTTTTAAAATAACTTTTTACATTTTCAAATAAGTTACCGTCAACCCTTTTAAGGGATAGGAATTGGACCTTTGATTTCTTTGGCATAGGGAACTCCTACCAATGTGAGTTGGCTCTTTCCTTGAAGTTTACTAGTCTTAGAAAGCTGTGTAGAACATTGAGAGGTTAGGCGCTTTGTCTGTAGTCACACAGTCAGTATGAGTCAATGATGAGACTTGAATCCAGCATATTTTAGCTTCAAAGTAAGTTCTCTCTCCACCATGCCATGCTATCTCTCGATCTATTCTTCTCTAGGCTAAATAATCCCAGTTCTATCACACTTTCTCAAAGTCATTGTGGTCCACTTCCAAGCATTATGGCTTTTATTCCTGAGTTGCACTATTTATGGCTTTCCATGTAAAAATTTACCTCCCCACAAAATCTCACCATCTGTCCATTGGACAGACAGAATGCAGTAACCAAACTCTGGAACATTATCTCCAGTACTAACTATAACAGCAGAGCCAATGGAGTTATTTTATTGTCTACAGAACAATCTGCTATAAAAATTCCATTCATCACCCACCCAAAATACATACTTTAATGCAAACTATTGTGAGTTGTTTTTTTCTCTTTAGTTGTTTCCTATACTTATCCCACACATAGAAATTATTTCAGTTCTTAGAGTGTACATGTTCCATAGGTAGCTGATGTTGCATGTAAATAGATTATGAACATCCCATAGGAGTCCTTCAGTTTAGGCCCTAAATTTTAGGCAATCAAGTTTGGTTGGATGCTCCAAATTTATGCGCTGATGAACATCAGAAAATTGGAAGATGAAGTAGTAAGTCCCCTTCTACCATGCAGGTCCTAAGTTAGAGACAACATAGTGTAGTGGAAAGGGTGTAGGATTTGGAGTCAGAGAAACTGGGTTTGATTCCTGGTATTGCAAGTTAACCAAAAATTGAGGCAGAATCAGGATCCAGAAAGATCTTGATAAGCTAGAACTTTGGGCTAAAACTAATAAGATGAATTTTAAAAGGAAAATATGGAAAGTCTCACACTTGGATTCAAGAAATGAGTTTCACAAGTATAACAACAGAGAGATATAGTTAGACAACTGTTTATCAGAAAGAGATAGAGGGGATGGGTTGAGCATATTGCAAGCTTAATATGCATCAACAGTATGACAGACAAAACTGTTTCTTGAGTTGCATTAAGAGAGGCAAAGCAACTGGGAATGTGGAAGCGATAGTTCCACATTACCCTTGCCAAGTTAGACCACATCTGGAGTATTATTTATTGTATCTGATTCTGGGAATCATAGTCTGGAAAAAATATTGATAAGGTAGAAAATGCCCAGAGGACAACGATACCAGAATGGTGAAGTTTACGTTACATGGACCACCCATGGGAAGAACTGGGGGTGTTTAGCCTCGAGAAAAGGTTCAAGGGAAATAGGATGATGGCTCTCTTCAAGTATTTGGCCTCAGAGAACAGAACCAGGAGCAATCAATGCAAGCAGCAAAGAAGCAGGTTTAGACTAGATGTTAAGAAACACTTAACAGTTAGAGCTGTACATCACTGCAAAGAGCTGCCTCATAAAGCAGTCAGTAAACATTCATTAAGCACTGTTATGTGCCAGGCAACGTGCTAGGTACTGAGGATCCCAAAAGAAACAGAAAACAGTCCCTGCTCTCAAGCTGCTTATAGTCTAATGGCAGAGGCAACAAGTAAATAAATAGGCAAAAACAAACTGTATACAGGATAAAAAGGAAATAATTAAGAGACAGGAGGCACCAGAATTAAGAAGGGGCGGGAAAGGCTTCCTGTAGAAGGAAGGATCTGAGTTGAGACTTAAAGGAAGCCATGTAATACAATAGGCAGAGATGAAGGAGAGTATTCCAGGCGTGGGAGACAACCAGAGAAAATGCCAGAGCCAAGAAATGGATTGTCTTATTGGTGGAACAGCATGGAGGCCAGTGTCACGGGATGGAAGAGGGCATGGCAGAGAGGAAGGCATAATAAAATCATAAAGGGAAGTGGGGACTAAGTTATGAGGAGCTTTGAATGCTGCCAGAAGAATTTTATTTGATCCTGGATCTGATAGGAAGTCAATAGAGTTTATTAAGTTGGGGGTGACATGGTTGGACATACACTTTAGGAAAATCACTTTGGCGGCTGAATGGAGAATGGATTGGAGTGGAGAGAGACTCGAGGTAAGAAGAACCACCCTCAGGCTATTGCAGTCACCCAGGTATGAGGTGATAAGGCCCTGCACTAGAGTGGTAGCAGCATCAGAGGAGAGAAGGGGGACTTTTGGAGAGCTGTTGTGAAGATGAAATCAGTAGTCCCTGGAAACAAATTCGATACAAAAAGTGGAAGATAATGAGGAGTTGAGAATGACATTTAGGTTGTAAGCCTGAGGAATTGGGAGGAAGGTGTTGGCATCTACAGTAATAGGGAAGGTCAAAGAGGGGAAGCATTTCAGGGGGAAAATTTAGGAACAGGCTGAGCTTAACATGTCTACTGGACATCCAGTTCAAGATGCCTGAAAGGCAGTTGGAGATGAAAGACTGGAGATGAGCAGA
Organism: Pseudochirops corinnae; assembly: GCA_028646515.1. NCBI lineage: Eukaryota > Metazoa > Chordata > Mammalia > Diprotodontia > Pseudocheiridae > Pseudochirops > Pseudochirops corinnae. The sequence goes on along the minus strand of CM053590.1, from coordinate 190,966,164 downwards.
GGGGTTGGAGCAGAATAGATAGATATGAGAATCCTCAGTATCAATGGTAATTAAATTCATGGGAGTTGATGAAATCACCAAATAAAGGAGTAATACAGTAGTACAGGGCTTAATACAGAACCTGTGGAACATGGACAGTTAGATGTCATGATTCAGATGAGGATACAGCAAAGGAGACTGAGAAGGAGTAGTCGGATAGGTAGGAGGAGAAACGGGAGTGGATGGTGGCCCAAAAACCTAGAGAGAAGATAATCTCAAGGAGCAGAGGATGTGTTCTGTGTCAAAGGCTGCAGAGTGGTCAAGGAGAAGGAGAACTGAGAAAAGGCCATTGGACTTGGCAACTACGTGATCTTTAATAATTTCGAAAAGAGCAGTTTCAGTGAAATGATAAAATCAGAAACCAGATTGTAATGAATTAAGAAGAGAGTGAGAGGAGAGAAAATAAAGATTCCTATTGTAGATTGCCTTTTCAAGAAGTTTTGCCACAAAAGACAGAAGAGATATAGGATGATAGTGGGGATGGAGAATCAAGAGTGAGTTTTTTGAGGATGGGGGAGACATAGACATGTTTGTAGGCAGTAGAGAATGAGCCAGTAGAGAGGAAGGGACTGAAAATAAGTTAAAGAGTGGGGATGACAGAGGATGCAATCTGTTGAAGGAGGTGAGATGGAATGAGATGGCTTGAACAACTAGAGGGATTAGCCTTGGTAAGGAGTAATGCTACCACATTATGTGAGAGGGGGTAAAGAAAGAGATAGTGACAGGAAGCATCTGAGTGATAAAAGATGAGGAGGAGGGGAGAAGAGGGAGCTGATAGTCAATAGCTTCAATTTTTTTTCTCTAAAATTTCTCAGGCAAAGTTCTCATCTGAGAGGATGGATAGAAGTTAAATCATAGGGTAGGGTCAGAAGGGAAGAAAAGGTTTGGAAGAGCTAATATGAAGAGTAGAAGAGTTGATAAAGGAGGTATGGTAAGATTGCCTAGCATCAATGAGGGCTCAGTGGAGATTGTATAACTTAAATTTGTAATAAACCCAATCAGCATGGTTGTGTGATTTTCTTCAACTTTGTTCAGCAGCATATGTGTCAGAGGAAAGGCAGCAAATGGTGGAAGTGATCCAAGAATGAGGCCTCAGAAGGCACAATTTGGTAAAATGATAAGGGGGCTAAGGACTCATGAGAAGAGGACAGTGTAGAGTTGATTAGTGGACCAAAGAGTCAAGATGGAAAAAGAAGAAAGAATGGCTAGTGTGGGGAGATGGCCTGGGAGAGATTTGAGGGGTCAAGGAATGAGAGGGTCATAGAGTAGACAAGGAATAGGGTTTATAAGGACAAACAATAGTCTTTACAAAGAGTAAGGGAAGGGAAAAGGAGAGATGGAAAGCTAATATATTATGAGTAGATAAGGGGATTTCTGAATTCTTGAACATGAAGGTGGCACATTTACAGGTAATGGCAAGATCAAAGGTGTTTGTGTATTTATATATGTTTGTGTGTGGCTGAGAAGGGGTGGAAGAGTCAGTCAGGGGATGTAAGTTAGGTTGAGGAACTGAGTGGTTAGGAAGCTTGAGGGAGATTCAGTATATATGTTGAAGTCTCCTAGTATGAGGACAGGAGTTGGGAAGGAGAAAAATATGAGCCATATATTGAACTCAGTGAGGAAGGAAGGGGAGTGACCTGGAGATTTTTAGGCAACAGCTAGCAGGATTTTGATTGGGTGGTAGAGATGAATTACATGAACATGCAAAGGGGAGAAGTGGCACTGGGGAACAAAAAGCATCCCAGTTCCCCAGTCTTAACCAGTGAGCCTAAGGGAATTAATGAAGGAGTAACAAGTACTGAAATGGTGGCCAGGGTGGCTGTGTCATCAGTTAGGGAGCCAGTTTTCAGTAAAAACTAGACTGAAATAGAGGGAGAGGAAAAGATTTAGGATGAAAAGAAGAGTGTTGCCTATGGAACAAGCATTCCTGAGAGCACAATGGAAGGGTGGGTGGCATATGGTTAGAACTTCAGGTTGAGAGAGTTGAGGAGGGATAGGGAATAAGTAATGAGATGGTAGGTGTTGGGAATGAGGTTTGGGTGATGACTCACAAAGGTTCAGAATCACTGGGATGTGAAGGGTATGACCAGGCATGAAAATGTTCATCATTGAGAAGGCACTACTCCTCTTCCCAAAGGAGGCTGGGGATCTTCAAGCAGTGGATGTCTTCAACCAAAGACTGGCTTACTACATGTTAAGTAAGTAGAAGGGATCCATATTCAGTTATGACTTCAGAGGCCTCTTGCATGTGTGAATCTGTGTGATTGTGTGTGAGTATCTAGTCTGAGAAATCCTAGATTCAAGGATACTAGCTGACCACTTCTAATACCTAGTAAAGAGAAAAAACATGCAAATAAAGGAACAATTTGAATGATCAGAACTGATGGAAGGTTTTTGCTAATGCTATCACACCAAGTTCTAGGGAGCATTCTAGGGGAATGGATAGAGGCCAAGTCCCCAGCTGTATGGCCTCTTTTCATGTAGTAAAGGAGCATGATTCATGTATCACAGCCATAAAAAGATGCTTTCTTGGACTGGTTACTTTTGTGAGACAAACTGTCAGTCACTGAATCCCAAACTTTCTAATGTTTTCCTTGACACCTTTCTCTATACCCCAGCTCATCCCCACTTACCTAGGCTTCAGAACTTTTATTCATAGGCTCTGTTGGATTTCTTTCTCTTCCTTCCTTCCTTCTTTCCTTCCTTCCTTCTTTCTTTCCTTCCTTCCATCCTTCTATCCTTCCTTTCTTCCTTCCTTCTTTCCTTCTTTCTTTCCTTCCTTCCTTCCTTTCTTCTTTCCTTCCTTCCTTCCTTTCTTCCTTCCTTCCTTTCCTTCCTTCTTTCTTTCTTTTCTTTCTTTCTTTTTCTCTCTTTCTTTCTTCTTCTTTTTTTTTTTGCTAACCCCTTGAGCCTAACTCTGTGGACTTTTGGCTTTGACTTGCCTCGCAGGTTCCTTGGATCTCTTCTTTCCCCAGGCTTTAGAAAAACAAAAACAAACTACTTCTGGAATCATCCCATCATATACCATTCCCACTCCATCCCCAAACCCATCCTGGGAATAGGAACTGACATTTTATGCTAAGCACTCTGAGCCCTGATCCAACCCCTGCCTGATCATCTTAGATGGTGATTGTTACCTCTGTAAGCAAATATGGCTGAAAGAACTGATGTACAATTAACAGGCACTTCTTCCTCTGCACATCTTTGGTTTGTGGCTTCAAATTGCTGTCTGTGACTTTGCTTTGTAGCCTCTCATTCGCACCAAAGCTTTTAGTAAAGGAGAGTCAACACGGCCTTAATTGCTTCATGCCAGGCTGGGCTACTGGCTGTTGTTCCCCAGCTGTCCACAGCTGTGACACATTACTTCAAGTTGTGCTTCAATAAACCCTTAAAGTGTTCCTCCTTTCTCCTCCCCTGGGAGTTGCCCCACTCCAGTGCTCCATCTTGCAGCTGCTGCTTCATCTGGATCTTCATTGGAAATTTAGGATGGCCCTGAAAATGTAGCCTCTTCTATTCTGCCTTCCCAGAGTATTCTGTTTTCCAGTCTAGAGGAAAAAGTATTAGCCATTGGTGTTTAATTGTGTACTGCCTATGCTTATGACTATATCTTGACTGAGTCAAGTATGTATTGAGTCATTTGCATAAGACCATCTCTTGACTGAGTCAAACGTATACTCTAATTTTGTCCCTAACTGTGCCTATTACTATCTTCTAAATGACACCAACTTGGATCTAGATATGCCTTTGTATATTTGGTATATAATTTATTGCCTTTAACAAATTATAAATCTTTGAGAGAGAACTTTTCTACAGATTTGGCTGAAGCAAGGCTTCCCCACATAGCTGTGCCTGTTGGCCAGAACAGAGGTGAGCTTCTGACTGAGTAACAAATTCTCCCAGTAAAGAAAACTAGTTAACTAAAAATTTAGGTGGTTCTCATGGTTATGAGAACCCCTTTGAGAGCCCCTTTGACCTGTCTCACAGGGAATTCCTCTTTCCCCAAACTTTTCTTTTTTTTCTTAGGGAATTTGAAACCTAAGTTCCACATGACTATTTCAAATAAACAATTATGAAAATCAAGGCTTGCAAACCACAGTCTACTTCCAGAACATACAAGAGGCACATAAATCTAATAGCAAAAGCATTTAATTAAAACATAAAAATTATAACTAATAACAAAGAAATTAGAGTCGGGTTGTTTTCTGCCCTATATGGAGATGAAAACAATCTCTCATACTTCCTCATATGAGATAGAAAACTTATAAGAGGGTAGAGAAATTGTCATTCAATATCTAAGTAGATATAAGCAGGAGGATACAGTCGAGCAATATCCAACCTCTATTTGGCCCACTCTCAGTGGCTAGCATGAACACTGGCTAATCTCTCAGCAGGAAGGCTGATATCTGCTAAAGCACCTCAACTTGGCTTGTGGGTCATCAGGATCCCACCTAGACTCTTTCTCTTCCTTGCCTCT
>CM053590.1:190935869-190952392 GCA_028646515.1 Pseudochirops corinnae | reverse complement strand
TATCTATCTATCTATCTATCTATCTATCTATCTATCTATCTATCTATCTATCATCTATCTATCTATCTTCTATCATCTATCTATCATCTATCTACCTATCATCTATCTATCTATCATCTATTTACCTATCATCTATCTATCTATCCATCTGTTTATCTATCTATTGATCCCTTTCTGTCTTCTGTCACTCTGTCTGTCTCTTTATTTCTGTCTCTGTCTCTCTCTCTTCCTCCTTCCTTCTAGATCTAGCTATCTCAAATAAATACCTCTCATCATTTTCACCTCCTAGCATTCGCTAACTTCCCTCCAGACTCAGTTTTAGTCACATTCCTAGCAAAGTTCTCAATTGCTAAGGAAAGTCATTGATAAACTTTAAAGTACCCTACAATCTCTGGATTCCAAATTCCAAATGTAGATTTGGAAGGAACCTCAGAGATTGTCTATTCATCTCCCTTGTTTTTCAAATTCGGAAACTGAGGGCCAGGGAAGTAAAGTGACTTGCCCGTGGTCATATATAGATAGTAAGGGTCTGTGGTGAAATTTGAATCTGGGTCCTCCAACTCCAGAATCCATGCTTCTTCCATCAAAAATGGTCATTTTCTACCTTCATAGGAAAGTCACTAGACTTTACTTTCAATTACTTTTTTTTGCATAAAGCTGATGAGTACTGAGTACTGGGGTCTCTTTCAATCATCAGCAAGAAGCAGAGAAAAGCTCTAACTTCCTCCTGGGGAAGTTCCAGAGGGTCACATTTGGGTTAGTGTTGGATGTGGGCATAGCTTATATTAGGGAATTTCTGCCTATGGTATATTCTCTTGCATTTGGCTGATATGTTGGGTTAATTTTGTGAATTGCTTTTCTTTTCTCCTTTTAAATTTTGTTACAAGGCATGGCTCACTGGGCAGGGAGGGAGGCAGGGATATATCCAAGAACAAAGTGATGTAAAAGATGTAGTAACACATTCTTTTGGGATATTTAGTTTCACATATAATTCAGAGCCTAGTCAGGTAAAGATGAATAGAGATAGGGAGGTCCAGAGCCCAACCATCAAACTCCAAGAGGACCAGAGATAAAGCCATCCAGCAATCAGAGACTGTACTGGTATCAGAAGGAAGGGACAGGTGGTGATGGAAGGGGATCCAGGAGATAAGGGCCCATTTATCCTTGAAGAACAAAGCTGGAAGTCTGTAGACTTCTTGGCATTTATGGCTCTGAAGCAAATGAAGCTTGAAAGCCCCGCTTGACTCCCTGTTTGGCCTCCAGATGAGGGGACCAAATAAACCCTGCACTCAGCTGCTCCCACCTGTATCTGCATCTGTTTTTGCATCTGTGCTATTTATTGTCCTTTGACTAGGAATGTAGGAGCCCCTGGGAAGGCAGAGGAGAAGAAAGATAATGTCTCCATATACTAGAATTTTAGGGTTTTGCCCAATAAAGACTCTCAGAGACAGAGAGCAACAGGTGCTTGAGTTTTCACATCGATCAGCATAAGGTGAAAAAGGGAAGTTGACCTAAATTCTCATCATTATAACTAATTTCATTTTCCATAAAGGCACCTTTATTCTACCTAACAGTTCATTCTATCATCTTTACTTTTCATCTCGGAAGAGCATAAAGACAGGTACCCTACTTTGTGTTTAATCTTTTTTTTAAACTGGAAAGCTTTTTATTGTGGATGGAGTGGGACAGCTGCACAATTTAGAGGATTCCAATGTTTTGGAAACATCTAAAGTACCATAGTCTGGAGCAGGTTGCACAGAGGCCTTCTTCTCTCCATCAGGTCAGATCAGTGTGTTGACCTTGACCATGTCAATGTCATAGAGCTTTAGCGCCTGCTTGACATCACATCCACAATGAAGACGAGGGTGTTGTGGTCCTTAATCTTCTTCATAGCAGACTCAATGGTCAAGGGAAACTTAATGATGGCATAGAGATCAGGCTTGTTTCCCCAAGGGGCACTTTTCTGAGGGTATTTGAAGTCTTAGTGTCTTGGGTCATTGGAAAGTGGGGAATGTTCAGATCTTCTTTGTGTGGCTATGGACATCCTTAAACACTGCCTTCTTGACCTACAAGGCCTTGGACTTGACTGGTTTCTTGGGAGGAACAATGGCTTCCTTCTTGGCCTCCAGCCATCTTGGGGGAAAGGCATTTTTGTTTAATCTTCCCAACTAAATCACTTAGGATCTAATATTTATTGCCACATTAGTGTTATCTTTACCTAGTTGGGAATGTTCCCTTCTGTCTAGGATGGTACCACCATCCTGGTCCAGAATGGTAGAGAATGGTAGAGACCTTAGAGATAATCTAGTCCAACTTACTTGCTTGATAGATGGGCCAAGGCCCAGAGAGGGCAAGTGACTTTTTTGACCTAACATAATTAAAAAATAGAAGCTGGTAGTGAAATTCAAGCCTTTTGATTCCCAAGCCAGTTTTTTCTTTATATTTACATACATATATACACATATATGTATGCATATATAGATATATAGATATATATCTATATCCATATACATTCTACTTTCCCAACTATTTGTATACCTGGAGCTTTGCAGCCCCAATCTTTGGAAAAGGTACTTAATTAATGAATCAGGCAGAACATGAAGGCTAAGGCATGTCCCTTAGGCTTCATTCAGAAGGCTTCTTTCAGGCTTCATTCAGAAGATGGTCATGGGGCACATTCCGACTCTCTCAGTCTTCTCTCCTCTCTGATTGGAAGGCTAGAGGGTGGAACACTAAATATCACTTGGAACTTTCCTTTATAGAGAGTTGGACCTGGACTTTGCAGCCTACTCCACTCTCCATATGAAACTCTGCTTGGTCTGAACTCCAGAGAACAAGATATCCCTTGGTGACCTTTCCCTCACTCTCTCTTAAAGCTTCCGTTATGTTGTCTTCCTCCATTAGATTGTAAGCTCCTTGAAGGTAGGGATTTTTTAAAAATTTGTATCCCAAGCATATAGTAGGCATTATAGTAAATGATGATAGAATAGCAGCAAATGATTATAGAATTAAATTGATTACAAAATAGAAGTAAAAATAGTTGTTAAAAGAGAGAAACAAAATATTGGTTCTAGTGATGCCCCTCCCCAATTGGCCCAGAGTTAGTGCCTCTCATGTTCTCTTACTGGCTAAATATACGTTCCTCAGGATCGTGTGACACTCACCACTCTGTCATGGTTCTCTTACCACCTAATTGGCAGGTCCCCCTTGGTCTCCACAAGATCATTGTTCATGTCCTGCCACTTATATGTGGATATGGCACATGGGCCTGTCCCATACTCCTTCCTATTTTCTATCAATGAACCTCTTGGTGATCTGATCAGATCTCATGAATGAATGAATGACGAATGAATTTGTTAAATGCTTGCTCTGTGCAAAGCTCTATACGAAGTACTAGTGGGTACAAATACAAGAGCAAGGCATTTCCTGCTCTCAGGGAACCCCCATTCTAACAGATGGAGATGACACACACGGCTGCAAAGTTATATGGAAAGACCAGTGGGCCATAGAATTCAGAGACAAAGCAAAGGATAATGCTTTCACTGGTATAACCAGATTTATGATGATGAACTATGATTTTAACTGTATTTCTATTCCAGTGCCCCTCACATCTCTTCTGTATCTCTAGACTCCTAACTGATTTCCCTGCCCCCAGTCTCTTCCCTGTCCAATCCACCCTTCACACAACTGCCTAACTGATTATCCTTAAAGCACAAGTCTGACTGCATTATTCCCAGGAATCAGAGGAAGACCTGAGCTCCAAAGCAGCCTCAGACACTTCATGAGATCTGTGTCCTTGGGCCAAAAAATAATTTAGCTTCTTCCTGCCTTAGTTTCCTCTATTGTAAAGTGGGAATAATAATAGCACCTCCCTCACAGGAATGTTGTGAGGATCAAATGAGGTGATATTTGTAAAATACTTAGCTCAGTGCCTAGCACGAAGTAGGCACTCTGCAAATTCTTATTCCCCTGCCCTTCCTTCCTTCCTTCCTTCCTTCCTTCCTTCCTTCCTTCCTTCCTTCCTTCCTAGCTAAACAACACTGTAAGATGTTGAGAAATAAGAAATTCTAAGTAAAAAGACAGCTTTTTCAAGGACTTTGGTTCTAAAAGGGTGGAGATATATTAACAGACAACTTGAAGGAATGAAAAAGTCAAATAAGATTCTTTTTTGTTTGTTTTGTTTTTTAAGAATGAAGGAAATTTGGCCATGTTTGGAGGCAGCAAGAAAAAAGCCAGTGAAGAAAGATGAAAATTTGGGGAAAAGAGGTTATGATGAAAAGAGGGGGCAGGAGAGAATGCTAGCAAAGGCACAAGTAGAAGAGTTTGTGTTAGCAACAAGGGACCTCTCATCATCTGAAAATAAAGCAAAGGCAGAGAGAATGGGGAATTGTGTTAGCAGTGGTTCTCAACCTTCCTAATGCCACGACCCTTTAATACTCGTATGTGGGTGTATCTGCATGTGGGCGGACCTTCCTGGAGACAGATAGAGGAACGGTATCTCGGTTCCTAAGACCACTGGAAATATTTGTTTTCCAATGTTCTTAGGCGACCCCTGTGAAAGGGTTGTTCAACCCCCAAGGGGTCGCAACCCACAGGTTGAGAACCACTGTCAGTTAAGGTGATTTGAATTGTGGGATAGAGAAGTTCAGGAACTCTTGAAGGATAGCCTCATTTTTTTTACAGTGAACTATGAAGCAATGTCATATGCTGAAAGGAAAGAAGAAGTATTATAAGTGAACGAAATGAAAAAAAGGTTTGGAATAACTTTTCTAGCAGGGGTTCTTAACATTTTTGTGTCATGGACCCGTATGATAATCTTGTAAAGCCTATGAACTCCTCAAAAGAGCATTTTAAAACAATTGAAGGGAATGTTTATTTTTAGTTAGAGGTTAGAGAAAATTAAGATGTGATTTTTTTCCCCCAATCCAAGTTCATGGAACCCCTGCAGTCTAACCATAGCCCCTAAGGGAATCCATGGACTCCAAGTTAAGAAGCTCTGTGCTATCAGGAGTACAAGAGAGTTAATCTGGGCTAAGTAAATGGATTAGAGTATAGCAGTGGGAGCCGCATTAAAGCTGAATAATATTCTGAAGGACTTGGGATGAAAAATACTATCCACCTCCAGAGAAAGAACTGACAGAATCTGAAGGAAGATTGAAACTTTTTAAAAACTTTTTAAAAATTATTTTTGGGTTTTTGTTCTGCATTTTCTTTTGCAACATGGCTAATATAGAAATATTTTACATGACTGCACATATATAATCGACATCAAATTGCTTGTCTTCTAAAGGAGGAGGGACAGGAAGGAGAAAAGGAAAGAATATAGGACTTAGAATTATAAAAAAAAATGTTAAGAAAGTTGTTTACATATAATTGAGAAAATTTTTAAATTAAATTTAAAAACCTGAATAATAAATTTGTGGTGGACCCAAACAGTGAGATTATGAAGATAGGTGGTGGAAATAATCTAGAGTTATGGTTTAGATAGGGATAAGAGGCAATAGAACAATGGGGCAAGGGATTCAAGGGTAGAAGAGAGTATAAAGTTAGACACTTTTGGGGCAGCTAGGTGGTGCAGTGAAGTAGAGCACTGGATCTGGAATCAGGAGGACCTGAGTTCAAATACAGCCTCATATACTTAACATGTATTAACCATGTGACCTTGGGCAAGTCACTTAACCCCAATTGCCCTGCCTTACCCCCTACCCCCCACCTCCTGCAAAAAGCAAAATAAATAAATAAATAGATAAATAAACACTTTAATCAAAGGGTGAAGGGAAGCAAACCAGACCCAGAGCAAGAATGACAGAAAGCAAAGAGGGGGTGGAAGGACAAGAGGTGGTAGTGAGGTTGGAGAATAGGTTTGGAAGATTAAGTTATGGGGAGAGATGTCAGGATGGACAGTCATAGTCAGAGAAATGTCAGTTTTGGATTGTGGAGAAGGAACATTTTAGGGTGATAGTGATCTCAAGCATATAACTGCACCTGTGTTGGGCCAAGGTGGAACTTGGGGGCAGGTGCAGAGATTTGAGGAGGTTCAGGACCTGAAAAACAAGGGTATTTGAAGAGATGTGAACATGTAAGCTGAAGCTCCCAAGAGAAATAACTGGGATTTGAGTAGAGAGGATGTCTGTGTGCTAAGTGCTATGCTGACCTCTTTGAGGAAAGAGGGCCAATGACCTGGGCACCAACAGCATCTTAATTAGCTTTTGTGACTAGATACAGTGAATTTAAAGGAGAAATTGTTAAGTGATGGCAGCACATGAAGGGCCTGGGAATGGCAGTGAGGAGCAAAGAGCAAGATTTGCGTACTCCTACTTCTCCCGATTCAATGTGTGGGAATGTGAGAAAATGCACACAGTACTGAAGAGGGTGGCCAGTAATGAAGTGTCTTCTGAGAGAGAACCTGTTTTCCCAATTTTGAGCAGATAGAATGATGTGAGAGAAAGAGGTTGAATTCGAAGGGCAATTTTTTAACAACTGGACCGGGGCTTTGGAGGGCACAATGGAAGAGGGGGGTAGAGTGGGAAATAGACATTGGCTTATATAGAAGGATGAGTATATAGGAATGGGAATAGAATTCTCCCTATGACTGAACCACAGGGATTGTGATCAGATGCTGGGATAGTGTCTTCTTAGACCTTTCCCTGTAGCAATGGGAATATCGCCTTGATCGTTATTCCCACTAGGGTATAATAATTCCCACCATTATTCCCTCACAGGGTGAACTTCCAAGCCCTGAACAAGGGGTTGGAAAAGGGTGGTGGTATAGGGGTGGTCAGAACAGATGGCATGATGGCCATGCTCACTAAGCCCTGGTCCTGGGAAGGCTCTGAATACTGGATGGCTAAATAGAATAAGGCTCCAGGCTGGGACTTGGTCAATTATACAGGACTGAGGCATGATTGATTTCTTCACCCTCCAATCCACAGCCAGGACACCTCTACTCCAAGGTCAACTCCAAAGTTAAGTTAACTTCTTTGGAGTGGAGATGGGTGCAAGGTCTCTGATTCTGGTAATGATGGGCAGTAGCAGATGGATGACGAGATTGCCCCACTCTGGAAACTCTGGTCTAGCTAAAGAGAAGCCTAATTGTCTGTGATGATGTTTCAATGCCGTAACATATACACACCGTTGTGTAAAACTTAAGGCACTCTACAAATGCCATTTATTGTTTTTATAGCTGTGCAGTTACTTTGGATATCATGCTTTGCTCCTGGGCCATAGTGTCTTCCTCTATAAAATGAAGGGACTAGATTAAGTGGTCTCTTAGGTTTCTTCCAACAATGACCTATCACTTTATGAGACAGTGGCCCAGAAAAACAAGTATGGCATCTAGTGTTTTTATCTAGCTCGTTGCCAGCATTTCTTCCCAGTGTATAAAGACATTGATGTAAAATCTTAGCTAGTGTCTCTGTTTGCAGATATGTGTATACCTGGGTCATGACAAACACTTTTGGGACACCCAGATCCATCAACTATTATTTTATTAAATTCCGAAAGAGATTTTGGCTAGCTTAGAGAAAAACCAATTTACTTTTATATAACCCTATATAATAGCATATAAAACTTGATAATGCAACACCACACACACACACATACACACACACACACTAATTCATTTGATCCTTGAAATAACTCTGTGAGGTAGGTTGTATAGGTATCACTATCTTCACTTCATAGAGAAGGAGACTGAAAGTCAGAGAGGTTAAGTGATGAGCCCAGAATCCCATTGCTACTAAACATCAGGACTGAGCTTCAAACCCTGTTCTTCTGACTTAGAATTCAGTGCTTTTTCCACTGGACAACAAAGTCTTAAATATTCAAACCCAAGGTCTTGAGTGTCTCCCAACATTGTTTATTCCTTTCTAGGTAGCTTTGTGGCATTTCTGCTAATTTTGGCAGGAACAATAGAGTAGAAAACTAGTTCTAGGGATTTTGTACACTTGTGGATTTTACCTGGGATGGAACTATTTCTATCCCAAGAATGTCAAAGCAAGCAACTTTTTTATGTTAATGTGCATCTCTGTCTGTCCTATACATTTATCATAGACATAGGCAGTGGGTTTGATCTTAGAGTTTGGAATGATAATGAATCCCGGCTAAGGATAGCTATGAAGCTCCTAAAGCTATCTTTGGGTGTACAAGGACATTTGTAGAGTGCTCTAGTACAATCCCCTAATTCAGGGTATTTTTTTTTTCTTCTTATTCACTCATACATTTTTCCACTTTATTGATTTTTCCTCCTTATTGATTCATATTCACTTGACCTTATTTCCTTTCATTCTCATTTGAAGCCTGATTAGACAATGGGGAGCAGCAAAGGGCACTGGCAGTCCTTGGTTCTAATCCCATTTCTGCTTTTAACTTCCCATATGACTTTGCATAATAATAACCATAATAGCTGACAATAATATAGAAATTTACAATTTATAAGATACTTTTCTTATGTAGCTCTGAGACTACTCTCTCACACAAGGGATCCTTAGAAAACTACCTCAGCTTCAACTTTGTGGCTTCACATCCGAGGTCCAAACAATGGGATTATTTTTACTGGCTAACCAGAAGACATAATCAGTTCGAAGCAAAGACATTGAGGAGTGGGGCGGGGTGGTGATAATGGTGGTAGTGGTGGTAAGCAAGCATCGGGATCATACATGGGAAGCACAAATATAGGAATATATATGGCAAGTAAACACAAGAAGAAAGGACACATTTGTAGAGAACATATATGATCAAGGAGCATTTTGGGAGAGCTAACACCTCTGAGGTTGCAGGGCTCCAGATTTCTTCTTCTGATGTCCTCCTAAATTGCTTTGTATTATTTTTCTATGTACATATTGTACCCCCTCTTCATCCACCCACTCCAATAGAATATATGTTTTTCATATATAAGCTCTGTGACCTTGGGCAAGAATTATTTTCATTTTTGGCTTTGTAGCTTCAGCCCCTAACACAATGATATGGAATTGACATGAATCATTGAATGATGATTGTACAAAAGAGGAACATTTTACAGTTGATGAAACTAAAGCAAAGAGAGGTTAAATGATTTTTCTTGCCCAAGGTCACAGAGCTTATACGAGTCTGAGACTGGAGTGGAACTCAAGTTTTCTTGACTCTGTCTACTGTGCCACCTAGTTGAATGAATGAAAAATCATTTGTAAATCACTATTATTAATCTTTATTGAATTCTAAATGCTGACTAGAGATAAAAATAGGGAATGGAAATCCTGTTCTCAAGGAGCTCATTTTGAAAAACAACAAATAAAGTCCAGCTGCAAGGCTAATAGAAAGGCCTAGTACCTACCACTTGACTGAAACTGCTCTCTCCAAGGTCACCAATGATTATTCAGTGATATTGCTAGATCCATTGCCTTTTTTAAGCCCTTATTTTTCACAGCCTTTGCAGTAGTGGACGCTGTTGACCAGTGCTTCCTCCTTAGAATCTTGTGACACTCCCCACTTTGTCATGATTCTCTTACTACCTGTTTGGCAGATCCCCCTTGGTTCTCCTCAAGATCACTGTTCATGTCCTGCCCCTTTTATGTGGATTTGGCACATGGGTCTGTCCCTTACTCCCTCCCATTCTCTATCAGTGAAACCTCTTGGTGATCTAATCTGATCCCATGAATGAGTGAATGAATGAATGAATTTATTAAATCCTTACTCTGTGCAAAGCTCTATGTACTGGTGGATATAAATAGAAGAGCAAGGCATTTCCTGCTCTTAGGGAGCTCCCATTCTAATAGGTAGAGATAGTACATACAGCGGCAAAGTCAGATGGAAAGACCCAGTGGGCCATAGAATGCTGAGACAAAGCAAAGGGTAATGCATCTTCTTTAGTGTAGCTTTCACTGGTATAACCAGATTTATGATGATGAACTATGATTTCAACTATAATTTCTATTTCCATGCCTCTTACACCTTTCTCTTGTATCTCTAGCCCCCTACCTGGTTTCCCTGCATCCAGTCAATTCCCTGTCCAATCTACCCTTCACACAATTGCCAAACTGATACCTCTAAAGCACAAATCTGACTGCATTACTCCCAGTAATCAGAGAAAAATTTATATCTCTAAATGCTTACATAAGTAAAATACAGAAAGAACAGATCAATGAATTGGGTTATGCAATTAAAAAAAAAGCTAGAAAAAGAACAATTAAAAATACCCAATTAAACACAGGATAGGAAATTCTGAAAATTAAAGGTCAGATTAATAAAATAAATGTAAGAAAACCATTGAATTAACAAATAAAAATAGGAGTTGGTTTCATGGAAAAAAAAACAATAAAATAGACAATTGGTTAATATGATTTTTAGAAAAGAAGAAAACCAAATCACTAGTATAAAAAAATGAAAAGTGTGAATACACCACTGATGAAAATGGAACTAAAACAATTATGAGGAGCTCTTTTGAGCAATTTTATGCAATAAATTTAACAATTTAAGTGCAATGGAAGAATACTCACAAAAACACAAATTGCTCAGATTAACAGAAGAGGAGGTAGAATACCTAAATAAACCTATTTTAGACAAATAAATTGAACAGGCCATAAATGAGCTTCCTAAGAAAAAAGCATCAGTGCTAGATGGATTTTTTAAGTGAATTCTATCAAACATTTAAAGATCAATTAATTCCAATAGTCAATTATTTGGAATAATAGGGAAAGAGGGAGTTCTACCAAATTCCTTTTATAAAACAAATGTGGTGTTGATACCTTAACCAGGAAGTGCAAAAACAGAGAAAGAAATCTATTGACCATTTTCACTAATGAATAATGGTGCAAAAATCTTAAATAAAATACTAGCTAGGAGACTACAAAAATATATCACAAAGATTATACATTGTGACTAAGTGGAATTTATACCAGGAATGCATGGCTGGTTCAATATAAGCAAAACTATTAACATAATTGATTATATCAATAACAAAGATAACAAAAACCACATGATTATAGATGCAGAAAAAGCTTTTGGCAAAATAAAACACTCATTCCTATGACAAAACACTTGAAAATAAAGGTATAAATGGATTTTTCCTTAAAATGATAGCAAGTATCTACCTAAAACCATCAGCCAGTATTATTTGTTTCAGGGAGAAGCTAAAAACCTTTCCAATAAGATAAGAAATGAAACCAGGATGCCCTTTATCACAAATATTATTCAATATTGTATTAGAAATGCTTAGCAATAGCAATAATAGAAGAAAAAGAAACTGAAGGAATAACAATGAGCAATGAGGTAACAAAACTATCTCTTTTTGCAGATGATATGATAGTATATTTAGAAAATCCTAGAGCTTCCACTAAAAAGCCAGTTAAAACAATAATTTTAGCAAAGTAGCAGGATATAAAATAAACCCACATAAATCATCTGTATTTCTATATATCACCAACAAAGCCCTGCAAGAAGAGATAGTAAGAGATAGTGCATTTAAAATACCCAGACAATATAAAATATCTTGGAATATACCTGCCAAGACAAGCCCAGGAAGCATATGAACATAATTATAAAACACTTTTTATACAATCCAAGTCAGGTGTAAATAATTGGAGAAATATTAATTGCCCATGGGTAGACTGAGCCAATATAATAGAAATGACAATTTTACCTAAATTAGTTTATGTATTCAGTGCCATCCCAATTAAATTACCAAAAAATATTGTATTGAACTAGAAAAAATAATAACAAAATTCATTTTGGAAGAGCAAAAAGTCAAGAATATGAAAGGAATTGATGAAAAAATGTAAAGGAAGGACGTAACAGTCCAGATCTTAAACTGTATCATAAGATGGTAATTAATAAAACTATCTGGTACTGGTTTAGAAATAGAATAGTGGATCAGTGGGATAGAGTAGACATAACAAATTTGTTGTTCAGTGGTATCTGACTCTTCGTGACTACATCTGGAGTTTTCTTAGCAAAGATACTGGTGTAGTTTGTCATTTCCTTCTCCAGCTCATTTTACAGATGATGAAATGGAGGCAAACAGGGTTAAGTGACTTGCCCTGGGTCACACAACGAAATGTCTAAGGTAGAATTTGAACTCATGAAGATGAGTCTTCATGATTCCAAACCCAACGTTCTATCCACTGTTCCACCTAGCCGCCAGATATACAATACAAGTGGTAAATTATTTCAGTAACCTTGTGTTTGATAAATATAAAAATTTAAACTTTTGGTATAAGAATTCACTGTTTGGTAAAAAATTGTTGAGAAAATGGGAATCACTCTGGCAGAAACTAGGTATCAACCAATTATCTTATGTCATTTACCAAGATAAAGTCAAAATGGATATATGACCTATACATAAAGGGAGATATAAGCAAATTAGAAGCCCATGGAACATATTACCAACTAGATTCATGGATAGGAGAAGAATTTATGAATAAATGAAAGATAGAGATTATCGTAAGCTATTAAATGGATAATTTTGATTACATTAAATTAAAAAGGTTTTGGACAGATACAACCAACGTAACCAAGATTAGAAGGAAAGCAGAAAATTGGAGGGGGGAGGGAAATCTTATTTATTGGATAAAGGCTTCATATCTCAGATCTACAGAAAACTCTGCCAAATTTATATGAATGAGTCATTCCACAATTGATAAATTGTCAAAGGATATTAAACAGGCAGTTTGGGGAGGAAGAAATCAAAGCTATATAACATAGCAAAAAATTCTCTAAATCATTATTGATTAGAGAAATGCAAATTAAAACAACTTTGAGATACCCTCTCACATGTATCAGATTATTTAAAATGATAGAAGGAAAAAGGACAAATATTAGAGAGGATGTGGAAAAATTGGGACATTAACACAATGTTGGTGGAACTGAACCATTCTGGAGAGCAATTTGGAATTTTGCCCAAAGAGTTATAAAATTGTGTATACCCTTTGAACCAACAATATCACTACTAGGTCTGTTCCCCGAGGTGATCAGGGGAAAAGGGAAAGAACCTATATGTTCTAAAATATTTACAGCAGCTCTCTTTGTGGTGGCAAAGAACTGGAAACTGAGCGGATGCCCAACAATAGGGGAATGGCTGAATAAGTTATGGTACGTATACTATTGTGATGGAATACTACTGTGCTGTAAGAAATGGTTGATTTTAGGTTGATTCTAGGAAAACATGGGAAAATGGCATGAAATAATGAAGAGCAAAATCAGCAGAACCAAGAGGACATTGTATACAGTAAGAGCAACATTGTTCAAAGAGAAAATATGAATGACTAAGCCAGTGGTTCTCAACCTTCCTAATGCCGAAACCCTTTAATAGTCGTATGTGGGCATGTCTGCATGTGGGCGGACCTGCCTGGAGATGGATAGAAGAGGTTCCTAACACCATGGGAAATATATGTTTTCTGATGGTCTTAGGCGACCCCTGTGACCCCTGTGAAAGGGTCGTTCTACCCCAAAGGGGTCGTGACCCACAGGTTGAGAACCACCGGACTAAGCTATTCTGAGTTATATGAAGATTCAAATCAACTACAAAGGACCTATGAAGGAAGACGCTATCCACCTCCAGAGAAAGAACTGATACACGGAACTATGTATTGTATAACTTCATATATGTATAATATATTTATATACATATGTACGTATCTGTATCTATACATGTCAACAATTGGCCTTCTCTAGTACAGGGTAGGGAGGGAGGGAAGGAATCAACTTTGAACTCAAGTGTACCCAAAAACCCCCACCAAAAACAAAAACCAAAATCAAACCATGTATCTCCCCAGTAAAATTTAAGCTCCTTCAGGACAGAGATTGCTTCTCTTTTGAATTTATGTCTCCAGCACTTAGCACAGTACCTGGCATATTAATAAATGCTTTCTGACTAATGTTATTGATCCCTGTTTTACAGAGGAGGAAACTGAAGTACAGAGAAGAGAGATTAAATTACTCATCTATGGTCATGCAGCTATTTAGTGACAAAGGCCTGTTTTCCTGATTCCAGGTACAGAAATCAGATTGGTATGCCTTGATGCCTTGTGGGATGAACCCAGTTCTCAAGACTCCTAGGTCAGTGAGCTTTCTATTGCATCAACTCATCTCTGAATGTTTACATTAGACTTTGAGTTAGTCATTCCACAGCGTAGAATACTGTCTTATCACTTCAGCAACCTGCTGGAGAGGTTGTGGACAAACGGTTCACTGTATCACGTCAGTCCCCAAAGAACTCATTTTGTGGACGGAGGCTTCTGCTATGTGAAATCAACCTCTGTAAGAGCAATCTCTCCCGACACAATTCCAAGGTTGTTGTGTTAAAAGAAAGATCTGTATGGCTCAGCTTTAAAGGAGTCAATCATTTATTACTATGCTTCTAATGTCTGCAAAAATTCTGCATACTTGAACAGCTGGGATCAGCAGAAACAGTCCACAACGAATGCCTGGTTCCTCTGGGCAGGAGAAGTGATGCTATGATCATAAAAATGGGTTACATATCTGGAGAGCTTTATGGAATAAAACCTATTTTCCTCAAAACAATCCTGTGAGGTAGGTAGGACAATCCTTATCATCACTACTTCACAGATAAGCAAACAAGTTCATGGTACTAATATAAGTTGCTCAAGATTTCACATCTAATAACTGTTAAGGTCCAGTCTTCTGGTGCTTACTGCAAGACTCTGCACTAAGCCTAGCCACTTGCATGAAGACCAGTTAGTTGTTTTCAGAGTTTTTACATCTCTACATTCAAAGGACAGGGGTCATTTCTTTCTGCCATCCTTTTTTCAAGGGAAAACAACCACACAAAATCAGAATTTTTTTTTTTTTGGCAAGGCTATATTGGGGGTAAGTGACATGCCCAAGGTCACATAGCTAGTAAGTGTCAATTGTCTGATGCTGGATTTGAACTCAACTCCTCCTGACTCTGGGTCCGGTGCTCTATTCACTGTGCCACCTAAAATTCTATTCTCTTGCCCCTAAAATCAGAATCTTAAAAGCAATTTGTAGACTAGGGAAGTCTGCATGATATCATGGATAGAGAACCAGACTCAAAGGGAGAATGACCTGGGGACAAATCGCACCCCTGATATACAGTGACTGTGTGGTCCTAGTCAAGTCACTTTACTTCCCAGTAGTCTAGACAATTCTCTAAAATTGCAAATTATAGAGATAATGTAACAAATAAAATAAAAAATAATGTTAAAAACAGCTAAAATGCTAGGAATTAATAGAGGTAACTTTCTTACATGGGAGTTCCCTATACCAATGAAATAGCAGGCCTAGTCACTCTCCTTAAGGCCTATAAGCACAGGAAAAAGTTGTGAAAATGAGATGATACAAAAGGGGATACAAAATGAGGGGATACAAAAGAAAATGCAGCTGTGAGACTTTGAAGCCACTCTGTGTAGGGATCCTTAGCCTCTTCTTTAGGACATATTGTAATGTAAAACAGCTGCAGAAATCCCAAAACCATGGCAAGCAATGGGTGAGATTACATATTTATAGAGCAGAGTGGCAACCCTCAGAGAAAGTGGTGATCTGTATGGTGGAGGGAGTTCCCTCATTTGGGAATTTTCTACACCCATGAAATCAAAGGATCGCTTTCTAGCCCCATCCTATTTATATTTACATCATGGAGAAAGACAATGGGATATAATTGAGTAGAGAATCCATCAAGAGTTGAAGAAGAAGTTGTTCAGTTGGGTCTTATTCTTCCTGTCTCCATTTCAGGTTTTCTTGGCAAGGCTACCAGAGAGGTTCACCATTTCTTTTTCCTGATGATTTTACAGGAAACTGAGGCAAACAGGGTTAAGTCATTTGCACCGGGTCACATAGATAGCAAGTGCCTAAGGCTGGATTTGAACTCAGGTCTTCCCGAATCCAGGACCAGCACTCTATCCATTAAGCCATCTAACTGGCCTCTAGAGTTGGAAAGACTTGGGTTCAGTCCTTTTGACGTGTACTAGCTGTGACATCGTGACCAAATAATTGGCCTCTTATGGCTCCAGGCAAATCTTTAAGACTGCAAACTGCAGAACAAGTTAGCAACGTGCCTTGGTAGAGGGTATTTCCTCCCTTTTGATTCCCGGCACCTTTGGTGCCCACCTCAAATAGAAACGGATCCCCGTAGCTCTCTATTGACTTAGAAAATCACAAATTAACATTATCTGTGTTGTATTGGGTTTTTATTTGTTTTGCCAAACATTTCCCAGTTGCATTTTCTTCTGACCCAGGAGGTATTTGGGAGTTTTGTGATTATATGTGAGCCGTGAGTTTGACCCTCGGCCAACTCCTCTGCCCTGTGCTAATGAAATCACAAATCTGGCCCCTAAGCAAGTTACGTATGTGTTGTTTTGTGTGTGTGTGTGTGTGTGTGTGTGTGTGTGTGTGTGTGTGTGTGTGTGTGCTTTCAATTGATTCTCCTAGGGCCTTCAAAGGAGATTTCAATTGCGTAGAGACTCCCAACTCCAAGAGAAATAAATGCCTTAATGGATGGTTTTCTTGAGTAGTTGTGGCCAAGCCTTCACTACCTGGTGAAAAGCATCGTGGGAATGAGCTTCTTATTTAGG
>CM053590.1:190899880-190935369 GCA_028646515.1 Pseudochirops corinnae | reverse complement strand
ATATATAGTTGTAGTCTCCCTTAAGGTGGGGCAAGGGGGAAGAAATAAAGTTAAAAGTGCACAGCATAGAACAAAAGACAACCAACAAGGAAGCAAAGAAAAGCTGGGTAACTCTGAAAGCAATGTATAGTATTTATTATATAGGTTTTCTTGAAATGGAAATTTATTGTTTTACATTGAATCCTCTCTTATGTTGAATATTGAATCCTCTCAAATCTCGGCTCTGTACATGGCATTTTTTTTCTTTTCTCATTTGTATTTAAGTTTAAAATTAAAGAATTTACAATAAGAGAAAAAGACTTTGAAAAGTTTAAAAATAAAAAAAAAATTTAAATTTTTTTAAAAAATTTAAAAAATAAATTAAAAATAAATTAAAAAAATAAAGAAAATAAAAATATAAAAATTTAAATTTAAAAAAAGACTTCGGCTGTGCCTTTGATTGGGTCCTCAGCATGTCCTAGCACATCAAACTGGAACTGAGCTCTGGCCCTATATCCCTGACTCTTGGGTCACTATAGTCCTGGCCATCCTGGGACTTTGCTTGTGACTGTATTTGTGGAACTCAGGAACAGAAAGGGAGCTACAAAAGGAAGAATTGCCTGTCTAGGGATGGAAGTGGATAAAGGGAGGGGGACGGTATAAAAAGAAGGAACAGGGTTCAAGAAGCAGGGCTAGAAGAGGAGCGGTATGACAGGAGGGAGAGGAGAGGACGAAGACATCTGTGTGCCATAAGAGGAGAACACGGGCCTGCGCTGCCACGAGTGGGGTCAGCCAACCTGAATCTCAGCGCAGACTCTGTGCTGACCAGCTGTGTAACCTCCGAACTGCGGTCCTCTTGCTTATTTTTTAACATTTTATTTTTTCCAATTACATGTAAAGGTAATTTTAAACATTCTTTTTAAAAATCTTGAGTTCCAAATTTTTCTCTCTCCTTCTCTCCCCTCACTCTTCCTAAAATGGTAAGCAATCTGATATAGGTTCTATGTATGCAATCATGTAAAATATATTTCCATATTGGTCATGTTGTGAAAGAAAAAAACAGAAAAAAAAAAGTTAAACATGTATGCTCTTGAATTTTTTTTTCTTTTTTCTTTTGGAGGGGGGAGGGCAAGGCAATTGGGTATTAAGTGACTTGACCAAGGTCACACAGCTAGTTATGTGTCAAGTATCTAAGGCCAGATTTGAACTTGTGTCCTCCTGATTCCAGGGCTGGTGTTCTATTCATTGTACCACCTAGCTGCCCTATAATTTTCTTTTAATTAATAGATGTCAAAATTATTTCAATATAGCTAGTTTTCTTTCATAGCAATATACACTTTTATTTTACATATTAAAATATTATTCTAAAAAGGAATTGAGTGGCAGCTAGGTAGCTCAGTGGATAGAGCACTGACCTTGGAGTCAGGAGGACCTGAGTTCAAATCCAGCCTCAGATACTAGGTGTGTGATCCTGGGCAATCCACTTAGCCCTGATTGCCCTAAAAAAAAAAAAAGAAGTTGGTAGGTTTTTTCAAGCTGCCCAGGTCCATGACAGAAAAGGATTAAGGACCTCGGTCTCAGAGCCCTGCGTTAGAGTTGGAGAATCTGGATTTAAATCCAGTCTCAGCTTACCTAGCTGTATCATCTTAAACAAATCACTTCACTTCTATAAAATGAGGGGTTTGGATCAGATAACCCCTAAGTCTCTTCAAGATCCACTAGTCTCTGAGGCTTTATAAATGTCTTTTATATCTGTGCCAGGTTAATCTAATTATGGGGACCTGGGGACTTGCCTTGCCACCAGAACTCATGCCTTTGTACACCCTTTTGGACCCCAACTTGTGCTTTCATTGCTGTGGGACAGGGGTAACAAACTCAATTAGAAACAGGGGCCACTGAGCCAAGTAAAAGGATCCTTGCAGGCTGCATATTGCCTGAGGAAACTACACATTACCATCATCTGTCTTTCTTTATGCATTTTTATTTATTTTGCTAAATATTTTCTAGTCTCACTTTAATCTGGTTGGGCAGCACTATTGAGTATTGGGGAAAGGAAGCTTTTTTGCAAAGTACCTACTATGCACCAGGCACTGTACTATGTGCTTTACAAATATTGTCTTGTTCCATCCTTATAACAACCCTGTGAGGTTGGTGCTGTTACTATCCCCCTTTCACAGTTGAGGAAACTGAGGCAAACTAAGATCAAGTGACTTGCCCAGGATCCCAGCTATTAAGTGTCCGAGGTTGGATTTGAATCCAGACCTTCTTGACTCCAGACATGGCACTCTCTCCATAATACCACAGAGCTGAATCGCTGCTATCTCTGCTATAGGAACTCTTCTCTAAGGCAATTCTATCTACGCAGACAAGCTAGGGTGCTAGGACTTTGCCCAGGGTTTTTACAGTTTAGTCAGGGCCTCACAATTTGTATGTGCCAGAGAATGTGACCTTTCTGAGTACAGGATTAGCTCTCTATTCTCTACCTTAGGAGGCCTCTCAACTTCCCTTAGTGTAGTAAAGACCATTTGTAAGACTTAAAAATACCTGAATATGTGCCATACTTCAAGTGGCTATTGTGGGAGAGGGGGACCCACAGGAAAAATGAAAAGGGAAAAAAGCCTGAATTTGCCAGGGAAAGAAATTTAATCTCCCCTCCCTTACATTTTTTAAAATTGTTGTTGTTCTATCATGTCTGACTCTTTGTGACCCCCCCATTTGGGTTTTTTTTTGGCAAAGATACTGCAGTGATTTATCATTTCCTTCTCTAGATCGTTTTACAGATAAGGAA
Organism: Pseudochirops corinnae; assembly: GCA_028646515.1. Lineage (NCBI taxonomy): Eukaryota > Metazoa > Chordata > Mammalia > Diprotodontia > Pseudocheiridae > Pseudochirops > Pseudochirops corinnae. Next base: position 190,932,602 of record CM053590.1, on the reverse strand, counting down.
ACTGAGGTAAACAGGGTTAAGTGACTTGCTGAGGGTCACACAGCTAGTAAGTATCTGAGGCCAGATTTGAACTCAGGAAGACTCCAGGCCCAGTACTCCATCCATCATACTACCTGGCTACCACCGTCACATTCCATCACCCTCCTTCAGAGCACACGTGCGTGCACACACACACACAAAAAGGGGATGAGGAGCTTTGATGTGGGGCTGCCTGTGGACAACCTGAATCTCACAATCCTAACTAGACAATGTCTACCCTCTGTCTAGTGTTCTAGAGACCAACGCTGCTAGTTCTCATTTCAAGGAAAGTGTCCAGGTCACTTATGTTCGCTCCTTGATTCCTCTGTAAGCTCAGCTCCTGATTGTCCAGACTTCTTCTCTACTCTCCCTCCTTCCTAACCCCTTCCCTGCTTTTCTGCTTCTTCCTGCATTAAAATGTAAGCTCCCTGAGGGCAGGGCCTGTCTTCATTTTCATTTGAATTTTGTATTCTCAGAGTTTAGCACAGTGTCTAGCCCATAATAATTGCTTAACAAATGCTTGTTGACTTGGCTTGACTTAGAGTACAGAACGTTCATTCCAACAAGATGATTGCCAGTCCCTCACACTGGCTGTTTCAGCTTCAGTCTTCACTTTTTCTCTGACTTAGAGTCTGATGAGGTGTTGTGACAAGGTGAAATATGCTAGTGCTGTTTGTCATAGAAAGGTGTGAGTGAGATAGGCTGACAGAGCTGAATGGTAGGTTCACATTTAGAGGAGTAAAGCGTAGTTAGAAGATCAAGGACCAGGAAGGGCAAAGCAATGTACAGGAAGAAAATCCAGGGCTGTCCCAAGCAGATATTTCAGCCCCAGGATGGACACAAAAGATGGTGGCAAAAATAGAATATGAGATCAAAGGTAATCAAGGTATTGTTTGCAGGGATCACACAGAATGCACAGATCAGTAGGACAGGGAGTCAAGGCAATGGACACAGTCCATGCAACCACAAGAGCATCTAGAAAGGGTTCAGTTCTTCCTTACAGATTGTTATCTCCACCTTTGTAGCAGGAACCAATAAGTGGCTTTCCAGGACCTGGCCTTCCCAAAGCCTAAAGGGTAATTCTGTTGAACAGAAGCATGTGCTTTCAGAGTTAAAGGAACTTCAGAAGCTATCTAGTCCAGTCCGCACATAAGAAGAAATATGCTATAATAAATAACAAATCTGAGGTCACCTAGGTGGCACAGTGAATAGAGAACCAGCCCTGGAATCAGGAGGACCTGAGTTCAAATCCGATCTCAGACACGTAACACTTACTAGCTGTGTGAACTTGGGCAAGTCACTCAACCCCAATTGCCATGCCTTCCCACCTCCAAAAAAATCAAAATAAATAAATAAGTGAATAATGAATCTGCTCAAGTGGTCCCATGTATTCATATTTATACTATTTTAAAGTTATCAGTATGTAAGACATGGTAACTAGCTCTAGCCCTATCAAACTAGTCAATGCTTTGAATAATGTGACCATTTCACGTGATTCAATATTTCCATTCGCTGGGGCCTCACTGTATCCCTGCTGTTATTTGTCCTTCATTACTGAAGAGGACTATGACATCATCAAGGTGATGTCATGATATGCAAGTGAATTGGATTTAAGTGAGGCAGGGCTGTGCAAAGTCACCAGCCTCACTATCTCCTCTGTAGTATCTTGGTCCAGTGGTCAGATATGAATCAGGACAGCAGGGGATGGCCCCAGATGAACTAGGTTCTACTTAAAGACCTATGGTAATGCAGAACTCATTATTCTCCAAGGTAGCCCAATGCATTTTTAGATAGCTTTAGTTAAAGAAATGATAGCTAGGATTCTCAACAGTATTTTATGATCTGTAAGTTACTTTGCATGTGTTATCTCTTTTGATTTTTTAATTTAATTTTTATTTTTATGTTCAGTTTCAAATTATCTCCCTTCTTCACCCATGGAGAAGACAAGCTAATACAATAACCATTATACATGTGAAGTCATGCAAAGCATATATTTAATTTTATTAGCATTTCCTTACCTTGAGCTAAAATCTACTTTCTTGCAGTCTACATCTAACCCTTCAGCCCTTTGCATTTAACAGAGCAGCAGTTTCCTTGACCTGTAAGATCTTGGCCATATTCTCTTTCCTCTCTCACCACAATTAAGGGAGATTTACTTTGACTACATGTGAATGTGGTCAGCCAGAACAATTATCAAAGAATTATCTTAAAGGCAAGCCTTGGAACTTTTCTTTATTTCATTCTTCCAGCCACAGAACCTTATCTGCCGCAGTTTCTCCTTAAATATATTTTGCATGAGTAAACATATTTTATAATCAGTCAGAAGATGAAACCAAACTCTGTATCTTCTGATAATCCAGGATGCTCTTTTGTTAGGGTTCCTCATGTCACTAGGTAAGTACAAGTGAGGGTGGGGAAGCCAAGGTATTTCCTTCCTTGAAGTTCTGAATATGAAGTTGATCTAGACCTCCATGTAGATGAATTACTACTCATTGATTGACTGAGAATACTCCTAACAAGGCAGAACAGCTGGATACAGTCATAAATGGTACTCATAATTTGCCAAATGTGGATTCTTTCTAATGTGGCAAATATGGGGGTATTGTAAATAGATTCAGCAAAATAAGGAAGGCATGGAACATGAGACATATTTTTAGAATTTGCAAAATCTAGATTATTGGAGTGATCTATGGTAAAATGGAATAAGTATCTTGATATCTGTGATATACCTTGGCAAATAAGACAAGGGGTGGGGCTCTGTGAAGAGCTGAATGTTGTTCCTCACAGATAAAATGAGTGTTTACTAGTACTGGTGATCTTCTGAGTTGTGTTTTCTTCTTAATATTAGTTTCATTTTAGTTTTGTTCAAGAGATGAATGAAAGTGATGAATGAGATAGACGGGAAGACAGAGCAGTTTAGCAGAAAAATCCCTGAAATTACACTAAGACACGGGTTCGATGACCAGATTTGCTCTTAGGAGTTATGTGACTTCATGCAAGTCACTTAACTTCTCTTAGACTCAGTTTCCCTATCTGTAAACTAGAAATAGTTATATTTGTACTGCTTACCCCATAGGGTTGTCCTAAGGATCCAATGAGAAAATGGACATGAATTTGCTTTAATGACCTTCAAGTACTCTCTAAATGAAAGTTATTAGTGTTATCATTCTTCTTATCATATTATTTTGAGGAAGTCCATCAGGACCTCTGTGTTGATGGATTGATTGGATGGATGTTAGTTACAAAATATAGATCAGGATACATTTATACACGATACCTATCATTTACAAATATGGACTCTGGGGAGTGGATGTATGTGGGATATCATAAGTGGATTCAGCAAAATAAGTAGTGATTTGAGGAAAGAAGGGAAGGATGGGAGAGAGGAAGAAGGGAAGGACAGAAACAAGTATTTGTCTTTGTCTCTGTCAGACTCTGTGCTCAGAACTATATTATTTTGTTTAATGCTCACAACAAATACTATTATTATCCCTACTTCATAGTTGAGGAAACTGAGGTTGATAGTAATTAAGTAACTTTCCTAGGGTCATGCAGCTCCTAGTGTCTAAAGCTGGATTTGAATCTGGGTCATCCTGGCTCTAGACTCAGCACTGTATCCACTGTGCTACATAACTGCAGTGAAGATGTTGAATATGAAATTCTTTGTAAACCTTAAATGAAAGTTGTTACCATGAAGCTGATCTAGCGCTCTGTGTAGATGGATTGCTACTCATTGATTGGTTGAGAATGCTTGTAATAAGACATAGCAGCTGAATGCATTCATAAATGATACCTACAATTTGCCAGATGTGGACTCTAGCCAACATGGACAAATACGAGGCATTGCAAATAGATCCAGCAGAATAAATAGTGCTACGAGTAGTAATAAAGGAGGCTTAGCACTGCCAGACCTCAAATCATATTTTAAGGCAAAAAACATCAAAGTTATCTGATGATGGTTTTGTTTTTTTTAAGTGGGAAAGTAGAGCAATGGAACAGCTCAGATAAGCAAGAATCAGAAATAATTGAAAAAGGAGCCTACTGTTTCATAAATGAGTAAGAGAAAATCTTCTTATCTGACAAGAACTGATGAGAAAACTGGGGAGTTGTTTAACAGAAATTAAGCTTGCTTGACTATCTTATGCCAAATACCACAATAGGTTCTATGCTGCATTGACCAATGAGAATTTTGCCTCCGGTATTTCTTTAGTGAGAAGTTTGTAGGATTCTAGAACGTTCTCCCATCCTCACATCTCGCCGACTTTATATTGTCATAGAAGGCATCCTTCATAGTCCTAGAGGCTGGTATTAGGACTCTACTTGGCATTCAGCCAAAAGTTGGAAGACAATACAGTGGGAATTGCTTGATTTTTTTTAGGGGGGGGGGGTTAGGAGTGTTGGTGATCAGTATCTACAGTCATAGGATTATAGCTTTAAAGTTTTTTTATATAAATAGTATTTTAGTTTTTTAAATCACATGTAAAGAAAGCTTTCAGCATTCATTTTCTGTAAGATTTTGAGTTCTGAATTTTTCTTCCTCCCTTTTCTCCTCCCCTCCCCAAGATGGCAAGAAATCTGATACAGGTTATATATGTGCAATCATGTTAAATATATATCCACATTAGTCAAGTTGTGAAAGAAGAAACAGAACAAAAGGAAAAAGACATGAAAAGAACAAAGAAATTGAAAATAGTATGCTCAGATAGCCATTCAGACTTTCTAAGTTCTTTCCCTGGATATGGATAGCATTTTCCATCATGAGTCTTTTAGAATTGTCTTGGATCATTTTATTGCTGAGAAGACCTAAGTCATGCATAGTTGATCATCATACAATGTTGCTGTTACTATGTGCAATGTTTTTCTGGTTCTGTTCACTTCACTCAGGATCAGTTCCTGTAAGACTTTCCAGATTTTTCTGAAATAAACCTGCTCATTGTTTCTTATAGCACAATAGTATTCCATTATATTTATATATACATTACATGCATGTATACATTTATATACACATACACACAAACACAAACACATTTTATATATGTATATGTGTGTGCATATCTATATCTCTATCTATATCTATAGATAAGATAGACAGATAGAGATAGACAGATAGATAGATAGATAGAGATAGACAGACAGAGGTAGATAGATAGATAGATAGATAGATAGATAGATAGATAGATAGATAGATAGATCTCACAATATGTTCAGCAATTCCCCAATTGTGATGGGCATTCCCTCAGTTTCCAATTCTTTGCCACCATAAAAAAAGAGCTGCTATAAATATTTTTGTACATGTAGGTCCTTTTCTCTTTTTTATGATCTCTTTGGGAAACAGAGTGCCGTTTGCTATTGTTAAACCAAAAGGTATGCACAATTTGATTGCTCTTTGGGGCAAATCCAAATTGCTCTCCAGAATGATTGGGTCAGTCTACCAAGAATACACTAGTGTCCTAATTTTCCCACATCTTCTCTAACATTTATTATTTTCCTTTTCTGTCATTATAGCTTTAAAGTTAAACAGAACAGATCATCTAGTTCTAGGGTTCTTTTTAAAAAAATTTATTTATTTACTTTTAGTTTACAGCGTTGAGGTCCATGATCCCTTGACTTTCAAATTTTCTCCAGCTCCCTCTACTCCCTCTCTCCACCCCCGTGGTGGCAGGCAATCAAATATGGGATCTACAAATACCTTCACATTAAACATTAGTCAGGTTGTAAAGAAGGATTATAACCAAATGAGTAAACAATGAGAAAGAAGAAATAGTCCTAGGGTTCTTAACTTAGAGTCCACAGACTCATGGGTCCATGGATATGTTTCAATCGATCTGTGAACTTGCATTGGAAAAAACTATAGTTTTATTTAAATATATTTTATTTCTTTTGTCATCCTATACATTTTATTATATGCATTCAAAGTATTACTCTTACAATGGGATTCATAGACTTCATCAAACTGCCAAAGTGATCTATGATACAGATGGTTAAGAACTTTTGGATCTAGTCAACTACATCAGTCAGCAAATCAGCATTTAGCAAATATCCACTATGTGCCAGACACTGTGCTAAACTCTGGAGGTAAAAAAAGAGGCAGAAGGCAGGGACTGCCCTCAAGAAACTTACAAGTTAATGGAGGAGACAGCTGGTAAACAATGCGGTTGTAAATTGCTACCTACTAAAAATCAAGGCAGGAGCAGCCAGGTGGTACAATGGATAGAGTACCAGCCCTGGTGTCAGGAGGACCTGAGTGAAAATCAGGCTCAGATGCTTAGTAGAAGTGTCACTTAACCCTCTTCACCTCATTTCCTTGTCTGTAAAATAAGCTGCAGAAGGAAATGGCAGACCACTCCAGGATCTTGGCCAAGAAAACCCCAAAGAGGGTCACAGAGAGTTGGACATGACTGAAATGACTGGACAGCAACAAATTAAAATATTCCTTTTTCATAGAAAATCACCTTAAGTGCCATTTTAACAGAAAACAGGCAATGGAAGCCAAGGTGGGGGAGAAAGTGTCAACAATGATGCAATGGTTAACCTTGTCAAATGCAGCAGTGAATTCAAGGAAAATGAAGACTGGAAAACAGCTGTTAGATTTGGTGATGAAGAAGTCATTGGAGACAGACACCCTGGCATGGGAATAGAGAAACAGCTTTGGAGTCAAGAGGACTTGGGTTCAAATCCTGTGTCTGAGACAGATACTTACTGTGTGAACCTGAGCAAATCACTTACCCTCTTGGTACTCCAGGCAATTCTCTGGGAACATAAATTACAGAGTAGGTAGTAGATGGGGCATTTGGATTGGTGGAGGGAGTTTCCTGACTAGGGGTTTCCATACCAGTGAAAGCACTGACGTGGTTCCAGAGCAATGAAAAGAAGAAATAGAAAAATGAGTCGTTGGAGACATTGGAGGGAGAAATTTCCATCAAATGGTGAGAATTGAAGCTGGATGGCAAGAGCTGGATACCAATTTATAGAAGAATTACAGTCAACTAAGCTTTTTACTGTTCTAGAAAGTCATGAAATTTCATTTCCTTAAGACATGTTCTATAGTTCAGACTGAATTTCTTTTTGATAAATTGGAATGAATTCAAAATAAAATGTAAAATAAAGGAAGGGTAGGAGAGTAGCTGACTTCACATCACCAGGTTTACGCCAGCAACGACTTGGAAATAAAATGTCCAGAAGCAAAAGGACCCTCAATTACCCATCTGCCCTATGACTTTCCAAGACTTCTCAACTTGGCTTATTTATGTCTGTAGGAGGAATGGTATCCATAATAATTGTCTCATGTACGTGATTAACAGTGGCAAATGGTGGAATACACAGATTCTGGCTCCCTCTCCCCCCCAAAGAATGGGGCCAGGGCCAAGTATCACTTCATCCTCCAAGTCCTCTATATTCCCCTGAGGCAAATTCTCATTAGTGCCAGGGATTTGATGTATTCCTACAATATATCTCTATAGGAGTCTTGCCTGGAGAATCCATGTACTAATGAGACATTGCGAAGAAATAATTTATTGCAAAGTAAACAAATCCTTAAAGGATTTAGAGGGGATAATGTATAATGATAAAAGTGCAGGACTGGGTGTTAGATGAACCATATCTGAGTGCTGGCTCTACTACTTCCTAGCTGAGTGTCTTTAGGTAAGTCACTCAACCTGAGACTCAGTTTCCTTATTTGTAAAATGGAGATAGTAACACTTGTGCTACTTAATCAACAAGGTTGTTGTTAGGAAAGCATTTGGTAAATTACAAATCACCATAGAATTGGTGGCCAGTATTAAGGTACTAACAACCTCCTTTTACAGGAAAGAAATACTTAGGAAGAAGCGATTTTATCTCCTGGAAGCCCCTAAAATAATTAATATGTTTCTCTATCCCTAAGGGAAAAAGTAAACTTCATAGCAGGGAAGGAACTGTTTCTCCAGATTTCCTTTAACATCTTCAATACCACCACCACCACCACCTCCCCCCAAAAAAACCCAACCTCTCCCTTCAGGGAGGATTGGAAGGGATTAGGCTGATGCTTGCTTCCACAGTCTTCTAAGACCATGGGTAGCAGGGAACACTCCCAGAAATCACCTGGCTGTATCTAGCTTGGAGATGAATTCACTGAAGCATAGTAGCAATCCTTCAGAGTCCCTATTGGAACATTACTCTTCCCTTTACGAAGTAGCCTAAGCTAAATCTTAGAGCTGGCATTTATAAGGTTTAGGGAGAGGACACAGAAGGAAGGTGGAGGAAATATTTTTTCTCTGAGCTCATAGAAGATATGCTTCCCAACATGGAGGAATGAAGTCAAGAAGAATTTTATGATTGGTGAAAGGACAGTAAAATAATTTTATGTAAGAGATACATAGCAATGGGATGAGGCATTATGAGTATTAAGAATTAAGGTCAAACTGCATTGTAAAATCATAGAATCTTAGATGTCATTTAATCACTTCTGTAACATGCTTGAGTAGAGTTATTGGTTGAATATTTCCATTGACAGGCAACTCACTACTTTTCACAATAGGGTGATTCATTTGGGGGCATCTTTAATATCTTTATAGCCTTGAATGATTCCAAAGACGTAGTCTTTTAGGCTCCCTATGAATTTGGTGGATTTTTTTTTTAGTTACTCAAACCTAGACTAGAAAATTGAGTTATACAGAAGAGAAAATGCATATAATTTTTATAATTGAAAAATAAATAAGTTAATGTATTTTGGGGAATAGCCGTTCTTGCACATAGAGATGAAGTAAGATATGTAATTCAGAAGTAGGAGTAACTGATTATATATGCAAGGATCAGAAACAGGCATCAACCTACCATAGAAATGGGGAAAAGGAACAATTGCCCTCAAATTTTAAAAAACTGTTCAAATTTAACTTTCACCATTCTCTTTTTCTTTTTTAAAAATATCCTAGATGCAGTAATTGCTTTATAAATAACATGATAATATAAAATGATATTGAAGACAGTGTTGTGTAAAGGGAGAAACAATTAACTTAAAGTATGAATCTCAGTTCAGCCACTTAATAGCTGTGATGGGTAAGCCTCGGTTTCCTCATTTGGAAAATTGAGTCAAAAATAACAATGTGGATCCCCAATGATACGGTTTTGGATTCTGTTACTATCCTGGTCCTCCTCCCTTGGAAACATTTCAACTTATCAATATTCTTCTTAATAGCTGGTGGCCAGAGCTGGATACGATCAATAAATAAGTATTGGATCCCCAGCATCTACTGTGTGCTAGGAACTGGAAATACAAAAACAAAAAGAAAACAGCCTCTATCCTCAAGGAGCCTTCATTTCTCTTTTAAAAACAGATTTTTATTGAAATCTTTTGTTTTGACTTCAGCTATAACTCCCACTGTACCCCTTCAGTCTCAGACAGTCATCCCATATAATAAATAACAAAGGAGAGGAATAAAAAGTTTGGCAAAACTAACCAAAGCACTGAAAAGTCTGATATTTTCTGTAGAATCCTACACCTATAGTCCCCTGCCTCTTCAGAGAAATAGATGAAAGTGTCTTCTTTTATCTTTTCTTTGGGGCCAGATTTAAATATTCTAATTGTACAGCATTTAGTTGCTATAGCTGTTATTCTCCCTGTTGACGTTGTAGTTAGTCAGACAGTCAAAAAAAGCTTTTATTATGTATCTACTAAGTGCCAGGCACTGTGCTAACCACTGGAGATACAAAAACAAATAATGCCAAAGTCATTGTAGCCCTTATATATAGGATGTTCAAGGTTCTTCTTACTTTACTTTGAATCAGTTCATATGTGTCTTCCTATGCTTCTCTGTATTGAAAATATTCCTTTCTTACAACACAGTAATGTTCCATTTTATTTGTGTACCACAATTTGTTTAGTCTTTCTCTAGCTGGTGGGCATCTACTTTGTTTCCAGTTCTTTGAAACAACAAATATAGATAGATAGATGGATAGATAGATAGATAGATAGACACACAGACAGATAGATAGATAGGTGATTGATAGATAGATGATATATAGATAGACAGACAGATAGATAGATAGGTGATTGATAGATAGATGATAGATAGATAGACAGAGATAGATAGGTGATTGATTGATAGATAGATAGATAGATGTATATATTAATATATGCAGGATCTTTTGTTTAGTCATTGACCTCCTTGGTCAGTGTTTAGCATTGAGGTCAAAGGGTACAGACCTTTTACTTGATCTCCAAAGATAATTCTGAATTGCTTTCCAGAAAGGTTGGATGAATTCACAGCTCCATCAGCAATTCATTAGAGTGATATCTTTCCTGATTCCCTCCAATGCTGATTAATCTTTTGTCATCTTTCCAATTTATTGGGTATAAGTTGAAACTTCAGGGTCATACTTAATTTGTTCTTCTTTTATAATTAGAGATTTTATATGTTTGTCAATAGTTTGTTCCTCTTTTGAGATTATTTAATCACATCCATTGATCCACTTATCTATTGAGCAGTGACTTTCAGGCCTATGTATTTCTTTGATTGTGTCTATCTTGGATAGATCTGATAGATCTTCATCAGAGAGATGAGAGAGTCATCCCCAACCCTTTATGTCTTAGTTGAATTATTTTTTTCATGCAATGCTTTTCAATTTCATATAATGAAGCATCAATGTCATCCTTTTAATCACCTCTACAATTTCTTTGGTCAAGAATTTGCTCCTTAGCCATAACTGTGAAAGGTATATGATCTGCTTCTTTTCTAATATTTTTAATGATATGTTCTCTAATATGGAACACACATTTCTGCTAAATACTTTATGTAATATAACACTTGAGATGAGACCTGGAAAGGGATGTGATGGAATATGTTTAATAAGTAGCTCTGGGGGATGAGGGGGAGGGCAGAACATATATGTATGATATACATTTAAGTGTGATCTCCATTATTAGCATTTTCTCCATTATTTTAAGCCTTGACAATCAATGAAACAATGAATCAAGCCCTGATTCATAGTATTTGCCAATTTCTAAGGTGTCAATACCCAGACTGAAAATTTAATATTCAGCTTTCTCAAGCTGGTTCCAACAGGCTTCAGCATATCCGTGGGCCCTGATCCATAACTCTTGGTAATAAGGGAAAGAATCAGTGTGGGACCTGGGCTGCTGTTGTGTGCATCTGTGGCCAGAGTCCTGGTTTCTATTTCTAACCCAACCAATATTGATCTGGGACAATTCACTCAGATATTTTTAACCCCAATTTTCCCTCCTACAAAATTTTTGCAAAATTTATATTGTGCTAGATACTCCTTCCTATGTCAAAAGAAAGAGTTAAATTTAGACAGTCTTGAAAATGAGTAATTATTTCTATCCCTGGATGTTAAGGGTGTTACACTTAATCTTTATTCAGACCTCTACCCCAAAATCTGGAAATCCATAGCCCAAAAGATTCAATCCAACTTCCCATTGTTACATCCATTGCTTATCATCAATAGCTTCTCCCGGGGCAAAGTAAAGAGCTTAGTAATAGATCAGATTTTCAACTTGAGATAAAATCTATAGGATTCCTCATTATCACTTAGATGCCCTTTCATTCATTCATTTATTTATTTATTGCAATTACATGTAAATATTTTTAATATTCATTTTTTAAAAATTATTAGTTCCAAATTCCTTCTCTCTCTCCCCAGCCCTTGAAAAGGCAAGCATTTTGATATAGATTGTACATGTGCAATCATTCAAAATAGATTTCCATATTAGCCAAATTATAAAAGAAAACACAGATCAAAAGAAACAAAGAAAGAAAGCTAAAAAAAAATGTATGCTTCAATCTGCATTCAGATTCCATCAGTTCTTTCTCTAGGGGTGGATAGCATTTTTCATCATAAATCCTTTGGAATTGTCTTAGATCATTGTATTGCTGAGAAGAGCTAAGTCATTCACAGTTTAGATTCCCTTTTAGATATATTTTTGTCCTGGCTCCAAACTTGCCAGACCTTTGTGAAACTCAACAACCTGATCACGAATCATAAATCATACACCACCACTAAGGAGGCTTGTCAATCAGTCAGTAAGCATTTATTAAGTGCTTTTTGTATACCAGGCACTGTGCTGAATGCTGGGTGATACAAAGAAAGGCAAAAGATCATCTCCCTCCTCAAGGAGTTCACAGTCTGATGGCAGAGGCAATGTGAAAGCAACTACATCAAAACGAGCTATATACAAGATAAATTGGAGATAATAGAGGGAAGGCACTAACATTAAGTGGGGGGATCAAGAAAGGCTACTTGTAGAAAATAAGATTTTAGCTGAGACTTGAAGGAGGTAGAGATGGGTAGGGATAATATTCCGTGCATGTGGGATAGCCAGGGACAGTGTCCATAGTCTGGAGATGGAGCAGGGAGCCACTAGGTTCAGCCCCAGCTGAGCCATTGCAAGCTTTCTAAAGCTTTGCATGGCCTTCTGTTTTCAGTTTTTATTCAACTAATTCATTCACTTATTTTTATTGATACACTTTTGTTTTCACATGACATTTATTTCCAAATATGCCCCTCTCATGTAAACTCTTCAATGAGTCCTCTCTTATAATCCAAAGTTAAAAAAAGTTGTTTTTTTTTAAAAAGACAGCAAAACCAATGAACATAGTAACTGTATCTAATAGTATGGATAATATAGGGGCAGCTAGGCAGTACAGTGATTAGAACACCAGGTCTTAAATCAGGAGGATCTGAGTTCAAATCCAGCCTCAGACACTAGTTATGCCATCCTGGGCAAGTCACTTAACCTCTATCTGCCTCACTTTTCTCAACTGTAAAATGGGGATCATAATAGCATCTCCTTTCCAGGATTGTTGTGAGATGATCATTGTAAAGTACTCAGCATGTCTATCGCACGGTATGTGCTATATAAATGCTATCTAGTGTTATTATTAATATCATTAGCAATTAATAAATAATATTATTAAATATTAATGCCATTAATTAATAAATAATATTATTATTAAATGCTACCTATTATTAATATTTCATATACGGGTTTGACAAGATGACTGCCGAGGTCTCTTCCAATTCTGTGACTATTCATATCCTTTGATCACTTATCCTTTGCACAATAACTCTTAGTTCTCTATATCTGTATCAGTTCCTTCGATATTTGGAATACTAGACTCATAGAAGAGGCTTGTTTGGTTTGTGCTCTTATTGCTATTTTCTTTTGGCCTGTAGCCTACGGCTGCACATACAGCAGTAATTGAAGGCCATCCCAGTGCCGATGGTCACTAGAGCTTTAATGAGTTTCATTTTTTACCTGGGTCAACCTGGTCCAGTTCACCCCTCCTTAAGCTGCCTAGTACCCCTGAGCTCTCGAGGACCCACCATATTGGTGCTAACCTTAGTACTTAGTACTGATTAGCTTTAGTCTCACCTCAGGTCAGAATTCCCCAGACTCAAGCTATCCACTAGCTTCAATTTCCCTAGTAATAGAGATTAAACACACATGCCATCATTCCGTCCCAGAAGAGGTTTTTGAAACAAACAAAATTTTTCCAATTGATTTTTTAAAATTCCTTTTTACCCTCGCTATATTTATTTTATTTATGGAAAAAGCTTTTCAATCAGATATAATTGAAATTGTCTACTTTATTTTGGTGATCTCCACTATTTTTCATTTGCCTAAGAATTCTACCCCTCACCATAGTTGTGAAAATGCTTCTATCCTTTCTCTTTCAAAGTTGTTGTGGTTTTTAAAAAATATTTATGTCCAGTGTCCTTACAGAACTTACTATAGTGTATAAGATGCTAATCTAACCCTACATTTTGCTAAGCTGCTTTCTGATTTTCCACCATTTCTACTGAATTGAGAGCCCTTCTTCAAGTAGTTTATGTTCTTGGGTTTATGCAAAACTGAGTTACAGAGTTTGCTTATTTCTAGTTGTTTGTTTTTTTTTTTTATCTAGTTGGCTCTACTGGTCTTTTCTATTTTTCAACCCATATCATAGTTTTGATGAGGAGTGCTTAAAAGTATAATTTGAGACCCATGCCATTCCCACTTCATCCTTACTTTTTTTTCATCATTATTTGCCTTCAAAGTCTAGATCTCATGTTCCTCCAAATGCTTTTATTATTATGTCTTCTAGCTTTATCAAGTATCTCCTCGATAGTCTAGTTATTACAGCACTAAATCTGTAAATAAATCAAAGTAGTATCAACATTTTAATTATTTTTGGTGCAAGGCCCAACCATGAGCAATGACTACACCTTTAATTATTTAATTTATTCTTTATTTCTTTAAAGAATGCTTTATAGTTGTATTTACAAAAATCTTGAGTGAGCCTTGGTAGACTGATTTATGCATAAATCTAGGGTAAGATATAAACTCTTCTGCCTGCCACTGAACGTTCTTCAGAATTGCCCCTTATGACCTTCTAGTCATTTTACATATTACAACCCTCTACATATTCTATAGTCCAGACATACTAACCTACATGCTATTCCTCCTGTATGACATTCCATGTCCCTACCTTATTGCCTGAAATGTTCTTCTCCTTTATCCCCACCACTTGAAATCTCTGGTTTCCTTCAAAACCACCCTCAAGTGCCAACTTCCAAATGAAGTTTTTCATGATAGCCCTGGGTACAAGTGTGTTTCCCCCCAAAACTAGCTTGTATTTATTTTGTGTGCATTGTGTTAAAAATTATATAACTTGACCATTGGACTGGGAGTGTGGCTCTTTCTTTAGGCCTTCCCCTGTCTCATTGTTCTACTTTCTTGGGGATTTTTAATCTGGGAATTTTTTAGATGTTCTTTTACATTAGACCATTGGAGAGATTTGCCATCTGGAATTTATTCAGTATCTTAGTGTCACAGTGATTCATTAGAGAGAATAATTTTGAATTAAAAAATTATTTTCAGCATATTTCAGCCAGACCACTTCTGTGATATAATTTTGATTGTTTTAAAATTTAGTTGCTAATAATATTAACATTAATGTCTATTGACTTTATTGTACCTCTAATAGACATCTAGATGCAAGGCACCCGGGCGCTAGGTGCTTAGAAGAGTTAACTAATTAAGGGAATATCCTCTGATTTAAGTAAGAAAGATTCTGCAGATATTTTACAAGTTACCATTTAGAATGAAGGGATATGTGAAGTACTAAGAGCTTTGAGGAGAGACATGAAACATTATGTGTTTTCTGTAAATTACCCGAGGATTTAGACTATTCTAAAAATTCCTAGGAGGATGGGGGTTTCTGAAAATGAGTGGAATTTAATTGCAATACCTCTCACAGAGGAGGAGAGGGTACTTAATAGAGTTAAAATGATGTTAATTAATGAAGGAGTATCTAGAGATAAATTATTAGAATCAACATGAAATAAAAAGTTATATGAAACACAAGAAACACTTGAGATGTTAATAGACTTCCTGACACTGCAAAGTATAATGGAACTTCTCAAGGGAACTATAGACCCCAGTTAGGATTTTTCTCAGGAAGGAAACCATCTCCCTATGGGAAACAAACATTGGGCATTTGAGTTAGGAATGTAACTGAAGCATCACGACAATGAAAAGCATCTGAAGAGAAGAAAAGATATAGTTTATTAGAAAGTCTTAAAGGTCCAGTGTTTGGAACCATGCAAAGTATGAAAACCACAATACTTGATATTCCTTGGCAAGAATATTTGCAGTGATAAAAAAGACAGTTCGGCAATAATGGGACACCTCAACAAGCACATGCAAATTTTATGTAAATATACTCTCCAGCAAAAAGATGAAGGACCATTTGAGTTCATAACTAGAGTGGATGATTAACTTCAGGAGGAAAAGGAACAGGAAGCCTGAACAAGTAGAAGCATTAGAATGGATCAAATGTGTCAAGGTATGATATATCTGCAAGAGTTAAAGGAATATTTCACTGGGCTAGGTTATGAGAAAAAGCTGCCAAATTTTGATGAGTTATTTCAAATAGTTAATCAATTTAAATGTGTTAAAAACACATCTAAATGTCAGCTCCAGAACATCAATCCAGGTATGTGCTACAGAATCAAGAATGAGGTCACCTTAGATGGCAGAGATTCAAGAGAAGAAATATATGAACACTCGGCAGACTAGATCATTTCATTTGGCATAATCAAAAAGCAGGCACCAAATTTCCAGACCTTTTGATGTAAGATTGTTACCAGCCCAGTATAAACAGTGGAATAACAAATGTTGCTTTTGTTTTAATTGTGGTTTGGATGGATATGAGCAAAGCATTACTAACAAGAGAAATAGGAGTGACAGGTGGCACAGTGAATAGAGCACCAGCCCTGGAGTCAGGAGGACCTGAGTTCAAATCCAGCTGCAGACACTTAACACTTACTAGCCATGTGACCTTGGGCAAGTCACTTAACTCCAACTGCCCTGCCCTCCCCCTTTCAAAAAGCAAAGAAAAAAAGACCCAAGAGAAATGAAGTTGGGTTGTATGAGATGAATTCCAGAAGGTCAACTTTGGAAATGGAAACTGATGGTATAGGGTGTCCCAGACTCTAAACACAATAAAAATTGCTTCATTCTTAACTAATTGGCTATTGGTTGATGTAGGAACAATACTATCAGAAGTTATTATTGATTGTAACTGTGGACTGCCTCGTCATAAGCATGTTATATGCACTCAAAACAATTATAATTTAATTCTAAGGAAACTGTTGACCATGGGAACAGTGTCAAAAATTAAGAAATTACTGGAGGCCCAATTTGTTTCCAATGAGTGAAGGAAACAAAATTTTAACATTTCGTTGGAAAGCATTATTGTTTGCAAAATATGAGAGAAATTTGAGAATAATCTGGAAATTCTTCACCTTGCAATATCTAAATTAAAGAATAAAACTAGGAAATTATGTGCAAAAAAAAATGTAACCAAGTGATAGGTACATCAGAAGCTGCTACACTGAAATAGAAGCCAAGGAGTATATTTAAAATTTATGTGTTCCAGAATTATTAAAGTTAAATGAGGGGAAAGAAGGGAAGGAAGGACTTTAAGTGTTTACTATGTGCCAAGCACTGTCCTAAGCCCTAGGGATAGGAATAAAAGTAAGGAAAAAAGACAGTCCCTGTCCTCAAGGAGCTTGCATTCTAATGAAAAATGACAGAACACAAAAGGGAGGGGGAAACAGGGCGATGAGACAGAGAAAGGAAGGCTCCCTTCCAGAGGCATAGTTTTTGGAGTCCAAAGAGTCAAGAACATGCCATGAAAAGGCAGGCCATTCAAGGTTCCTTCACCAAATGAAGGCTCCAGGAGGAACTCACCATTAAGAGGAAGGGAATAGGCCTTACAACATGACAGTCCAGGGTGAGCAGACCAGAAATATGTTGCCATGAAAAAGCCAAAAATTGTTTCTAGAATTGAAGAAGACTCCAGTTCAGATGATAATGTTTCATTTGTATGGTGATATCTGATATCCACCAGAAATTCAGGTAGTTCCACCATAGATAGCAAAGTCAACTGTACAATGAAGAGGCAGAACACTTTTAAGGATGAGGGAGGCTCAAACCCCAAAGTAATCCCATTTTATTCTGATATGCCAGTTATAGCAAGAGAATAGATCACACTGAAATGGGACCATAATAATCAGCCTAAGTTATATAACAACATAAAGTAACCATTGTATGAAAGTGACAATAAACAATAAATTGGCTGTGAATATAGAAATCAATGATAAGAGTGTAAAAATATTAAGCTAGATTTATATATGATAAACCAGGTAAATCTAAAGAAATAACAATTCACATAGACAAACACATTGTTGTGTTTGTGTGCAATTATATATGATACATTATTTCATTCATTGAGATGTATTTTATAATTTATGTAATATTGATATATATGTATTATTGCTGTATTTGCATATATAGGATATTATATGTGAATTACATATTTGGTTGTCAATTTGCAAATGTAATTGGGTATATACAGTCAATCCTCAACTTTCATGGGGGTAACATTCCTAGAAAATGTCACAAAAGTAAAAAATATGAATGTTGATACATTATTAAGGGGTTAGGTTTCCATGGCCACCAAAAACTGTAATCTTTCACTAGAGACTGCTGAAAATGAAATTTTCTGCATATAATTCTTTATAACAAAACATTAATTCTGATCATATGCACTTTTCCTTACACAATAACCATGAAATAATCCATAAAATGGAGTACACAAAATAAAATTGGTAACATGCAAAACATTTTTCTCTCTAGTAATTTCCTTGAATTCTGTGACCTTTTGCACTAACATCTCAACAAAAAAAGATTTATTTCAGACATTATTCACTTTTCATAACACATGAAATCTTCAGTATCATAAATACTATATAGCAAATAAAATTCTTAAAATGAAAGCATTTTTAACTCCAATCTTACCTTCCACTCTGTCAGATGGCAGTGTGATGGTTTGTACTGCATACAATATTGCTATAAACCTCTCTATCTTGGCTGCCCTCTAAAAACCAAGGGAGAGGTTGCTGGTATTTTAATCACTACTGTCAAAGATGTCAAGATTGGTGAGGCATCAACATCACCTTAGAATCCAAAGGACTTACCCTGCACTTTGGAGGGATAACTGCAACACCAAATTGAATTTTAAAGGCAAACAAATGAAAATACACAATGAGTGCATGGGAAGAATTTTACAACAGTAGAGTGACCAAGACTAATAAAGCACCTGATAGGATAACAGCCACTTCACAAAATTGTGTGCCTGACACCTCTCATTTTTTCTCTACTGTGCATAGCCACATATGTGCAAGGTTACCAACATGGAAATGAAAATGAGACTACTAATAAAATCACATCAATGCTTGAAGTCATGAAAGTTAAACATATAAATGTTGAGGATTGCTCTGTAATGAATATCATGAATGAAAAGGTTTATTTTTGCCCATATGTTGATTGTATGAAAGGGAAAAAATATTGTGTTGATTTTATGTAAAATATGGTAGTCATGTAAATCACTTTTGCTGGTTATATGATGTTTGTACATCACTCTTATCTTGACATTTTAATTTGCAGAGAACTACAAGTGTTCACTGAGGAAATGATATAAGAATTCTTTCTTGTGCTGAAAGGGTTAGAAAAAGTATTTTTCCATAAAGGGAAAGAATTGTCTATACTCTGAAAGGATATTAAATATTTCTGTTGTTACAAATGAATATTTTTATTCCCAAAAGGAATAGAAAAAGAATTTTGTTTTAATGAAAACTGCTAATATATTTGTTTGAAGAAAAAAAAACCCATAACCTTTCAATGTAATTTAATCACTTTTAGATAGAAGATGAACTGTGACATAAGCATGGACTCAGATCTTGATGTACACATTTTACATCTACACCCAACCATTCACAAAAATGAAATTTTTATATCTTATAAATAACCACTTTAACAAAAACAAAAGAAATAAAATCATAGGTACTCATATGAAAGCAAGTGCATAAAAAAATACAATACATCATGATTTACAAAGAATTCTGATCACAATATCCCACCAATGCAAAATGATGTAAAATTATGCCTTGGTTGCATATGAAATATTTGGTGGTTTAGAGGGACAAAGAAATAACTTTTATTTATTAAAAATGAGGAAAATATGAATATAAGGAAGGAAAGGTCAAGTTGGATGACCATATTGCAGACTTTATAGCTGCAGAGAATTATGGTCACTCAGCTCACTTGCATATAATTATTTTAATTATTTTAATTATTTTTAATGAAAAATAGCATAAACATTTGGTAATTGAGGTATAATTTTAAAAGACTATTTAAAAATATTTGGAAAATGACTACTATTTAAATAAAGGGTGAGTCACTAAGCCCTGGGAGATTTTGATTTAAGTCACTAAAAGATATAGGAACATAGGATATGAACCCAATATGGGAGATTAGTGATAAGAAGACTTTGTGGTGCAAATTGAAGACATGGTAGATGTGGAATAGTTGTACTGCTGTGATGGTGGCAGGTGGAAACAGTCAGCTGACAGGTCTCAGTTAAGTGATTCCTGATTGGTGGGACAGAAAATTTATTTCATTAGTCAAGAGTTTCAATGACAGCTAGTGTTTTTCATTGCCATCAAGAATGGAAAGAGCTTTTCATGCCTGTTGTTCCTTTATGTTACCATTAGTCTCAGAAGGAAAAGCACAAGGAAAGACAAGTTTTTCAGGGGCTTAGTATCCTGGTGAGCTAGCTAGGTTTGCCTTGCTGAAACAGTCAATCTGAACCATGTTGCTGTTGTTAGATAGTTCAGTACACAGTGAACAGCTGTCTGAGATTATCTGTTCAGCCTGGAGATGGCTAGTTTGAAGAGCTTTGCAGATCTCTAACTTAAAAGGAACTGCTATTCAAATTAAGAGGCACTACTTTCTAAGCCCTTTTAAGAATTATTGTAAGTTGGAAGAGTTTATAAATGCTTAGTTCAAATTAAAAAAAAAAAGATTTGCTCATTTGTCTCTCACCAATAAGCAGTAAGCAGATAAGCCATTTTGTGTGATATGGGTATCTCTGAATACCAGTGATACCAAAGCCTGCAGTCCAGAGTAGTAAGTTATCCCATGGACATGGGTTTTTTCACCCTCATGTATTTTTCCACCACCTTCCTGTGTGTGCCTTTCCCCCTAATACTGAATGCATTGGTGGGAGACTGTGATCAGAATTCTTTGTAGGTCATGATGTATTTCATTTTTTATGCACTTGCTTTCATATGAGTACCTGTGATTTTATTTCTTTTGTTTTTATTTAAGTAGTTATTTATAAGCTATAAAACTTCATTATTGTGAATGGTTGGGTGTGTAGAAATAGAATACATTGCAGGGGGTGGAGAGGGAAGGTGTATTTTCCTTCTAGGTCCCTCTAGCACCCTGAGAAAATTTGAGTGTAACTTTGTTGTTTTGGTCTATCTCTGGGTTATTATGGTCTATCTCAGGGAAACTAGATCTGCTGGTCTATCACATCAAATGAATCAGTAAGTGTCTACACGCCCTTGTGAATGATTACGTTGTGGGAGTGACCACATCAAGCACCACACCCTAGACTGTGCGTTGTCCCCAGTTAGAATGTAAGTTTGTTGTAGGCAAAGGATGTTTCACACTTGACTTTGTGTCCCAAGTATTTAGCATCATATCTGTACCTTTGAATGACTTAAATCAAAACCTTCTGGCATACAGTGATATTAATGGGTGTTTGTCAAATGATTGTTACTTAATTCATCTTCTTATTTGATCTGTTCTTAACTCCATATACCAATTCACAGGTCAAACTTCTATTTTCTCCTTCTTTATATTTTTTTTGTCTTTCATGAGGGTAGAGTTCTTGGAATATTAAATTTACATTCTCTCTTCTATAGAATTTTTGTGTTATGGTATAGTTAAATGTTAACCCATCTTTCAATTGTTGCTGATTCACACTCTGAGAAGATATCACATAATGATCTAATAGAGAAAACGGAAACATAACAATACAATTGAATGTTTTCAAAAATGGTTGAATGGACAGACTTAAAGAGTAGTGTCCCTGGCCCTGTGCTATTTAACATTTTTGTCAGTGACTTGGATAAAGGTATATAGATGGCATCCTCATGAAATTTGCATGTGGCTAGCAGAGACAGCTAACACTGGATGATAGTCAGGAACCAAAAAGACCTTGACAGGGTAGAACAGTAGGTAGAATCTAATAATATGAAATTCCGTAGGGATAATGTAACATCTTAGAATGGTTTCAAAAATCAACTTCACTAGTATAAGATGAGAGAGTTGTCATTTGATAACAGTTTTTCTGGAAAAAAAAAAAGATGAGAGTTTTTAATGGACTGCAAACTCATTATGAGTCAGCAGTGTGAAGAAGCAGTCCCTCCTCCCCCCCCCCCAAAAAAAAGATAGTGTGATTTTGAGTTATGTTCTTTCTCCAGGAATAAGGAGGTGGCAGTTCCTCAATACTCTGCTCTGTTCAGTCCACATATAAAGCAGTCTATTCAATTCTAGTCACCACAGTTTAATAAGGACACAATAAGCTGGAGAGCATCCAGAGGAGGATAATCAGAGTGATAACATGACTTAGTTCAGGTCATAGGAAGATTGGTCAAAAGGCCTGGGACTATTATAAGCTTACTTCAAGTATGTTAAGTTTTCACATGAAATTAGAAACAGACTTATTCTGTTTTTCACCCAGGGCAGAACAAGGGAGAAGTTGTAAAAATACAAATATAGTGCTGGAGTCACAAAAATAATCCAAATAATTATTGCTATCCAAAAGTAGAATGGGATGCCATGGTAGGTGGCAGATTCCTTTTCACTGAAGGTCTTTCAAAAGAGGCTGACCATTTGCTAGATGTATTATAGTGGAAATCTTTTTGGGCTATGAATTGAACTAAATGACCCCTGAAGGTATAACTCTTAAATTTTGGGGTTTATTTTTGGTGTTGTTGTTGAGTGTGTGTGTGTGTGTGTGTGTGTGTGTGATTCTATGAGTCTTAGAAATACCAATTCATGACAGAAACAGTGTGAAATGGAAGCAGGGTCATGGGCTAGGAGTTGCTCACTGGCCAAAATCATGAGGACTGGTCTTACAACCTACTCTTATCATGACCACTAACTACTTCTAAATCCAGATTATCTTATTTCTGATTCTTGTGGTACCTCCTACCACTTTGAGTGCTGACTGCCCTTGGGGACTCCTAGAGTTCCTCTCCGGAGATAGGCTGCTGTCTGGACATGTTTGTAACTATCACCAAAAGACATCCAAGGAGCTAAGAGAATATTTCACACTTTTCCTTATATAAAAGTAGCAGTGCTTCTAACATTGCCATCTACCAGTGACTTCTATTCACAGTGAGAAAATAACCTGCGCTCTCTGGGGAATTGCTTGACACAGTCCTGGCATCAGGGTTTAACCTGACCTCTGAAGCTACATAGCAGTGATCAAATGCAACATCTCCTATGGCTCTACGGTCAGTTCTACCCGGATGACCCAGTTTCACCAGAGCCAAACTCAACACCATATGACAGAGGAAGTAAGGCTACATTAGTTGAGCCCTCTTGCTAGGAGAAGCTGGAAATGAGACATCAAAAGAAATATTTCATCTACCTACCCTGAGGAATATTTTAAGACTAATGAAAAAGGGAGAGGGAGAACTTTTTTGTTTTGTTCTGTTTTTCTGTAGAAAAACAACCTGGATTGCACTTAGCAAATTGTACAGTGCTTCAATAGTCCTTGATTGTCACAAAGGCCAATATTTAACATCACTATGTTCTCAGGGATGCTATGTGGCTGTTAATCATGAAATACCATGATCTCAGAAGAACAAAAGTTGCAGGTGACCTGCAAGGGCAGATGTGGGCATAAGCAGAATGTAACTGTTACCAAAGATGTCAGGAAATTAGAACTATCCAAAAGTAGAGAGAGCTACCTTGGAAGATTATATGAGGCAGCTAGGTGGCAAAGTGGATTAGAGCTCTGGATCTGAGTTCAAGTCTTGCCTCATATTCTTAGCTTCTTGTGATACTGGGCAAGTCATTTAACCTCTTTCATCCCAAATTTCTTCAACTCTGAATTGGAGATAATAACACCTACTTTACAGGGTTGTTGGGAGACTCAAATGAAATGACATGTAAAAGCATGTTGTAAACCTATATATGTGTTACCTGTGACTTGCATTTGAGAAATGCCATAGATATTACACAAGAGCAGAATTAAGAGGAAGGTTTGTCTTGTAGGGAGAATGAAGAGATGACAAATAGTGTGAGTGACAAACTGGTAAGCAACAAATATTAAAAGAAACAGTTAAGTCTTGAGCCCATTAGATACATTTATAGAAAGATATACACAAATCTTAATGTTTGGGACTAGGGATGAAGCAACTCTCCTCCCAAAAGAAGGGTAGATGAACTCTAGGTAAACGTATTCAAGTTGGCTTAGACATCATAGAATCCTGCAGCTCTAGGACAAGGGTGACTAATTTGGATCTATTAACTATTTTTAAAAAATATTTTGATAACTGTATTTCAATGCAATTGGTTTCCTTTATGATCCTAGTTATCTTATTTTATGTATTTCAAAACATTATTCTGAGAAAGGGCCTGTCAACTTCAAGGGGTCCATAAAACTGGTCCCCAAGTCTGGAATACTCTCCTTCCTTTTCTCTGACTACTAACCTCTCTGGCTTCCTTTAAGCCGCAATGAAAATCCCTTTTAACTATTCCCTATTTATCCTGTATATAGCTTTCTTTGTAAATATTTGTTTACATGTTTTCTCCCCCATTAGACTGTAAGCTCCTTGAGAGCAGAGGCTGTCTTTTGCTTCATTTCGTATTCCTAGCACCTAGCATAGTGCTTGGCACATAATGCTTAATAAATACTTATTGATTGAAAGGTCCTTGTAAAGTAACAGAACTTTTTGAAAGCCTCAGTGTTTTGTTTGTTTCTAAAAGAAAGACACAAATAAGAATCACACAGGATGTGAAGATGTGAAAGGTTGGCAATATGTATCTCTGAAGGTAGTACCATCAAGTATGAGCTCATAAATCCATCAAATAATTAAATATTTGGATAGCTCTCTACTTCATTTTTATCTTCAGTTGAATAATAGCACAAGTGTACATATGGCAGAGTATTTAGGATCATGGGTTTCAGGCTTAGATAGAAATTAAAGGCCATCTAGTCCAACTACCTGAGAGACAAGGAAAATGAGAGCCAGAGAAGTAACTTCTCTAGCATCATAAAATTAGTAGATGGCAGCACCAATTGAATCTAGGTCTTTTGATGTCAAGTCTACATTCTTTCCACTATTCCACAGTATAAGCATGAAGGTTATTTTGGTGGATGAAGGTTTCCAGTGACTCTAGGAATATGTAAGTCATGCCGGATCAGACTTGCCTACCTACATTTCTTCTCCCCATTCAGCCATGATGATTTCCACATGGATAGTGCAAGCCATAATTGTCTTCATGAGGTCATTACATCCTTGTTTGGCCATAGGATCTTGGAGAATAGAAATGAATAGGAAGAAGTCCAAAGGGAAGCAATGAGTGAGAATGTGGAGTCAGGCACTTCAGCACCTACCCTACCCTCTCTGCTACTGCTGGGCAATTCCATTGGTGCTGAAACTTCCGAAGATGGCAGATCATTTGGGCAGGACAACATCTCACTTTTGCAGACTAGCCTGGGGACCTAAGGCATTCTGCCATGCCCATCATGAGGTTTAAATAGCTCTACCCTGAGATCAGTTGGAAAGCTTGAGAATTCAAAACAATGTTGAGGCTCATCTGTAGCAGTATCATCAAATTTGAAACCATGAAATGGCCATTAACAAATTGTTGAATGCACAGAGTGTTTAGCCTAGAAAGGAGAAGGGACATGTGGGACATGATTATGGCTTACAAGTATTTAGATGTCTGTGACACAGAAACTGCCTGGAACCCAGTCTCCTTGATTCCAGAAGATAGAAGTGACAGAGGCAGATCTAAGTCCAGCACAAGAAAACTCCTGCCATTAGAGAAATACAGAAGTGGAATGAGTTGCTTTAGGAGGCAATGAGTTCTCCAGAATTGTAGATCTTCAAGCTGATGTTATTTCCAAATAATAGCTCATATTTGTGGGTACTACCTTCAAAGATACATATTTCTTTTTTTTTCTCTTTGGAGGGGGGAAGGTAGGGCAATTGGGGTTAAATGACTTGCCCAAGGTCACACAACCAGTTTTGTGTTAAGTGTCTGAGACCGGATCCGAACTCAGCTCCTCCTGGCTCCAGGACCAGCATTCTATTCACTGTACCACCTAGCCACCCCAAAGATGCATATTTCTGAAGTTTAAAGCCATAAAGAGGAGTCCATGTGTAGGTAAAAAACCATCTCCTTGTTCTATCCATATAAATGAAACAATATGCCATAATGAATAAAAGCAGGCTATGCAGTCAGGAAGACCTGAATCTTCTGTTCTGATAACATCCTGACTATGTGTTACTGAGTCAATCTCTTAGCCTTTCAGTCCTCCAGGCAATTCTCTGATATAGGCCACTTGCAGACATGCAAGTCGTGAAAATTTCTTCACTTGGGAGTTCTTTAACCATCGAACTTACAGGTCCAAAACAATTAAAAAAAAAAACTTGAGTAGAAATATGGAAATATTTGTATGAGGAGATGCAGAATTAAATCAGGAGGGTAGCTAAGTGGCACAATGCATCCAAGTACCATGGCTAGAGTCAGAAAGAACTGAGTTCAAATCCAGCCTCATTTACATATTTGCTTTATGATCCTGGACAAATCAGTTTGTTTCAGTTTCCTTATCTGTAAAATGGGAATAATAATATCACCTACCGCCCGAAGTTATAGTGAGGATCAAATAGAGAAAATTTGCAAAATGTTTAGCACAGTGCTTGGCATATAACAAGTGCTATCTAAATGGTGGCATTATGATTATTTTTAAAACTAGGATAGGATCATACTGATTCAAGATAGATAAAGAGAAAAAGAAAAGCCAGAAGGACAATGACTCCTAAGGCAGCGAAACTTCAATCAGACCTGAAAGGGGATAGAGATAAAAAAAGGATTCCCTTTGCTCGTATTTGCTGATTCCCTTGGTTTTGCATTGTTAAGAGCAGGAGTGGTATAATTTTTTTTAATCATAAACTTTAAAAAACCTCAAAAAACAAGAACATTTCAATATACAACAACAGAAAAGAAGATTATTTATGGAACTGTGAAATTGTATTTAGTTGGTGTTTTTAAAAATAATGTCCATTCTACTTGGCATAGGAGTAACAAAACTGCTCCACTTACTTGTCTGCATCCTCTGGGGAAGGATCTTCTACTTTCCACCATCTATTTTCTAATGTTCCATTGATGCTGGTTTTTTTTCCTTTTTTGCATCTATCATGATATACCAACTTTGCCCTCAGTCAAATTGAAGTCTTCCCTTATATTGAGTTATTGTAGCTGAGTCATGTGGTGGGACACACTTCTAATCCCTGCTGCTAAAGAAGCTGAGAAGGGTGGCTCACTTGAATTCTGCACCAAAGGCAATCAGATATCCGTATTGTCTGGAATCAATATGGTAGCACAGGACCGCCAAGTTGCCTAAATAGAGTTGAGATGCACCCTAGGCAAGACAGGGTGACCCTCAGGATAGGGAGACTATCAGTCTAAAAAAAAAAAAGAAACAAACAAATTAATATAGCTAAGGAAAAAACACATTGGCTATATCTGAAAGTGTATGTCACTTTCTACACCTCTCTAGTCCTATTCTCTGTCAAGAGGTGGGAGGTATACATCTTTGTAAGTCTTTTGAAGTCATGATTACTAACTGAATTGATTATGAAATCTTTCAGAAATTTACATTGTTATGGTCATTGTATAAATTGTTGTCCAGGTTCTGTTGACTTAACTGTATCAATTCATATAAGTGTTCTCAGGTTTCTCATAATACTTTGTCATCCAGTTGATAGAAAATCACTTTGTCTAGTTTTTCGCTGTAAGAAAAAGCATTGCTAAAAAAAAAGGGGGGGGGAAGCATTTATACAAATATTTTTGTACATATAGATTATTTCCTTCTTCCTTTACTTTCTTTTGTGTTTATGGCTAGTAATAGTATCACTGGATCAAAGAGAATGAAGAGTTTAATGATTTGGGAGCTATAGTTCCAAATTATTTTCCCATATGTTTGGACCAATTCATAGATCCATCAATTATACACTAGTGGGCTTTTCCTCTGATAGCCTCTCTAACAATTGTTATTATCCTTTTTTACCATTTTTGTCGTTATGTTGGGTATGAGACTGAACCCAATTGTATTATTAGCGATTTGGAATATTTTTTTAATATGGCTGTTAATGACTTGTACTTCTTCACTTGAAAACTGTCTGTAAAGGAGAAAACATAAATGATGTAAACACAAAACATGTCAATAAAAACCTTTTTTGAAAGGAAACTTCCTGTTCATATCCCTTGAATTCGTTTGGGAATAATTCTTGTTTTCTATATAGTTTTTCTAACATTTTGTCTTTTGTTTTGGAAGTTTATTTGATAGCTCATTTTTGTTGATGGCTATGAAGTTTACAATATGCTGATGGACCTGTGATTCCACCTGGGTGCCCATTCCATCCAATGATTGCCAGTCATCTAGGCATGCTTATTCTGTGAAGTTCTTGTACGTGTGTAAAGTTTTACTGTAAACTTAACTTTATCAACTTGTAACTTGAGTTTTTAAATAAAATTTGAAGAAAAAAACAGAATTGGGTTGATAATCAGGATAAATTAGAATTAACAACATGTAAAGCAGATTGAGTCCCTCTCCCACTCTATAACTTCCATTGAATCACTGAGAAGAGTCCTTTTGGAATGACTGATAATTTTTACTCATTACACAATGCTCACTTATTTGTGTACGTATTGTATGTAATGTAGGCTCCCAATGTAATGTAGGCTCCTTAGGAGCAAGTGCTATTATTTTTTTAATCTTATATTACTAGAACCTAGAAAAATAATTATTCAAAGTAGGCATTTAATAAATCCTTCTTGAATGAATGATGGAATATGATAGGATATAGTTATGTGGTAATGGCCTATAGCTGTTAATTTTTTCTTCCTTTAAAATATTAGGGAGAGGAGGACATGGCAAGAGGGTGAGGGTGAGGGAGAAAAAGAGAGGGGTAGGGAGAGAAGGAGAGAAGAATAGAGAAGAAAGGAAAGGGAAGAAGAAGTAATAGAGAGGGAAAAGGAAGAGGGAAAGGGAGGGGGGAAATAAGGAACAAGGAAGAAGAGAAAGGGGAAGGGAGAAGGTTGGAGAGATATTTGAGTGGATTTGTTAGTAATACAAATAGGGCTTCAGTTCTAGCATTTGTGGGAAATATCAAAGTATTAATAGGTCAAAAGGAGCTTGAGAGAGATCATTTAGTATATTGCCTTCAGCCTGGATGCTTAAAATCCTATTAAAAAATAACTGAGTGGCGTGGCTAGGTAGCACAGTGAATAGAACACTGGCCCTGGAATCAGGAGGACCTGAGTTCAGATCTGACCTCAGACACTTAACACACACACCAAAAAAACTATCCATGTGACCTAGGGCAAGTCACTTAACCCCAATTGCCCTACCTTTCCCCCTCCAAAAAAAGCACAAAAAAAAAAAATAACTGAGCAGGCAAGAGAATATTTCGTGCCTTTCCTTGTATAGAGATAGCAGGCTTCTAATATGGCTATGCATCCATAAAATAATTATTAAGTACCTACTAGGAGCTAGGCTCTGTGCTAAATTCTGGGAATAAAAAGAACAGTAAAAGACAGTCCCTGCCCTCTAGAAGCTCACAATCTAATGTAGTAACAACAAGTAAATGACTATGTACAAAGAAGTCGTCTGTAGGATAAATAGGGGAAAAGGAAAAAGGCATTAGAATGATGAGGAACTGGAAAAGGCTTCTTGGAGGGTTGGGATTTGGGCTGGGACTTGAAGGAATGCAGAGAAGCTAGGAGGAGGAGATGAGGAGGAAGAGTATTCCTCATGTGGGCGACAGACAGAGAAAATGCCCAAAGTCAACACATGGTCTTGTTCATGATATAGGAAGGAGGTCAGTGTCACTGAATGGAAGAGTATGCAGGGGACTTGAGAGTTGTGTAAAGTATAAGAAAACTGGGAAAGTAGGGGAAGGGTGGATTATGATGACAGAGGATTTTATATTTGACCCTGGAGGTAACAGGGAGCCACTAGAGTTTGTTGAGTAAAGGAGTGACATGGTGAGATCTGTGCTTTTGGAAGATCACTTTGACAACTGATTGAAAGTTGGACTGGAGTGAGGAGAGACTTATGGCAAGCAGACCAACCAACAGGCTATTGCAATAAGCCAAGCATGAGGTGATGGGGGACTGCTATAGGGTGGTGGCAGTATCAGAGAGAGACAGAGAGAGCAGGGGTAAGGAAGAGACAAAGAGAGACAGAAAGAGGGGGTTAGAGGGACAGAGAGAAAGAGAGAGCGAGACAGAGAGAGAAGATGTGAGAGATGTCATGAAGATAATAGTGAAAGGCCTTGGCAACAGTTTGGATATGAGGAGTGAGAGAGGGGAATGGAAGATGACTTCTAGATCCTAAGTCTAGAGGACTAGAATGATAGCATAGCTTTCAATAGTAATATAGAAGTTTGGAAGATGAAGGGTATGAGAAAAAGATAATGAGTTGAATTTTGGACATGTTGATCATAAGATGTCTAATAGGCAGTTGAAGACAGAAGATTGGTAGTCAACAGAGACATTAGGGCTGTAAAGCATGAGAATCATTAACATAGACATAAGAATTACATCATGGGAGCTTATAAGATCATCCAATGCAACAGCATAAAGGGAGAAGAGAAAAGGGCCTAGGACAGAATATCCTTGTGGGATACTCAAGGTTAGCAGGTATGACATGGATTAAGATACAGCAGAGGAGACTGAGAAATACCTTGCATTTTTGAGAGGATTGGTTGACACAGTGTTCTGACATCAAGGTTCAACCTGACCTTTGAAGCTACATAGCAGTATTCAAATCCACCATCTCCTATATCTCTATGGTCAGTTCTACTCAGATGACCCAGTTTCACCTGAGCCAAACTCACATCACATAACAAGACAGTCCAAAAAGGGCTAGACACATGAGCCTTTTTGGTGGCTCAAGCAGAATCTCTTTAAAAATGATTTAAAATTAAGAGGAGGGTGGAAAAAGGATGACAGGGGAGAAACAGAGACAGAGAGAAAGAGAGAATATAGTTTTCTGAAGATTATCTCTGAGGACAAGAGGAGAATAAATTGCATGCATGAAATTGTATAGTGCCTTCAATATCCCCAGTTCTGCCTGACACAAAGTCCTGTGTATTTAACACCAATATTTTCTCAGGGATGCCCCATATGGATGGCCAGGAATCACGAAATACCACTGTCAAAGAAGAATCAAAGTTATGAGTGACCCAAAGGGCAGTAGTGGGCATAAGTAAACTGGACTATGTTTCCTATGTTGAATCACATTTGAGAAGTTATATAAAAGACATTCTCAAGGATAAGCATGAGTAGAATGAGAGGCAAGCAAGTCGTGCAGAGAGTGATGGATGACAGATGAGAAACCTGAATTTTGAGCTTGTAGTGATGAAATATTAAAAGAAACCAAATTAGGCCTCTAGCACATTGGGTGGATTGTTTCTAGTAGATTTACAGGAAGGCATGGACAAATCTCCATCTTCACTTCAGGGGACTGGAAGTGAAGCATGCCTCTTTCCCCAAGAGGAGTGATTGATTATAGGTATAAAGTGAGGCACATGTTGCAAAGCTTGGCCAACGTGTTGATTGTTTTGTGTAACTATTCTTGTTACAAGAAATATTTATGGGGATAAGGGAGGGGTCATTGGAATGTGACAGATTATAAAAGAAGCATCTTTCCTATTCATTTATCTTCCCTCAGATCCCACTGCCAAGCAATAATGGCATAGCTTCATGAAGACATCATGGTTCACATTATCCATGTGAAAAATAACATGGCTGAATGTGGAGAATGCTTTTTCCCATGTGAAGGCAGGGTTAATGAGACATATAATTACCAGGCTCACCTGGGCATCAATAAAATATTTTAAATGAGAGATAAAGACATGAACAAGAATCCCACAGCTTGAAAATCTGTGGGGAAACTATGATCTCTATCTGTGAAAGGAGTAGCCATATTTATTAGATCCCAAGTCCATCAAGGTATCTATCTATAGGAGTGTCTTTTTATTTTGCTTTTTAGTCACCATGTAGATAACAGAAGTCTATTTGTCAGGGTCATAGGATCATGGACTTTGAGTTGAAAGAAACCTTGAAGGTCATAATAAAACTAGAGGTAAAAGGAACCTCAGAGGCCACGATATCCAACTTTCTCCTGTGACAGATGAGGAAACTGAGGACCAGAGATATTTAATGCTTGACCCAGGCTCACACAGATATTAAGAAGCAACTAATTTTAGGTTTCAAATCCAGTTTCTCTGGTGGCAGAGACCAAAGTCAGAATGATTTCCATTTCTACTTTAAAGTCTCAAGAGCCAAGGTGAGCCTGGGAATTTCTGTGCCATTTCAACCCTGCCTGCATATTAATTTCCATATGAATAGTGGGAACCATGATGTCTTCATGAGGCCATCCCATTATTTCTTGGTAGTGGGATCTGAGGGAAGACAAATAAGTAGGAAAGAGTTAAAGAAAGAGCAAACGGAGAGCTGGGCACTTTAGCATCTACCCTGGGCTGGCACAACCAGGTAACTCAATCAGTGGTGAAACTGCCCCCAAACCTGAGCAGATTATCTGGGCAGAATTTGGTTTTGCGGTCAGGGATGGGTGATTGCCTAAAGGATTTTGCCAGGCTGATTGTGAGATTTTGTAACTGCTTCCATGACACCCCTGTTCATAGCTGAGAAACTTGGGAATTCAAAACTACACTGAGGCTCATCTATTACAATAGTCCCAAATTTGGTCATGTGATCATCATTTGAAGGACTAGGGATATTTGGTGCAGAGAAGAGAAGACTTATGACAAATGTGATCACCATCTTTAAGTATTTGCCATGCTATAAGGCAGAAGCAGTATGAGGTTTCTATTGCTTAGCTCCAGAGGGAAGAACTCAGAATACAGGTCTCCTAGTTGTAGAATAAACACAGATTAATTGGGAGAGGGAGGGGGTCCTCACCTAGTGTTCCATATACCTATGAAATCACAGATCCAGACATACATAATACAAATTATATATGTTTGATATGAATAT